>VZTZ01050772.1:134313-361813 GCA_013400955.1 Drymodes brunneopygia
TTTTATTTTTGAGGTTTCCCAGTTTGAGGTGGAAGGAGCTGGCGGTGCCGAGGCTGCCTTGTCAGGCTGAGCCAGCCGCTACATTATCCTTGCAGTGTCTTTCTCAGAGTGTTGCTGAGATAAAACTGCTTCACGGGGAGCGGTGCCGCTGTCAGCGGTGTGCGCCCCGTTTGTTACCTCTCAGGCTGCTCTTAAAGGCATTGGTCTCTATTCTTAGTAAAGGAAGCTATGAGCTGGGTTTTTCATGAAGCATCTGATGAGTTTTGGTCGACTGAAGTTTACAAAACCTTAAAATACTGCATTACAGGATTTATTGCACCTCCTAAAGTAAAATATCACTTTAAATTAATTAGTTTGGTGAGGATTTTCAGTAAGTAAAGAAAGCACCTTCATTCTGTATTGTTACCTTATTCTGATGGTTTCCCCCACTTTGTACCAATTACTATATGAAATCTGGAATGATAATAAGGAAGGCAATGAAGTATTAAGCTTGGAGGCATCAACTCACACATGTATAGAACTCTTATTATATGTTGGCAGATGCAAATACATCAGGTGCTTTGGGTGCAGGTTTTCAGATGAAATCAAGTAGACAAAGTGCTCTTCAATATTTTATGTGGGAAAACCATGCACTGTAATGTACACAGCAGTCTAAACAACCACATTATTAATGTGATACTTTAAACCAGTACGTAACTGAGCTCTTTAGCAAGTACAGTAGTGATTACCTTCACTACTCCTGCAAATGCTGCCTGGTGGTACTTCTGGCACAATCCTGTTTCAGCAGACAGCAACAATTGAGACATTTATTTTATGATGGAGCTGCAGAGATGCCAATAAAAAACTAACTGAAAACAGAAATGTATGGACTGCATTGCACTATTTTCTCTTGTCAGTCACTTTGATTCAATTCTGGTTTAAAAAAAGTTTCCATTTGTTTAAAATACTGTTGTGATATACTTGGGAAGTTTTGCTGAGAAGTTGCATGCATCTACTGTTGTAATATGTGTACATAGGGAATGGCATAAACACAGGGACAACAAAATATTTACTAATGTCCTTAGAAGCCAATATAAATATATCTCTGCTCTTACTCTGCAAAGACTTACGCATATTCAAACAACTTTATATTCAGAGCTGAATACTTGGATTGCTTTCAAGTAGTGTTAGGCACTGTATGTTAATATATTCAGCCTACTGATTAAATAAAATAACTGCAAAGAAAACCAACCCTAATTGCTGCAACCAGGAAGCATCGTGGTATTAGTGCCTTAGTAGTTCATGTATTGTGGTTACATATTGCAATTTTAACAGCAGCTGTTACAATTATTGCTTGATATTATGTATTCTGTTGAAATAGGAGAAAAAAGAAAGGTGACAGTATTTTGGAGAACCCATCGATTCCAAATCCTTTTCCCGAGCTGTGTTCGCCGTTTGCATCAGTTTTGTCAGCCAGTCTGTTGCCCAAGGCAACTTCAAGAAAAAAGCAGGTAAGATTTATAAATTATTATTTGACGATTTCTAAATTGGTTAAATGAAAGCTTGAGGAAAAGCTTGGTTACCTGTTAGATTCTTTTTCTAATAGAGGTGTTCCATATTTCTGTAATTTGGTGAAATTTTCTCTGTAGGTCATCAATGATTGTAGAAAATGAGGTTTTGGAATCTGTGACTTAAGACATGACTGTTCTTTCACAGAATCTATGTGTGGCTCTGCAGATTTTTCAGTTTAAGTGGAACCAGGGGCAGGCAGGCAGTACTTTATGCCCTTAAATGAGAAGTTAATTTCTTTTTTCCCTTCCTCCCCACCTCCAATTACTGTCATCAGTGTTACAGAACAGAGGGTTTTAACAGTCACTGAACAGCTTTTCTGAAGTTCTAATTTTGCCAAGATAATGGAAAAAACTTAAATTGATTGGGAAGGAGCAAATGCTGTGTACCTGGCTATATGTTATATGCATGTGTGTTTATCTGTGCATGGCTGATGTTACTGTATTTCCACAGAGACCTTAAACTGTAAGCCAGGGGAAGAGCTGAGTGGGCACACAGAACTGGCAGTACTGTTCAGACACAGCGTTCCCAGTTCATGGAGATTACTGGTGTGGCTGATGAGTTTCACTCTTTGAAAGCTTACCTGTCTCAGTCTCTCTTTATTGAGACTGGAAAGAGTTCTGACAAGGAACATCTGTGGGATTAAAAGTACTCCCTCGTTCACACTCTCTGTTTTGGTGGTCTGCAAGATCCCTGTTCTAACAGTTTTAAGGGTGATATTGGAGGTGTAAGAACTTAAACTGCTACTGGTTGATTATTCCATTTTTAGATTTGCGTGAAGAATGTGCCCGGAAGTTGAAGTTTCTTGTAGTTGTATTAACTTTTCTGAAGCTAATCTGCCACAGCTGTTTCTGTGCATCTGCCAGGGAATTTGGTTAGCCAAGCTGTGGCTAGCACCTTAAGGAGGAACCTTCTCCCCACTTGTCCAGTGAGAAACATGTATGTGTGTGGGAATCTGTCCTGATTCTATCTTGCCACATTTTGCATGTACACTGTGGTGTCTCTCTGTAAGCTAGGGTGTCTTTCTAGACTATTATTGCTTTTAGTTCTTCTCCTACAATAGCAATACTAATCTGAAGCATTTCTGGTCAGTGTGCATCTGAATGTTGCCAACGCAGTGGGATAAAATTGTTCTAGTTTTGTCTTCTTGGGCAAGGTGGAAGCGTCATCTGTCTCTGCAGAGGCAGGAAAACAATTGAATTGGTAATATTATCTTTCAGAACAAAAGGACTAAAACCTGCATTTTTAAAAAGATAGTTTAAATTAGTCATGGTGCAGACCTAAATTGCAGTCATTGTGGTAATCTTTGGACTTGAAACTGGAAAGCATGATTTAACACACAAAGTGTGTGGCCAGTCATATTTAACATTACCGACAGGCTTGATCAGTTAAACCAGCTAAGTGTTAGTTTCAGTATTCCAGAACTTGAAGTTCATATCTTCACTGACTTTACTTCTGCTTCTTTATAAAGGTTCATGTGTACTTTTTGTGATCATTTCTGCCCACAGTCCTTCCATTTCTCCTGGATTTTCATTTAAGAATGTAGTGCTCTCTCTGGTAAAAGCAGGAACAAGAACAACTGGTTTCCTGACAGAAATGAGCTAACATAATGCAGGTGTCTGTGGAGGGCCTGACCTGTTTTTCAGCTACCAGAAAAATGGAGAGAAATCTTCCTGTTACTTTTGTGGAGGCATTTTAACAAGACTGTGGTTTCTGTCACCTAGGTGTCTGTTTATGGCCACTGCAAGAGAAATGACACTAGGCCAAGCAGACCATTTGTCAGACTCAGCATGACTGTTGTTACATTCTTCATCTAAAATTATTAAAGTTAAGGCCAAATGACAACTGTCAAATTAAACTTTTATCTTTGAAATTCAGGTTGAGGTCTTTTAACAGCTTAATAAAATTACTCAGGTTTGAAAAGAGAAGGAATGCTAAGCTGGTGTGCAAAGAGAAGTGAACTGGCTGTGACTTTGACTTCCCACAGGTGGCTGTGAAACTGTGCTTGGAAATGTCATGTTTCTACCCCTGTCCTTATTTTGTCAACTTTGTAGCAACTCTGTGTGCAAATACATATCTGTATACAAAAATTTCATGAATATTACTGTTACAGTTTGATAGTTTACTAACTCTTAAGAGAAACCAGCTACTCTTAAGAATTTTTTTGGGCATAGCGTTGACAGCTGCCAGAATTTTTTCTGTTGCTTCTCTGATGATCTACATATGTTTTCAGTGATTCTTCTTTTAGATTGCTTGCTTTTGATTTAGTTTCTTTTTCTGCTGTGCTTTTAATTTCAAGCATAGGGAGGAAAAATTGCAGAGTGAATTTCTACTTACGTCTTGTAGGTAACTATTATCAAAATGGGTGTTTCTAAAAGAGAAAAAAAAAAGATGCCTCTTCTGTCTTGTTTTTCTCTCCAAAAAAGGTTTTCTGCTTCTGTAGAAGAAAGAAGTTGTCACGAATATCTGCTCTTTTATTCATAGCACCTGTGACATCTGAAATCTTTCTACTTCTAAATAGATTATTAACATTATTTTGAATTCTTGTTTTTCTAAGCTGAAATTCTTACTGTCTTCTGATGATCTTTTATCATAAGCCTCTCAAAATGTTGAACATGCTGCTTGAAGTGGGTATTTGTGCAGTTGCCTCACTGAAAATAAGTTTATAAAAGCAAATTGGTAAAAGCCATGTAGCAGAATAGTGATTTGCCTCTGTGTTTGGGAAGTACTGTGTCTATGGCTCTGAACATTATTTGGTCTGCCTCACCAACACAACTGTCCATCTCTTTTCCCCCCTTGCAGTTTGGAATAGTTTTGTGTTAAATCTTTGAATCAGAGAATCTTTAAGTTTGGGAAAGACCTCCAGGATCATTGGGTCCAACCTTTGACCGAACACCACGATGTTCAGTTAACCATAGCACTAAGTGCCGTGTCTGGTAGTTTCTTGAGCACTGCCAGGAATGGTGATTATATCACCTCCCTAGACAGCCTGTTCCAGTGCCTAACAACCCTTTCACTGAAGAAATTCAGAAAAGCTGGCAGCCCATGGCTTGGACAAGTGCAGTCTTCCCTGTGTTGAGAACTGTCTGCATGGCCAGGCCCAGAGGGTGATGGTGAATTGTGTTGCTGCATCCCATGGGTGTCCGGTCACTAGAGGTGTCCTCCAGGGACCAGTGTTGGGCCTAGTCCTGTCTGACGTCTTTATCGATGATCTGAATGAGGGGATTGACCTACCATTAGCAAATTCAAAGACCGTGGGAAGCCTGGCCAGATTTTGATCTGCTGGAGGGTAGGAAGGCCCTGCAGAGGGATGTGGGCAGGCTGGATCGATGGGCCAGACCAGCAGCATGAGGTTCAACGTGACTAAGTGCTGGGTCCTACACCTGGATTACAAAAACCCCATGCAGTGCCACAGGCTGGGGGCAGAGTGGTGGAAAGTGGCCCAGCAGAAAAGGTCCTGGGGGTGTTGGTTGACAGCAGCTGAACACGAGCCAGGAAGGTCAAGGTATCTTGGCCTGTATCAAGAATAGTGATTCTAGCAGTGCTAGGGAAGTGACTTCTTGCCACTGGTGAGGCCACACCTTGTGTCCAGTTCTGGGCTCCTCACTTTAAAAAAGTACATGGAGAGTGTCCAGTGAAGGGCAGAGAATGTGTCTTGTGAGGAGTGGCTGAGGGAGCTGGGTTTGTTTAGTCACAAGTAGTCTCAGGTGGGATCTCATTCTCCCCACAGCTCTCTGAAGACAGATTGGAGTTAGGTGGGGGCTGGTCTCTTCTGTGGTGCCTGCAGTGAGAGAACATGAGGAAGTGTTCTTAAGCTGAGAAAGGGGAAATTCAGATTAGATAATTGAAAAGTTTTTTTCTCTGTTAGGGTGGTCAGACATCGGAGTAGATTGCCCAGGGAGGCGGTGGAGTCACCATCCCTGGAGGTGTTTCAGAGGCATCTGCATCTGATGGTTTAGTGGTTTAGGGGTTACAGTGGTGGTGCTGGGTTGATGATTGGACTGGATGATTGTAAAGGCATTTTCCAAACTTGCTGATTCTATGATTTTATGAAATGTGTTCAGATAAATTGAATTTCATGTTTCAGGGTGGAAGACTTTTATCTGAATAGGCTAAAAAAACCATCTTTCCCCTCATGTCCAACACAGCATGGTCAGCTTGGTGGATGATGAGAAATGTTGCCTTCCTCTGAGGAATCAAGCATCTGCTGCTATTAGGTGGAATTCATGAACTCATATGGAACATCTAATTGTGTCTCAGAGCCTGTGTTCTCTAAGAAATTACAAAGAACTGAAAATATCAAACACTGTACATTTGTCTTTAATTATGATTGAAATAAATATTAGTAGGGAAAAATATGAACTGCAAGAAAACTTGTTCTGTTCTTTTCTTTGGTCAAATGAACTAAGAAGAGGTTACTGCAGGTTTATGGAAGCTTAGTTTTTAATGCATTCTGAAAACAAAACCTGAATATTTGCACCTCAGTGACAGCTCTTGCCCTGCTCAAGGATAAGCCAAAAAGTATTTCATGACAAAAGTAGTTCAAGGTAATTAGTGCATTGTTTCTTTAAATTAAATTAGAAGTGCAAAAATAAAACTCAAGTAAATCTCAAGGTGAAGAGCACTCAAATCTGAAATTTTACGTTACCTCTTTTGTCTTTCTTGATGTTCTAAACAAGTAGATATTTTTATCATGTAGAATCCAAATATACTCCCACAATGTTCTTTCCAGGAAATTGGTTGTATAGAGACGTCAAATATATGTGATTATAGTGGAATTCACTTTGCTTTTTGTATTCATAAAGATTTTCAAGTAAAGCTTCTTGACAAAGAAGAGGTAACAGGAACTTTATGCTAAAGGTCAGATTTTTTAAAAACGTGTGCTGTTCTAAGTTTATGAATAATATTGAGCATTGACTGTTGTAATTGGAGTACCATTAATTTTTTTACAGCTATAGTTCAGGGTCTTCTAATGTATCATCTTGAAGCCTTATTCTTCAAAACTGCATATAATTCTACTAGCAGACATATAGGGCTGTCTTGGGTACTTAAATGTTTTCGTGACAGATTTTTATGTTGAAATATCTGTTTACTGTTGACTTTCAAACAATGCAGAAACAAAAAGGGTTTTTTTTAATGCAATGATTCATAAATTTCTAATCAGTTTTCAGGGGTTGAGACACCTTTTCCAACCAAAAGAGGCATTCCTTGAATTTACTCTGTAATTCCAGTCTGTCTGTTTCTTACCAGATTTCCTTCCAAGCTGGAGACAATTGCACCTATCCTCCTTTATCAGTTCAAAAATCTCTTCTTTTTTACAGCCTCTAAACATGTAAAAATCTTATAGCCTCAGTTTTCCCCATGTTTTCCCCTCAAATTACACAACAAAGACGTAGAATTTTAAAGTCAGAAGGGAAGGGAAAAAGTCCTTCCAACCAGTTTATAGATTAACAGTAAAAACATTTTGTACAGAACCAACTTAAAGAGCTCAGTGAAGTCTCTAATATAAGGATTGCAAAAAAGATTCAGTTGGATTCCTTTTTGTGGTGTTTCCTTTGGTGGTCTGCTCCAGTTCCTGTGCTCTGTTCTTCATTTATATGGTTGTACCTGCCCACCAAGGAAAGATTTATGGATATTACAGTAGATTGGAATTATTTAGAGCCCTATTAAAACTTGCTATTTTAATATAGGTGCCTTTGTACTTTGATCAGTCATCTTAGCACTGTGACAGAAAGTCACTTATCTACATAGGTAAAAATCAGGAAGCAAGGTTGAACAATTTCTTGTTTCAGCAATCAGGAATATCTCCTGGTTTTTACTGAAGGTGCCCTATCACAAGCAGTCTGATACGTCAGCCTGGGGAAACTTCAGAATAATCACTTCTTTTTGTATTTTTCTTTATCTTCTTTACATTACTTCATTCGTTAGTGTATCTTTCTTACAGAGATGAGAAATTAATTGCTTTCTGTCAAACTTCAACCCTCAATGCTTTTTTCACTTGTTACTGTCCAGAAACAACCCAACAGAGACTGTAAACATTCTAACTTCACAAAAATAGCGCATCTTTTTTTTTTCCATTCTAATAGGCAAGAAAACAAGGTCACTCTAACTTTTGTGGTTACTAAGATATTGCCACTGTTAGCATGTTGCTTAATTGTGTAACACAGGGAAGGTGTTAAGCTTGAAGTTTAAGCTTGAATTTTTACTTAAATAAAAAAAATCATCAGTACTGTCAAAGGTTTTGGTAGACATTTTGCCAATGTTTGTCAGACTGCAATGGTTTTAACTATCCTTTGGATTTTGATTGTTTTGGATTCATCAGCCTAGTCAAACCTGAAGTTGCTCATCTTTTAGGCCAGTTTTCTCAGTGCAGGAAGCTGCCTCTTCTGTGCTATTTGGCAAGCTCTATTTTGAACAAGAAACCTTTGTGATGTTGCAGTAGATCTAATAACTTGTCTAGAAAAACTTCTGTAAATTTGGAAACCTTGATTTTTCCAAAAAGTGGATCTTTAATATTTATCTCTTGAATTCTGGGTTGACTACCTGGTATTTTGGCCCTGTGATGTCTCTGTGTCATTACAAGGTGTCTAGGGCAGATGATGATACAAACAGTATCAACTTCTTTGAATATACAAGGGACTTGCCAGTTAAAGCCAGAACTTTTTCTCTAATGCTGCTGAGTCATTTTGATAATTCAGTTTTATTGAATTTGACATTAAAAGATTAATTTCTCATGAATGGAGCTTGAATCCTCATAATTTTCAGAAGGAAATGAGATGTGATAGATACTAACACAGTTTTTATTTATAATTGCTCCTGGGGATGGGTGCTTTTATTTAGGGTTAGACTGGGAAACTGAAAAGTTTGGGTTATTTTGTAGCCACTCCATACATGCCATAGACAGGTATTAAAGAAATGATTAAAGAAATATTTTATTGACAGATCTTTTTTGAGGTTTCTTCTCATTGATGGCATTGTCAGTAAGTGATGCTGCGGTAAGGAGAGGATGCCAGAGGTCAGTATTGTAACAGCAGAACACTATTGGCATGATCCTTTTATGGACCATTGTCTGAACTGTCTTTGATCAGAACAGCTACACGTTCCCCTCTGACTTCCTGGGACACACAGTCTAGATTAATTAGAACAGTGTTTAGTAGTAGTCATAAAATTAAATCAAGCCTTAAAAATTTTTGTGTGGTTTTTTTCTGCATTTTGTTTTTCCTCAATGTTTTTTTCTGGTCTTATAAAATCTCTGTAGTTCTGTTCTGGTCTACTTTTGTTGTCTCATTGCCCAGTATTTTAAACACCTGCTTTATATCAGGTACTACTATTTTCATATCATAAACAGTTTATAGTTGCATTGAATGAGACTAGGGTACTCAATCATTAATAGTTAAATTACCTTAAATGCTACAACTTAGATGCTTCTTAATAAAGGTTTACAACCCCTTTTGAATACGAAAGTGTGCAGCAGAAGGAAAAAATACAAGGTACATTACCATGCATTTTACTGTACCAGAAAGCATGTAAGATGACAGAATTTTAATGATTTTATCATCATAAAACTTTGTTATTCTGGTGTTGGGGCATTAACTGAAGAATGGAGCTCAAACTCAGATCAGTTTTTACTAGGAGTTTTGTTGTAGTTCAGCATATCCTTGGATTGCTGCATTTCTGATGTTCTGAGAGTTATTATTTTTTCAAATAGGAACTTGAGAACTAGAGAAACAAGCAGAGGCATATTCCCATTCTACTTCTGTGCATAGATGTTAACACAATAATTTAGATTTTATATTAAAAAACCCCAAACCTCCATATAAACCCCACTGTTGAACCTGGTTAGTTTTCACCAGGTAGAATTAACTTGATCATCCATGTAGAATAGTATTGAATATTTGTGACTGATAAAATAATTTAATATTCTTTATACATTCATATTTTCTTGTATCTATTTACAATGGATAACTGAGGACTTACTTGTTCTTCCACATGATCATTCCAGACCCACTAATACAGTGTGGTTGTTCCCTCATGATTTTTGCTTCATGATCTTTTTAACTCCTTGCAGTGGTAATATTTATGCTGTGCCAGTGTATTTAAGAGATCAAACTAGAGCTATGATGAAAACTGGATCAATTGGAGATGTCACTGTTCGGACAGGAAAAGGACTCCTCATTTTTAAGATGCCTGCTGGTATCATGCTTCACTCTCTGCTTTCAGTTTCCCTTGTGCAAGAAAAAGTATAGAAACTGACAAAAGCCCTGAGATCTCTCACCCTTCTTAGCACACTGAGTAGTAGAGGACAACTGGTATCTGTGTCTTAACACCTGCAGATCACTGAGATGAGTATCTTTAGGATAAACATTGTCCTGTTGGTGCTTGTATAGCAGGAATGCCGATGGCCAGGCATTGGAAGGGCATCCTGTTATGGACAATTCATGCTGATCTCTTTTTGTGTGTGTAGAGGCAGTAACTGGTAGAGCTTGGAGCTGGGGATTTCAGGGCTCAGAGTTTCCAAACTTTTGTAGCAGTTGATTATTCCTATTAAAAAGATGGCACTTGTGTCTCTAGCAAGTGGTGAAATCTGGCAATGATAAGTGGGAGATAACAGTTGACCAATGCCCATGTTTTCCATGTTTGTCTTCAACATATTTAAAGCTGCTACTCCTAAGGGCATTCACAGTTTCATGACTACTTTTGCTTTGGGAATGTACAGAAAGGGAAGCCTTCAAGACAGGGTATTTAAGCATGCCTGTCATGCTGTAGTCCTGATGTGAGTCACCTCAAATGGGAAGATTTAAAAAAAAATGCTAATCAGGCCAACAAAAATTTTTCAAGAAGGGCAGTTGTGGGAGGAGAAATTAAGAGGGAGAAGAAATTAGACCTCTGCTCTAGTAACAACGTGAACTTGCTTTTCTCCTGTTTCAGTCACAGAACATTCATTTGCAGCTAATCAGCTCATATTTTAGCCCAATAATGTACATGATATTTAATACTTAAGTCTCAAGAGAGAAACATATCGGTTATCTTAGAGGTGTGCCTGTGCTTCTAATTAGGATACTGATGAGATGTTCCTGCCTGTTTCTGGTATGCTTATACTGCATGCTGGTAGGTCTGTCTTTTAGCTTCTTCACTTGCCATTACATCCACAGGAAATCAAGATACACTAGGTTGTCCTGTGATCAGAATGGGATTTTTCAATTACTGCATTCTTGGGCTATAAATAGCCTTTTTCTATTAGTTATGATATGATAACTCCTGTTACTGATTACATTAAGACTTGGTGTTTATGAACAGCTGCAAGCTCTTGATAATGGCACAGAAATGGTATCAGCTGTTGAGAAACAGGCTGGAAGTTTGCAGGAATTCATTCTCATAATTGCTAGAATTGACTGCAATGTCATGAGAGGGAAGCCCATGCAATACAGGAGTTTTCTTAAATAACTCAGCTGACAGAACTTCATCAGTGTGCTTTTCTATCAGGCTTGAACCTATTGATGACAAGAATAGGCGGCTGAAAAGCTTTCCAAAGAGCACATGTAACAACGCCGTAAGATCCCCCAAGTTTATGAGGAAAATTGGAGAGGATGGAAAGCTGCATTACGTTCCTTGTGGATCCAACTTCTTTGTGAATGTCCTAGGTACATTGTAATGTCTATGTTGCTTTATGGGTAATGCAGTCTGTTTTAGTGCAACTGCATCTGCACCAGTCCTTATTGGTCCTCCAAAGGGTATACCGTGTGCTCTGTGTGAAGACCAAGACCTATTAGTTTTCTTAGTGTAAGGGACTGTGTAAGTAGAACAACAACAAACTCAATCACTTTGAAGCCTCTCTTCCATGGGGTGGTTTTAAAGTGAATAGTTATTTGTCAAGTGTATGTAAATGTACCTGTGCAAAAAACACCCTCTGTTTCTATGGTCACATATTAAAGTACCCTTCTGGTAAAGAGACAAAGTGACTATACCAGGCAGACAGGAGTGCTCTCACAAGGAAGGGCAAATTGCACCACAAATAACTTACCTGATTTATGTTGGTCTTGTGTAATAAATTTCTGCCTTAGCTCAAAGACAAGTACAAAATATAGCATCAAAGATTTTTATAAACCTTACTGGATTTATAGATTTTTTTTTTTCATCTACAGAAGCAAAAGCTGCCTGATTTGCTCTTGTTACCTATAAATGCTCACATTCCTGCATTATATCTGGCAGAGCTAGGAATAGATCAGCTCTTGTGACTCCATATTCAGTGCCTTAAGGACGTGACTGACCTTCCTCTTCTAGTAGAATATCCCTATTCCATAAGTTGTTATAAAACCCTTATTGGAGTTACTAATTTACAAAGGGCATTTCAATTCTTGCCCACTCCTTTTAGTCACTCTTTCTTAAGTGGCAAGAAGTAGAAGTGGTTTATATTTTGAAGTATCTAAAAAGTATCTGCACAATGTTTTCACAACTGTATCTGGTAGCTTAGAGACAAAAATAGGAGTGAAAAGCTGCATAAACATAGTCATTTCCCAGAGCTCTCAAGCAACTGAGCTGGATCTGATTTCCTTCCTGTCCACCAACACCAACAAAATTCCTTGCAGATCTGCCATGGACAAGTGAAATATTTTATCTATAGGAAAAAAAAAGGTGGTTATATATGTTTCCCTGAAGGCATAATTGGCTTTCAAAGCCTTTCTGTATCTCACATTTATCAATACAACTCCTCTTGACTTTCACATGGTGAAGTGATTCTGCAAGGCTTGCACTTAGAACTTGTGTTTTATTCAATTTATTTTCTTAAATGAGTGTTTGTGAAATGTAAGAAAAGAAAATATTCCTTAATGTTATTTTTAGTACTCTTGGGTGCAACCATGTTTGCTTGCACTAGTATACATAAACTACTGTAATATTTTTATTTAAAAAATATTTATTTAAAATATTGGATTTTTATTACCAAGTCAAATGTAACACTTAAGTTTTTACTTTCTGAATGGGTCTGGTCTGTACATCTGATTGGAAAAGATACAATACAGATAATTTCACTGGAGAAAATAAGCCTTTGCTTCACCTTGCAGACAAATAGGTCAATTCATAGAGCAAAAAGCTTCACATGCTTTCAAGAGCCAAGGACCTTCGGTACCCAGGGGTAAGGAAAAATGGCTTGGGTTATTTTTGTTTCTTTCCCAGTAAAGTCACAAACACAATGCTGCAAGTTCTACAGTCACTATTACCCAGAAGTTTTTTCATAAGATCCAAGGGAAAAAGAGTAGAGGGAGGGAGTTTGTTGTCCTGGTGCTGCAAATATATGCATGTCTAATATTCCTTGAGTAGAATGCTTGTGGGATCAGGCTCTGGCACCACAAGTTTTTTTCTGACTCTTACAGCAAAATTTTGGAGCTATATGATAAAATTTTGAAAACATGCTCCCACAGGAAATAAAAACTGTGTGCCTGAAAGGTGAAAACCTAATTGCAAACACTTGACATTTATCATAGCTCTCTCTAGTAGAAAAGGATGTTAATTCCAAATGTTGCAGAATTAACACTTTAAACTTGATCTCAGAAAGGCTTTTTTATTTTATCAAAACTATCATAAGGATTTTGGACTCAAGTTTAAGAGACAAAAATAAAATTAAATAAATACCTTAAACCTGAAAGGTTAGTTGCTATGGATCTCTTGCTGCTCTAAACTGAATGTAAAAGGAGTCAAAAATAAACCTGTATTGTGAGGCAAGGAAATGGGTTATTTAATACTAATGCTGTATTTTAATTGGTTTATTGGTTTTATTCAAGTCTCTTGTTTTAAAGCTAACAACGAGGATCAAATGTCTGTCTCTAAAGAAATTCTCTTTGTGACTTGGCATCAGTTTCTTACCAGTTTTTTTCCATCCTGTGTGTCTCAATCAAGGACAACAGGTTTTGAAATTTCAGGAAAATATTTATCTTTACTTCCTATTCCTTGGCAGTATTTTATTACTATTTGAGAACTGCTGGTAAAATGCCAGTGCAATGCAGGTTTTAGTTTTTGGAGGGAGCTGGGGTTTTTTTTTATATTTATGGTGTTTGCTCCACTTGTTCATCAACAGAACTTATTTCAGCACTACTGATTTTAGGATTTGAGGAAGGCTATTTAGCATGAAAATAGATGGCTTTGAATCCATAGATTCTGAAGTATTTTACTGGTGCCAGAGACTTGTTACATATTTGCCACCTGGAAAATTCTCAGATCAGAAAATGACATAAATTTAAATTGTTGATTTTTAACTTGTCATTGTACAGTTTCTTATGTCTTGGAGATGAGATTCTTTTCTAGATACTTTGGGATTACTACAGAATGTTCTCATTTCCAGTTACTGAGGGGAAAAACTCCCTATAAATATGATCTAGTGAAATTTAGTATGAATTATTGTAATATTTACCAAGTCAGTCCTGAATTCTTCTAGGACCTATATATCAGATGTATGATCAATAATATACTTGCAGTGATTGCCTCTAAAATACAGTAGCCTGCATATCTGATATGTTATTGTTCAAGATGCTGAGAATACTTAACACAAATAATGTTTTTAAAATGTCTGCAGTCTTCAGCTACAATAAGCAGTGTTTCTGATGAGAACAGCTTGGTCAAGAGTTATAAAAGAAACACCCAATATCACAGTTCTAACATCTGTTCAACAACTTGGCTCACAACAGGAATATTGCTTAGTCATGCTGCATAAAAGCAGAAAAAAAGAATTCTGCTATTAAGTGTATTATGAGATGTTTAAAAAAGATTACAGCTTGCCTTATCATTTAAGCAATACAAAATGTTACCTTTTTTGACAAAGAAGTAAAGAAAAAACCCAGATTTCAAGCCATGTTAATGAAAACAGATTTGTTATGCAGATATTTGAAAGATAAAATAATTATGTGAATGGGGGTGATCAAAAACTTGGGTTCATAAAATGGTCTTAAATTTCACTCCTTGTAACATTTCATGTGCCACTTTTTCAGGCCTTGGTTGCATTGAAAAGGTAGTAATTGCATTACTTAAAGTGAAAGGGATGTTTTGCTTCTGCTTTGAATAAAGGTAGTTAAGAATCATATAATTAAACTCCATGGATTCATTAAATCTATTCTTACGCTCAGTTAATTTTCTGAAACCCTAAGATCAGAAGCGCTGAAGAATATTTTATTTGCTGGAAAAAGCCAGGAAAAAAGCCCCAAGACTGTAACCACTCAGTGTGAAGTGTTAGAATGCAGTCTTTAAAGATTTGGTTTTGTTTTGACAGTAAAGACAAAGCTCAGAGTGATAGCAATGCATGTTGTTCTGCTTATTTTTATAGCCAGAGATAATGTGGGCATTTCCAAGGACAGAACAGAAGTTTTCAAGCTCTTTGGTTGGTTGATTTCTAGTTTGTCCTACCCGGTGTGTTCTGTCATTGGCTTTGAGTAGGGCTGAATTCACATAAATGGAATGACATTTACTAGAGCCTTAGTCCTTTCTTTGTGCTGACTCTCCAATATTTAGGTTATGAGGAATTAGGTTTCAAGAAATATTGCTAACTACTTTGTTCTGCTTTGTATTTTCACCTGGATGAAGGTTGGCAAGTTCTGTGAAAAGCAGACATGAGTTTGTCTTCCAGAAGAGTAACATTGCCTGCAGTTATGCCAATAACTCTGCAGAAAAGGGTATGGCATTTAAATCAGTCTTTTTATTCTGACATTAGTATGGGTTTATAACAATGTTTAAACATGGTTATATCTACTTCTTTAATTTTTAAAAAAATTCTCTAGTGTAATAATAATGTTTCTTTTCTGATAAATGTAGAATTTTTATTTCATTATGTGAAATACGTTTGCTGATAAATATATATGTGTCCATAATTTAATTTTTTTTACTAGTGCTCTTTTCCCTGTTACTATGATTTTGTACTTTGTGCAGGAAATTGTTTTTCTTACAGATTAATGTAATTTTTAAAGTGCCATGATCGCATTAAAATATGCCTCTCTTGAAGGCTATGATACTGTTCCTAATAGAGGATTACTGGAGTCTTCTTCCACAGGCTTTGCATCAGCCTTAAACAAAAAATGCCTTTTTCTGACCTTTTCTGGCTAATGCCTTAATAGTGCATGGACCATCATGTATTTTGGGAACCAGGGTGACACTGTACAGTGTTTTTCCATAGCCACTGTAGCTTGCCTTTTTTTTTGTTCTCTCAATAAAAAGTGTAAGCAATGCAAGATGATTACATCTGTGTGCACTAGGATTGCCTAGTGTAACTCAATGCGTTGGGGGTATCTGTGAAGTTAAAAATACACACGGAAATGAAGTACAGAAATATGACTCCCTGCTGAGCCAGATGTATTAACTTATGAGCAGTTATTTCAAACAAGCTGTAAGTTATTAATTAGCTCGATTTATTTTGTAAATGTGTAGATATTTTTCAAAACCTCATTGCTGCATAATGTGCTTGACTCGCTAATAGACTCCTCTGTTACTCAGTGGCTTTTAATGTAAAAGCACTGTGAAAAATGAAAGTTCACTGAAATATTACTACAGTATTAAATAGTTCTCATGAGCAATTTACGTGGAATGCAGCATATATTTGTGGCATTAGTCCAGTGGGTCTAAAGTACTATATAAACACATAACTTTTATTGATTTAGGATATATGGTATTCATTTATATTACTTCATTGTTTGAGTTGGAAGGGAAACTTGTGAACATACAGTTTTATTGGGATTGATTGGTACAGATTAGATTATGCTACTGTCTTAATAGCACAATAAAATACTATTTTTCTTTAACATTTAGATACGTGCAAGATGTGCTCTTACACAGTGTAATCTAACAATTTGCAATATCTCTGTTACACTTCTCAAAAATACTCCTTTAAAAATTGTGGTTTAACTTCTCAGCTCTCATCCTCTCAATCTTGTGGTTACCTCCCAGTCCTCTCTTCCTCCCCCTAACACCCCTTCAGAGCTCAAATCTCCAGTTGTCATAGTTATTTTATTTTTGCCTGGGTTTTGTTAATTGTATGTTAGGAGAGGAAGGTCTTTGTTCTTGCAGCGTGTAGTTGTGTTAGACTCCTCTGGTATTCACACAGCAGTACTTGGTGCTGTGTGGGAGGGGAGAGGTGTAACTTTGCTCCATCTAGCATTCAGAAGGCTGGGAAACTCAGTTTTAACTGTAGTGTATATTTCAATGGATTCAGTTTTCTTTTTCTGATGTTGAAAGATAAGACTCATTCTCCGAGAAAATAGAAGAGTTTTTTCTCTTTTGACAAATTCACAGTAAGATAATTTTCTGCACATTCTCTCTCATTTTTTTTTCACGCTGTTATCAAATTAGCTGCCAACAGTTATTGGCTTTACTTCTCTTTATCTATGCACTTGGTAAGCCCAAAATAAAATTAATGGAAGCAGTAGGAGGAAGCCTAAGGGTGTTGCCTTAGGTAGGTTGCTGTTGGGTTACACACTGTTTCAAAAAATTCTTGAAGGCATGTGTCCTCACCGAGGTCTCACTGTGTGCCAAATTTAATAGGCTTCCAAGGCTTGTGATGGCTGTATCTGTGTATGTAGAATTCCTTCTGAAAGTATCTTTTCTCTCTACAGAAAGGGCTTTGTTATTTCTGTAGCAATGCCTTAATTTGTAGAACTAGAATACTGGAGGAAGGGAAGGCAGGAAGGTAGGCAAGAAAGAGCCATGCTGGTAAAGGGCGACATATGTGCAGGTGTAAATTTGTTCTTGTTTCTCGTGGACATTAGAACCTTTGACTTAAAGTGGTGGAGTTTCTACTTTTTATTTCACTTGAAGGACCTGGAAAAGTAGGTTTGTTACATTTACACTGCTTCCTCAAGAGAAACCTAAACATTAGCTCATGAAGTATTGTTTTAGAGAAGCAATCATTACAAATAATTATTTCCTAAATTCATGGAATAGCTAATTGTGTAAGAAGTCTAGGTTAATCACAATACTGCAAAAATTGCAGGTCTTTCTTTTTGCATCTCACAAAAGGTAAAATTTTGCATTGCCAATGTACTAATCTCACTGCTCTGCCAACTTCTTGAACACTTAGGCTTTCTCATTTTCATTCAAAATGTCTAATATACTTTGTCCAAAGTTATTTTATACTTTCTGTTTTAAAGTCTGATGTGAAGTACTTATTGCAGTTGATGTGTTTTATTTGGAAGTAATATATTTTTAGCTAAAGCTACTGGGCCTTGTTTAGGTTCCAAGGGTCTTGCAACACAGATGGGAAAATTACATGCTTAATGAGCATGGGAAATTATGTCTATTGAGTGCTATCACTACCAGATTTATGGTATGTATAGACTAGACACATACCTAATCCAACTCAGAGTAAATGTTTTTAACTTTTGTACGAATAACTTGGTACTCCTCTAAAAGTACTTAAAAAAATTAGATTTGAAAGGTCATAAGGCATTCAAGACATTGTTTTACAGTCAAAGACCAAAGATTTCTTCAATATAAACACTCACAAGTCTATTAGATTTGTTACATGGTAAGTGGAAGCCTTAGGCACCTGATGTTGTATACACAGTGTATAAACAGAGACTTGCGGTTTTTCCACAGCTGAGAACTTTGTAGCACGCTAGGTCAGATGCTGTTAAAAAGTATCATGTACACAGTCAATATGTGTTGAAGCTGAATAGTTTCCAGAAATTCTTGAAGAGATTGTATAGTGTCTTTTAATGTAAGAAATACTGGTCAGAAAATGAAGATGTGATTTTAGATTGCTCAAATCTAGGACTGGTGTAAGCATGCAAATTTCAAGATGCTCTTGCATCTTTATTCCATCTATTTTTCTGGCCCAAAATTACTTGCTGCTTCAATCAACACTTACCCCTCCCCCAAGGAAAAATGGTCACTTAAGCCAAATTGTACTGAGAATTAGTAATGTCTGTCTGCAAGGCTAAGAGCATGAAAGTAATTTTTCAGTTTTGCGCTTGGATCCCTGAGATGAAAGGCCAATGTGCTAGTCCAGGAATTTTACATAAGGCACTTTAAGTGACATGATAATGGTGTCATTAAATGGATACCTTTTATGGATGCAGGCCAAGCGTTCATGTATGAAACATCTCTTCATAAGGACATTTTGAAAAATAGTATTTTAAAAATATGAAAACAACATGAGTGCCCTTTTTGTCTTTGGTACAGCAATAGAAATAAAAGAAATGCAATAATAAATAATATAATCCAAGACCAGGTTGGATGGGGCTTTGAACAATCTGGGCTAGTGAAAGGGGGATTGGAACTAGATGATCTTTAAGGTTCCTTCCAACCCAACCCTTTTTAGGATTCTTTGATTCTATAATACAATAAAAAAAAAGTTTCTATAATACAATAATAAAAGGGCAGCATCCTGCAAAGTTTTGAAGACAGCTGAGAGGTTTCTTAGAGATGGAGAGAGTGAAACATGGACTTGAGTGGGCTTTAAAGGCTTTTAAAGGCTTTTGAAGGCTTAGGGAAGAGTGGTCAGAAAAACTGTGGTGGTTGAGGTGAAATTTTTGAAATGTTCAGTTGAATTTTTGAACTATTCAAAATGGAATATTTTCTTTAATGAATTATTGAGCAATCTGAGAGAAGGTAATGGGGATGATCACTGGTAAATCATTAGGATGGGCTTGACTGGAAATTAAGTATAGAATTATGTCTTAGACATAAATTATTAGGGAAAAACATCACAATAGGCTACTTCTGTATCTGCAGAGTTTGATACAAATTGAGTAAAGGTTTTGAGCCAGAAGAGGAGTTGAGGAAGGTTGAGAAGAAGGAACATATATGGGAGTGGGAAGAAGCCCAAACTGAATTCAGAAGAATGGTAGTGTGTTTTTTGAAAGAAGTTTTTGTTTAAGATTGCTAGAAGACCAAGCTAGGATGTAGGCTTACAGAAAGGTCTTGCCACCTCTGTGTATCTAACATGTGCTAAGATTGTGATGCCTTTTCCTGGTCTTAGGAAATAAAAGCTCAGACATGGTTAGAGGGTTGAGGGTCATTTACCTCGGTATTTTAATAGGATCCCACTCAATGCATTGCTTCACCCAGGTGACACACGTCACAATCGAGTACACAATTAAAGACCTTACTCATTAGCATTTCTAACAAGAGGGCCCAATAAGGGGTTAGGCTAGGCTAACTTGTAGTTTACAGAATCTGTCCTGCTAGGGGACCTTGAGTGCTTACGACAATAGAATGTTTGGTCTTCTAACTCTACAGTTCGGGGGTGTTTGGTCTCCTGGCCTACCGGACACCAAGAAACCAGATTAAAGTATCACACCTAAAGCATTACAAGTATGCATGCTAATACTTGTGGATATAGAGAACTGTGTGAAAAGTTTTTAGGAGAAAAAGCAAAAAATCCTTCAGGTATAAATTGCAACAGTTTATCTGGGGAGATCTGGAATTCCTGCTTTCTCCTAATACGTAAAACTTTGTGAAACTAGCTTTACAAGTATCTACTTCAGATACTTGTTTCAGGGAGCATGCAAATTTCATGTTAGCTCTGAAAGGATTCATGAACTGCCTGAAAATCAGTCTTCTGTTGTACCATACTTGCAGATACTAAGTTACCGACTTGTGACAGAGGATGAGGAGAGGCTGTATTCAATAGTGATTCCATAATGGATGACAGGGGAGAAGGAGGGTGGCAGACCAGCATTTTCTGTCATTGTGGAAGAACTCTGGTTAGGTCCAGGCACTGTTTAGGAGAGAGCTACTGACAGGGCCTCCTCAAGGGAAGATACTGCTGCACTCATCCCCTTCCTTATGATGTAGGCCAAATAAATCTAGACCTGATACTATTCTTGAAAAGAGTTTTAGACCAATTTTTGCACTGAAAATGTACTTCTTACACTCAAGCAGGCACCTAAAAGTAGATTCTGTTATAACAATCATATATTGAGTGACCAGTCATAGTTATTACTTTGACTAGCATGAAACCAGTAAAGCTTCCTACTGTTTTTATTGCATATAAAAATGATCCCACATGTATAAATGAAATCAAAATGGGACTAACTTTAGCAATCCCTATGGTTCAGGTGTGGGCAGGAAAAGAATTTTTTTATATCCTTTGGGATTTCAGTCTCTGCAAGCAATCAAATTTTCCAGAGTATTTTGTGCACAAAATCATCAATGATCTTGAAATTTAAAATGTATAGCACTATGCTACATAGTTGCCATGAAGGGTAGATAGAGATGTATGTGTGTGTGTGCACATGAGAGGATGAGTAGTAAGTGTACAGAGCTTTTTAAAAAGTCTTTTAAAATCTCAGTGGTTTAATACACTTGGCCATTACTTGTCCTTTGTATAGTTTGATGAGGTTTAGTGGTACAATTATTGTTGCACTTTGTCTCCTCTCTGTCTTCAATTCTTGAATAGATCTTTGATATGTTTTTTCAGTTTTCTTCTTGCTTTCTTTGAACATCTAACATTCTTCATACAGTAACCAAGGAAATTGGCAGTGTTTAGTGCCCTACTCTGCTCATAATCCACTTCTGTGGGCAGAAATCCTTTGGAAAAAAAACCAGTTTTTTCATCAGTTGAAGAAAGTGCTTGGCCATTTTCTAGCTCTAGTACTTTAGTCTCCTCTTGAATAAATTAGGCTTCAAGAAGTCAGAACTTGACCTTCAGACTGTGTTATCTAGCCTTGAAGTATATCAAGAGCTATTGCTGAATAGCTATTTCTGCTAAAGTAAACCCCATACTGATTATGCTGCAGTGCTGTATGTGAAGGGAGAAACTCAACAAACAGCACACAAGGTATTGGTGTGAGTCTTATGCAGAAGATCAAATTTCCCTTGCTTATATGTCTGTTACATGTTATTTTCAAAGTACTGTAATACAGAAGCAAGTGCCTGAAAAATTAGAAAATTTTCTTTACTTTAGATAAACTGAGGCTACATCAGTGAATGCAAAGAAAACTCATCACATTGAACCAAGGAATTACTCATATTTAGACGGGCTTTCTTCCTCATTTTCATGGAGTTAGTATAGGTACTGCCCATGCCCCATTCTTTCTCAGTCCTTGTTTTTCTGCCTGTTGGTCAGGAGCAGAGGCAAGATCAGCCCAACAAAACAGCAACTGCCTTAAGGACCTAAAGAAGTTATGACTGTTTGATCATGTATTTGGCTTGCATGGCAAGGTTTTGGTAACGGGGGGGGGGGGGGGGGGGGGCTCTGCACAGGTGGTTTCTGTGAGAAGCTTCTGGGAAGTTCCCTCTATGTCCAATAGAGGCAATGCCAGCTGGCAGTTCCAGACTGTCTAAGTCTCTTAAACTGGTAGTGATTTCCTAAAATTTCTGTTTTGAAATTGTCTGTATTCAGTTGTTTTCAACCCTTTTTTTGTGTTTACATTATTTCAAGGCAACCAGTTTTTCACAGTTTAAAGTAGTTATATAAGAACAGATTTACTCTGCTGCAGTACAGTTTATTATGGGTGCCTAGGGAACAGTACAAAGCAAGGTGAGTCAAACTTCAAGTTACACTTTCCAAGAATACACATCCACCTTCTTCACCCAGAGTTGATAGGCTCTTGGCATGTATCTCATATTTCATCATAGTTCTCATATTTCCTCTCCTTTTTCTGGCAGATCCAAATGGCTGTCTTGGACTGCTGACCAATGTCTTCACCAAAACTCATGCTTGGGCATCTAAAAGGATAACTTGGAGAGACATCTTTGATTCCTTTCTTTACCATGCTTTGCACATCCCTGCAGCTGAAACTTCTTGCAATTTGTGTTTTTGCTTGTACCTTTTTTGTTTGGCACCACTAAAATTCATGTGAAGGACTGATTCCTGGGAGGAGGTGTTCAGTTGACACCCTTAATGCTTTTCCTTTACTTTTTAGTGGAATCCTCTTTTGTCTCCCCCTCTATTCTTTAGTGCATTCTGATTTCTTCACAGTCTTTTCATCACTCTTGTTGCCTATTGTATAATTTCTACTGACAACCTTTGCCCTAACATAGCGTTGTGCTTTTTTCTTAGACCACTTGGACTGCTTTTCTGAATTAGTTAATCCTGTTCTCCAAGAGATGAGCAATTAAATGGCATCTAGGCTGAATAGCAATTGGAGCCCTCAGCTTGTCTTGTATTAGCCTGACAGCCAGACTTCAATGGCTCATCAGCTACATATGCAAGCCCTCAATGTTGTCATTTTTTCTTTGGTCCTGTTGATTGTAACTTGTTGGATTGGTGTCTGTCACTGTCTTTTTGGGTATCCTGTTTGACAAGACTTGTAGGATGATCATAACAGAAATAAAATGCATACATTTGTGGTGATATGAACATAGCTTGTGTGTGGGCAAGCGAAGCAGCAGCCAGACAACCCAGCAGACCTCTGAACGCAGGGTTTCACAAGTGTAGAGATGGGAAATGTGCTGCTGGCTTCTCAGTTTTCCTGCATGACTGAAGACTGCTCAGTCTACATATCTCATTTTCATTTTAGAAAAAATGATTAGAGGTAAACGTTATTAAAATAGGCTAAATTTCTGAAATTACCACCTCCTTTTAACTACATCACCCACTTATTATCTTCCTATTTCACTTTGCTTACTTGTTTTAGTCTGCTGCACTTGGTGACTATTACATTTTTACCAATAGTTATAGGGGCTGATTTCCATGCCCAGATGCCCTCATCTTTTTTTTTTGTTCCTTTAGGGGTTTGGATTTGTTGGCAAAACATGCTGTAATAACATCTGTAATAACACAATAGTGTATAGTTGAAGGTTTTACATGGTTTGAGTAGACTTACTAGCTTTACTGCAGGATTTACTCTATTTGGGTTTTATGCTTTGGCCAGAGGGAACAATGCTATGTGAATGAAAAAAAAAGGTTCAGAAGTGCTGAGATATAAAATGTTCTGTCAGAATACCTATCCTACAACAGTTAAACCTTGCTCTTATATTCCACTGATGACTAGAAACAGATACCCAGAGATGACAGTACTGGACTGGAAGGTTGTTATAGTCTGACAAAGCAAAGCATATACCATCTTCTCATATACCAAGTGGCAAAGTATTTCAGCACTGTGAAACAACCATTTATTACAGTGGGTTACCCTACATGACCTTTGTCATATTTGATACTCCTTGTACAGAGATACAGAGAAATACAGAGAAAATTTCCAAACTATCTTCTTCAGCTAAAAATCGAAACTTTGCTTAATCTTAGAGTCTACATTATTTTCTCCTCTAGTGACCTTCATGGGAATACACAGTTGATATGGTTGATAGCAAAGGCATTCTTTTTGAAGCTGTGTTACAGTTCAGGCCAAAACTTCTTTTTAAAATGGCCAAAATGAAAGAGAATTTTAAGAAAAAATCTGTTCTCCTTTCTTTTCTTATTTAAAAAATCTATTTCAGTACTGCTGCAAAGGAAATAGGAAGCTAATTGGTCTCTTAACGGTGTTATTCAGAGACTTGGTCTTTCTCAGCTTTGCAAGAGATCTGCTCTACTGAGAAACCAGCAACATGGTGTGAAAAACCTGGTAGAAACAATAGGTACTTCTTTTTATAGCTGGTATCTCTTCAGAAACATAAGACTGCAGCCAGAACGCGGCAGTAACAGATTTGCTTTCTCTTATGCTGGAACACAGCATTCTATTTATCTCTGACAAGCGAAGGATATGTTGGACAAACTGCACTATTAAATACAGAAAGCCTCATTTAAATAATGTTAGTGCCTTGACATAAATAGGGACAAGCTATTCAAACACGAGGCTGATAACATTTTGCCCTCATCTTCGTTGTACATAGAAAACAAAAACCAGAAGTATATTTTAGTGGCTTTGTATTTAAATTTCTTTCTCCCTCTGTCTTCAGACATGACTTCTTTGGAAAGCAGAGTAGTATGTGGATAATTTCTACCATATTTCTAGGTTGGGGGATAGAAACGCTGGTGCACGAGTAACTTTTATCATTTTCTGTTCATTTTCTATTTGACAAACTTTTTAAAAAAGAAATTAAATACTAAAGTGCCTTCTTAAGTCAGATTCTTTGAATCCTCCAGTATGATTGTTCCATCCCTCTTTTTAAGTCCAGTTAGTCTAACTGGATATTTTTCCAGCTGTCTGTGGTAAGTGCATTCTAAATATTGGTATTGTATGTAGTAAAATGTAAACCTGCATATTACTATTAAATATAGAAATATAAATATATTTAAAGCTAAGACTTAACAGGCAGCGTGGAAACAAAGGACTGAAGATAGTAATATCATAAGTTTACTAATAAGGCTAATAAGCTGATCATCTCCACTAAATTAACTTTTCATGAAGAAAAGTTCATGTGAATGTACACTTTTATTAACCTGAATAATTAAGTTTGGTCTGAATACTAGTCTCTTTAAGTAAAACAATAAGGTTTTTGAACCCTAATCAGAAAGGGCTTGGTTTGAGGGCAAAAACTCTTAGCCATTGCTAAGGGGATTTTTGTACCTGGCTGGTTATTTTAGCAATCTTCTGTGGATTTCATAAGAAACAATAAGGTAGCTCTGAGTGAAGATAATGGGTCATAAAGCATGTATGTTTAGCCTAAACAACTGAATTGTATTGGGTGGATTGTATGAGCTGAACTCTATGAAAAAGCATTGTGATTTCAACACTAAGTGATGATGCTTGGCTTAAGGGAGAACAGCCTGTGTATGCTTACTCAGTGGTTGGATTACATATGGTCTCAGCTGAGTTTTGAAATTACTTTTCCTTGTATAAAGAATTTATCCAAGTTTCACAGAAATTTCACCATTAATTAATTTATTTTTAGTGGCTAGGAAGGTGTTAAACTCTCTCGCCTTCCTGATCATCCACATATTGGGCTTAGATTATCTGAAAAGCCATACATACTGTGCTCTGGAGTTGAGAAGGAACCTATGTTGGATTAGCTCTCTTTAAGTGCAGTCTTAAGAAGACAGGAATAGGGAGCCATTTACCTTTCCCAGCACCAAGAAGTTTTGCAAATAGCCTTGTGTCAGGTGTTAATGTATAAAGTTAGCATTAATAATATTATAATAAAAAATAACTAAGACTTATTTTTATCATGGCTAGCAGGACATGGTTTTTCCACTCTGATTTAAGAGTTAATATGAGTAAGAGTCTGAAGTTACTTGGCTGTAGACAGCTATTCTAAAAATGAACTGTGCATTACAAATTTGTCTTTTATTTTGTAGTCTCTTTATTCATAACTGTTTAATTTTCATTAGAGCTCTTCTTTTGAAGGGCTTGGGAAAAGTTATTGACACCAGTCAGTGTAAACTGCATTACCCCACTGAAATTAACATGATTACTCTAAATCACTCCAGGAACTGCTATGAACAAGATGGAGAAAAGGTTTTCATAAATTTAAGAGTAGGTTTTCTTCTAGGAAGAGAGAGGTTTAGGTAATGTTAGTAGATTCTTTCTTAGCTGCCTGGTAATAGGCACTGATGGCTCAAAAATTTACAAAACAATACCCCAAAGTTAATCTGCTGCAATAGCCCTTGGGCTTTTCCACTTTTTCAGGTCTGAGCAGACCTTTATACTCAGTGCACATCAGATGAAGTGATAGATGGAGCCTTAGCCTCCATTTCTCCTGCTGCTAGGATAGGCTGAGGTTTGCCATTTAAGTTTCTTTAAACGCTAGAGTGTATAACCTCCTGTTAACTATTTGCCTTTTTATTTCCAGTGTTCTCTCCATGTAAACTGACAATTTAATTTCACCTATAAGGACCAGATCTGGGAACCTATTCTTCCATATCCGTTGTGAATAATTAATGCAAATAAATCATTTAGCTTCTCTGTGGTGTGTTTATCTTGTATAAGTGCTCCTTTGACAGTTTAATCATTTGGCAAGTCTGCTAATTTTCTTTCATTTCTGCTGTTCCATGGAAGTGTATTATTTGAAATTTTTGCTGATAATATTCAAATTTCCTCACAGCTTTCTAGTTATTAGCACACATCTTAACAGTTGTATTTGAAATGTCTCTTCCACTGGTTTTATTGGGAACTGCCATAGTTTGAAAAAAATTTTGGTAAGGTAGATTAACTTGAGACTCTCTATTTAAATAAATTGTTCGATCCACCCCTGCATTTCCTTATAAATAATATGCATTCTTTTTAAGGAGCTTATTGTGGGTTTTACTTCTGTAGATCCCTTTGTATTTCTCACTCCTGATTTGTCCTTTGTGGTAATGGTTATTGATGGTGATAAATCTTTCACTTCTAATCTATTTATTACTGCCGTTCCTACTTACAGGATGTTGAACTTCACCGTGTTGCTGTTGTTATTTAATTCTTCAATTATTGTAATTTTTGGGCCACGTGTCATCTAATTATCATATAGTTTACAATAATCTCACTTTCTGCTCTAAAAGCAGCTGTACTATGAGTTAATTGTCCAAAACGTGACAGTGACTTTCTCTAAACTTTGCCTTTATGTTCAGTTTTATACAGGGAAATGAAATCTTCTGTAATTATTTTATTACTATTTATAGCTATATTTTGTTTCTGTTGACCAATGCTGTAAAACTGAATACATCAAATTCAGGATTAAATAATGATATTTGTATTTTAACTTCCCTGTTGTGTGTTTCAAACTCTCTTTCTCTTCAGTTTTACTGACGTTGTCTTTGCCATGATTGCATGTCATATTGTCCTCATTCTGCCATTTTCTCCAGTACCATGATGTGATTGTCATAACTTTTGTTTGAAAGAACTTTGCTGGTGTATTTTTACACATAACCTATTACAATTTGGAGACCCGTGTAATTTAACCTGCCTTTTTATAATACAACATATTTACACATCTAAAGCAGTAGTCATGTGAGGAGGTATAAGTGCTTTACAAATCTTAATGAATTCAATCTGTTACCTTGTACAGAAACAGATTTCACTTCCCCTGCCCCATTTTGCAAAAAATGGAACTGAGGGACTAATGCTGACTTGCCCAAAGTCAGGTGGCAAGTATGTCTTTTAAAAGTAAGAATTGGACCTTTTTGCCTGTAGGTAATATAAAGTATTTTTTGTTACTTCTTTGCATTGCTATTCAGTTTCTATTTAGGTGTGATTTTTTTCATTCATGGTCATGGATGGTTGGATTAGGTAGGGCATGCAGTTTGTTCCAGGAGTCTGAGGGAGGGAGTGACTCTGTGGGCTGCATAATACAGACAGTTGCCATAGTGCCATAGTAAATGTAGTGCCACAGAAGGTTATTACAGAACATAAGTAGAAATTGTTTTCATTGATAACATATTCATGTTAACATGAAGTTTAACAAGTTTTTTAATACCTTCTAAAAAAAATATTTAGGTCTGAAAAAATTATGTTTTGAGGCAAAAAATTTATTAATTGCTAGAGAAGCTGACCGTGTCCACTGTCTTACATTGGAATAAAGGCTGGAAATTAACATTATTTTTGCTCTTTGAAATGTCATTTTAAAACAGTCTAGATTATGGAAAAAGTATGAGATTTTTCTAGGTTCTGGAAGGAAAGGTAATCAGTTTTTCTAGACTTTGCTCTTCCTTCCTTTGCACTTTGGTTTCATTGCATGACAATATAGGAGCAGTGTTCCTTCTGCCTCTTGAAGCTATAGTGTGTTCCAAATGAGAAATCAAGACGTGTACAGTTAGACATTGTATGCACCTTGTTTTAATGACAGATGTAGATTTCTGGAAACTGTGTGAATCCTTTTAGCCTGGAAATCTTCCCTTTGGAGAAATTTTGAAAGCTGACATTTTAACTGTAGACTGGGTTATTTAAAGGGAAAGTCTTGCATTCACAGCTGATAAAGAAGACAGTGAACTTCACTACCATGCTGTTTGTTTCTAACAACAGTTGTGAGCTGACTTCTGAAATATTTTTATGAATGCAGAATTTTGCTGATTCTCACTAAAACTAAGCCAGACTATTGCTAGAAGTCATAAACCAGTTGAAAATGCTAGAGGTTTCCAGGCCGCCTCCATTGTAGTTAAAATACACTCCAAATTTCCCTACACTTTTCCAATATCAATAAGCAAAAAACTTTGTCTAGCAGGCAGCAGGGTTGGGAGTTGGAGAACAAGTGCTGCAGGCAAATAGCCTGATAGTTAACACTAAAGAGAGGGGTTAGCAGAGTATCAGGCAGCATTTCAGGAGAAGTATGACACCCTCGAGTGTAAGACTTTTCAAAGCCTGGTTTTGCATACAATAACTCTGCATTTAACAAAAACGTGACTGAAATTATAATGTAAGTACAAAAATGTGCAGTGTTTTATTTGGGGGGAGGGGAGTATAATTTTAGAAATGATAAGCTAAAGTTAGGTGCTTTTATCTTTATAAATAAAAGTGGCCTGATTTTTTTTTTAAAGGTGCTGACTACCCACTGTGTCATTGGCTGTACAGAAGCATTAAGAATCATATAAATGTCAGGTCATATTGGTGTAGGCACCTAAATATGGAATCTGTGTGCTAGTGGTTCTTTTTCCATGGGTTCTACCTGGCTTTTTTCACACGTTAGGACTTCGGTTTGAAATTTTAAATTCCTCAGTGCAGGGCATATGTTTGTGCTGTTTCTGCAGATTGGAACTTCCGAAACAGATGGCATGAAGATTCTGAAGAATCAGACTTGGACACCCTCTCTTAAAAGTCTATGAACACATTATTTAATTATTGTAATGGAGATGACGGTTGAGTGGGGAAGAAGACTCGAGAGAGTCGAGTCCAGCTTTGCTTCTCTTGCTCCTCCCTCCTCCCACACTGCTTACCTTATGTGCTCTTTTACTTATTCTTTTAAACAATTGCTGTTTTTTTGCTGCTTCTGGTTATTTTTTAGTGTAAAAACTAGGGTCTTCTTTTCCTTTGTGAAATATTTGATTGTATTTGTTAACATTTATTTTACAGTCTGAGTTAATTTGATTAGTGAAATATAAACAATAATATATTTTATTTTGAAGCAGCATGTCTTACAAAAATAATTTTTGGAAGGATAAAGATGAATTGCATGTAATTCTGGGATCTTGGTTGATTTTTAGTATATTGAAAAACTGAAAGAGAGCATGTAGGAATGCTGTACCTCCTTGCCTGCTCCCATAGGGAGCAAAAGTGATTAATGCTTGTCATGCTGAGCTTGGTGTTTTCCTCTTATAGGAAGATCTTGGAGCTGCTTATTTCTTACTTTCAGTGGCTTAAATAGAAGCTATTGAGGTGTTTCTTTTTCTAGCCTTGGAAAGAACTAAAATCTCCTTGTATTTACAAACTAGACCAGAAAGATGAGTTCAATGCTGCTGAGGCAACTTTTTCTGTCTACTAATAGGTATAGTCAAGGCAAGTAAAACAGCTTGCTTTGGAACAAAGTTTGAGAGTGTGGGGTAATGATAATTGTAATGAGAGCTTGTTCTCAATTAACAGCTCTTTTCTCATGTGCTACTTCTCAGACAAATTTTTCAGGGGAAAAAAGCCCAGAAGAAAATGATGACTGGCCAGCCAAATCCATGGGGAGAACCACTAATAAAAATAAGTGATCGCTCAAGCTTACTCATCTCTATAGGAGGTCAGCATAGAGCTGCATCTTTAGCATAGCTCTGCCACCCTTTAATTCTTAAAGTATTCTCTACTTCTAGGAAGAGAAATACTGCAATGTATTTCCAAGGAAAAATGGGATTTTGAATTTATCCTTTTTCATCTGATCCACTCCCCTTGGAATAAGGACATTCCAGCAATCTTACAAGAGACTTTGCTTCAAACACAGCATAAAGTGCATACTGAGCAACCTCTAATTAAAAAAACCCTCAAAGATCACTCTAAGTGATGAGATTTACACCAATTTATTAAGCAAAATGTATGACAGAGGTTGATGAGAGTCTATTAGGTGACTCTTGTCTCCTGCTGCATCTGAATCCTTTGCAAGAAAGAGAAAAACGTCACAGCATTTGTGCTTTATAAGGTACCTGTTGCCCTGCTTTTTGCAGTGTTCCATGTTTGTAATTTTGTAGAAGTTCCCATGCATTTTCTATAAACATAGTCCTTGTTTTCCTAACTAGCCAAGATTGTTTTGAACTTTTAGATTGTTTTTCATTCCTTTCCCCTAAGGCGGAGAAAGATGATTGACCATGTCTCTATCCTGTAAACTTATAGAGGTGTTAACCTCTTTGACCAATCCATGATTGTCTTAAGAAAGATATATAAATGAGAGAATAAACAAGGGCAGCCCTTTGGGGCGGTCCTGCCTCGTAGTTCAAACTGCTGCTCTGAAGCCTGTGTGTTTCTTTCGTAGCCAGCTGTGCAACGGGTACCCCATCAAAGCTGTGAGCTGGGGTGATGTGTTGTCCTAGACTTGAGCAGGATTTCTTTCCCTATACTGAGAAAGCTGAGTGAGAATACTCACAGGGAATATAAACAGGGGTTTTTTTCTCCTTTTTTTTTTTTGTTGTGTTTTGTTTTGCTTTAGCTGAGCTCCAGTAGTCCAAGGCCACGTCCAAGGCTTCCCACTCCCTGGGCTGAATGGCCACAGGCAGCTCATTATCACTTGCGTTGCTGTCTTCAGCATTTTAAAAACTCCTTTACTATTTCTTTAGCAATAGGAGTGAAGTCATCTGCACTGCGACTCTTAACCCTTTTAAAAAGAATTTCTGTTAAAATATCCGTCAAGAGCCTCAGCATGGCCTGTACGTGCTCTTGCTGTAAAACAAGCATATCACTGAACTTGATGAGTGCCTGGGGAAAACTGCTCTGTGCCATGGAGTCCCTAGCCAGCATGCTCACATGGATTCCCACCCTGGCTTTATTGTGAGAATACTGGGAAACAGAATAGAATATTTCAGCTGGGACTTAGAACAATTGCCAATACTTGGAAAGTTGCTTCAATTCTTTCCTTTGCTTTCTCCTTCTCTACTGTCTCTCTCCTTTCTGGCATTTCAGCCTGTAAAATCTCTTAGGTTCAGCCTAACACAGATTTGCTGGACAGACTGATGAAGGTGTCCCTGACTGTCAGTATGGCCCAGGGTAGGACCTCTTTTAAGGTGATGGGACACTGTTCATCTAGTCACCCCTACAGCCCTCCATCCCATTCACAGTGCACCTTGCCAGACACATCTTTTGATTTAATCTTTGGGTCATTGTGAATATTGCAGGAATTCAAATAATTTATGCAGGTTTATCCTGAATGGCCAAACATCTTTTCTGTGTGACTGGAGTAGGACTCTGTGTGTGTGGAACTAGGCTCTGCTGCAAGCAGGCTGCATTGCTGCTGGTCTCACTTGCTTAGCAGTGGGAGCACTGCCAAAGCACAGACATCTTACAAAACCACCCCCAGCCATCCCCCATGGCTGCTTTGGCAGTACTGAATTCACTAGCAATGTGGTCTTTTTGCCTTTTGGATTAAATGGAAGAAGTGGGCTGCAGCTTAGGCCCATGGAAACAGTGGATCTTTCTCTGAGGTCTGCCTGTTTCCCTTGAAAGTCTCAGCTTTGAGGTGGTTGATTCATGAGTAGGGAGACATTTTTCAGCACTTTAGGAGCATGAATTTAATGTTTGCCATATGCTGAAGCTTCGTGTTATAACAAGGGTGGCTGAATATTGTGTGCTACTCTTGACCTGCCTACATTTATGAGGTGTAATATTAAAGCAAATTATCATGGACTTCATGCTCATTTAATGTGCAGGGCCAAAGTTTGGAACGAAACTCCTGTATCTGTTTGGTTCCACTGAGAGGAATAGGTTTTTGGAGAGGAGTAAGGCCATCAGTGCACTTTAAAATCTCAGTGTGGTTTACAAATGGAGTCCTTTCTCCTTGATCTGATGTTTGGAAAGCATGAGTGAGAGGACCTGATTTTTTTAAAATTATTTTTGGATTTTTTCTGTTGGTGGGAGAGACTCATGGCAGGAGATACAGCTGGAGTTCCTTGCTCACTTTCCTACCAACTTCAGCACAAACCAGAGAAGGAGCTGCCTTGACAAGTTAGGGCACAATACATTGGTGGTTGTTTATTAGATGCTTGAAATGAGCATGTATTCAGTAAGGCAGCTGTTAAGAATGACTGACAGTAACAGGCTTGTTTGTCTTTAAAGTAAGACCTTGTATCTTGCTGTTTAATGAGGGATTTACAATGCTATTTAGGTTTTGTGCATAAATTTCCGGAGAGTTGTGTCTTACATTCTCATGAATATGGATAAATTTAATAAACTGAGAGGAGTATTTTGTCATTTAAAAGCATCTTGAACACCCTTTATATTGAGGATGTGTGTGCAAGAACTCTAGTTCTTGCTTGTCAAAATTTGAAGCCACTCTGTAACATCTCCTGTTTTTATTGTCTACAGAACTTGAAGCATCTTGAGTCTGATTGCCATTCTCTGAACTAACTCCTTTATCAAATCTTTCTACAGTTCTGCAGGCATAGAGTTCTTGAGTTTCACTGTTTATGCTCTGTGGTTTCTTTTTCAGCCTACTTTAGAATGTACAGTTTCACTGCATTTATTTATCTCTCCATTAAAGTTTTTACAGCTAATGCACCAATCTGGCCAGTGTCCTGTGGCAAGGGATGTTCAGTAGCCAAATTTAGAAGTGGAATATTCTTTGCTTGGCTGTTCTGTTCTCAATTATGCCATTGAACTAGAGAGGAATGGCTGTCTTTCATGTTGCATTCTGTGTGTGTGGGTTCTTGTCTCAGTCATGAGGCTGAGAGAGCAACATATATGGAGTAACCAAAGCAAAGATTAAACTTATGGATATTTTAGAGTTTTTATTTATTGCAGGTAATCAAAGTCTATAGTGAAGATGATACTAGCAGAGCTTTTGAAGTACCAAGTGATATAACAGCCAGGGATGTGTGTCAGCTCTTGATATTGAAGAACCACTATGTTGATGACCACAGCTGGACTCTCTTTGAACAACTTAACCACACAGGTTTAGGTAAGACTAATATTATATGATGCTATGGTGGTAAATACAGTGTTTGGTTTTCATTTTCACATGGAAATACAATTCCAATAGAAAGGCTTGGAAGCAAAATGATGGGAAGTCTTGTGTGAATTTGTTCTTTTTGGGGTGGTTGCTCCTGATTCTTTTTGAAAGCATAGGTGTAAAGTAGATTTTTTAATGGTACATTTGCTTCACACTGCTTGATCTGCATCTGTAAGAACGATTTGAACGACACTAACAGTTAAAGTTCTCACTGCAAATTCTTCCTTGCTTGTCTTTGGCAGTTCTTCCTCTCTTATTTCCTGCTTATCTCTAGAAAGACTTAGGATTTTATTTGCAATGAAAATAACTCGTTTGTTCCTGAGTGAAATCTCTGACATGAGGGACAGAAAGAGGTTACACAGTGCTATTTTATCTTTACTATAGGACTCGATCTTCAGAAATAATATCAGAGTGGGCTGTCAGTATTTTCCTTCACTACATTCAGTTTGGCTAGATTTATGTTAACTCTGGGACAGGGCTACTTTAAAAGAAAAACAAAACCATTCCTCTAAACTTCCAGACAGGACCAGTGAACTGTGTTGAAATGATGCCATGTGTAGTATTTTAAGTTGCTGTTAACAAGATGTTCTGAAATCCTTTCACATCATCAGTGTTCCGCTGGCGTAGTGAAACTCCTTTTTCTATTATACAGTTTAAAATGTGCAATCTGTGGTTTCAAAATATAACTTCTGATCTCTGTTCCTTTTTGAAGTGAATAGGTGTACTTTTCAGTATTAAAAAAAACATAAGGCAAATTAATTGTAGGGAGAAAGGGGATGTTTGCAGAGATGTAAAAAATGCAGAATACAGGAAAGACTTTACTCAGCCAGAGATGAGTTTAGAAGCCCACTGCTGGGATGTAATATTGAACTGAATCTCTAGACAATCTAACTTGCTTTTAAAGCACTGTGTTTCAGTACTGTATTTTGTATGGTTTTGATAGGAAATTATGTTAGAAAAAATCTACTAGAAGATAAATGCCATAAGAAATATGGCTGTAATTTCACATCACTCAAAATTTCCATATTATTCTTGAACTTTGGCACTGTACTAGAGCTAAAAAAGGTAGTACTTCTGCAACTTCAAGGGCAGTTCCATCTGCTAGTGCAAAGTGTGGCTTGAAAAAGATGATGTTCTGGATGCCTTCCTGTATTCTACAATATAGAGGAAACTCCATGGAGTTCTTAATTCTCAAAAGAGACTGCACTGGTACCTGGTAATGCCAGTGCTGTTGGTTTAAAAAAAGAAGTACGCACCACAAACAAAAATCAAACACCCCCAAAACATGTCCCCTGGCTGCTGCTTCCCTCCCCCCCAGATATTTAAATATGGCTAAAAGCTATTGTTAGAGTCCCTTTCTTGTATCTAGGGAATCTGGCCTTGTGCATTTGTTGAAAATAAACTTGACTGTGCATCTCTGACTCAATTATGCTTAACAGCTGTATTTTAAGGATGAACTACAAAAGCTAAAACTATTTTCTGCCCTTTTATGCTCCTTTATCCTATGAAGGCAGACACAAACGTTTCTCAGATTTCTTTTCTTGCTTTGTAACATTTCAAAGATATTTGTAACCTTTTGCACTGAATGTATCAGCTGTAAGATGCTTCCAACTCAGAGTAAGGTCAGAGTTAAATCTGGGTTGAGGCTGTAAATGGCTGCAATAGAAGAAGAGGCAGCAAAATGCCTTTAGAAAACAGTACTGTATAAATAGAAGAAGTGTTTTCTGTATTTTATAGTGTAGCTGGTGTTTAAGTAGTGTAGTAACTATTGAAGAGGACGCCTTTGACAAACCATGCCAGAACAATAGTGGCACTGTTTCTTCAGCTTTCTGTATTTGCACTGTGCACTTTTTTAAAAGTAGTGTGTTTTCTTCAGTCTGGAGGATTTCTTGGAAGATTTCAATATCAAATAATTAGTGAAGTTGTTTTTCCTAATATTCTGATATTCTCAAAATTGCTGAAGACCTTCATTCACCATGCAGTCTTCTAATTGCTCCAGCTGCTTTCAGTGTAGTTCTAGAAAAAGGTGAATGCTTTGTTTTAAAAGTAAAATTATTTCCTAGATGATGAGATTGGCAATTCAGCATTACTGGCCAAGAAAAGGAACAATTTGAGATATCCTCCATATTTCTTTTAGAATATTGAACAATAATGGAATTATTTTTATGATACTGTTAGATCTGGTTTTGTTAGAAAGAATTAACATGTTCATCTTGACTTGCTTTAAGTATATGCTTGATCACTGGAAGAGTAGCTTGAACAAATAGTTTTAAATGATGAGTTAGTTTGGGATTGTTCTCTGTTTGTTATTGTATGTTTTACCCATGTAAATTTGGAAAGTCTTTTTCATCTCATAAGTTAAGTGAATGGGTATTAAAAGAAGTGCTGTGAGGAAGTGTGTATCTGTGTAAATTCCAAGATGATGTGGATTAATAATTCATCCATCAATTAGTGAACATTTTCTTTAAAATCTAACAGCTGTCTGAATACTCCTGAATTAAATATAATTGCATGAATCTTAGTGAGCTGAGCACAGTGTTCTACTTTTAATCAAGACAGACATTAATTACATTGCTAGATTGTACCTTCATTGCTGCGTGGAGGTATCTGCTGTGAAGGTTTAAAAAATGAAAAAAATCCAACAAACTCCCACCTAAAGCACAGCATAAACCCACAGTCTCTATATTTCAGTTTTCACAAACATATATGCCCTTTGGTGCAGAGCTCTATTGTTGAACATTAGGGATGGTTGTGTCCTCACTGCACCCAGCCCACTGCTGCTGCCTTGTCAGCCAGGAAGCTCAGCCTTCCTCCCCTCCTCCCAGGTTTTGCAATAGTGGGGGTTCTTTTTCAAATCTCTGAAGTTCAGCAATTCCTGCAGCTCTATAAATCAATATATTTCAGAACTGTGTGTTTCTGGGATGTGTTCTCTTTATCCTAACATATTGAAATCAAATACATTTTTGAATGGTTTTCACAATGTCTGTGATCACTGAAAGCAGCTGAAGTGTGCCTGGATTTGGATGATGCCATGTCATCCCTACCACCAAGCACCTTGTTGCTGGGAGTCCCATACTTCCACTGCAATTCCCCTGAGCAGGGCAGGCTCTGAAAACAGAAGAGTTTTCCAAAACTGCTCTCCTTTGTAAGGGAAGTACTGTCTTCATCCCCAAATTTTTCTAGCCCCATGTTCTAGGGCTCCTCTTTTGAGTAGAGGGTAATGCGTTAGCCAGGCACATCATCAGTGTCTTTCAGTCACATTTTGATTTCTGTCTCTGCATTCTTTCAGGTAGTCTGTGGGAAGGCTTGTAGAGCACTACCTGTGCAATAGTGCTGGTCAATCTCTTTCTATTTTTTATTTAGTTTAATTTTTTCCCCACTGGGTGGCTAGAGAAGAGGCTTTTTGGAATGTGTTCTATCATATACTTCGATATTAAATCTTTGATGTGCATTAAATAGTTTCCATAGTTATGGTGGCTGTTGTGGACTGTAGCAGGTGCTCCTCATGTTAGAGATTGCAGTAATAAAGAGATGATAGAAAAGGAGGTAGAAACTCTCGAGCATAGTTGGAAGACAAAAATCATCTACCTAAACTGAAAGGCAGCTTTTTCATGTCACCATTTATGGGTTTGATTACAGGGCTGTTTTTTGGAGGGCACTCAGTGTTTCAGTTCCTTCAAGAAAGTAAGTTTACTCAGTTATAAAATATCTTTTGCTGTGACACCTTAAAAATAAAGGAATATCAGCAACTTTACCCATCCTTTGGGGTGATGCACAATGTCATCTTTTTCTACCATGAAGTAAGTCTTGAGGAAATGGTGTTTTCCTAAATGTCACCATGCCAAGCATTTAAGAGTTTTAAATGTCATCTCAGAGGAGCACTTTCTCTCTATAAAACTGAAAGAAAAAAAGTCCTGTTTTTAACTAAGAGCTTCAGTTCTTTAGTGTCTCTTTGCCCTTGCATCTGAAGAATGTGTTTTTGGAGTAGAGCAACCTGTACAAGGTTTTAAAATGCTTCTTCTTTCACTATTTTGGGGTATTTTTTGTTTTCTGAATTTCTTTATGGTTTTATTTTCTTCATTTAATTGGGTTGCAAAACGTGATTTTCATACAGCATCTGTAATCTCTGTCTTACGGACTCAATAATTGTTAAATTCAATGAAGAATGAGTTAAATTCAATGGAAGTTTAACTTTGTTCCACTTTATCTGTAGATCATGACAATTCTTTGTCTTCTGCTAGTCATGAGCTTGATACATGCTTTTGCTTTTTTTTTTTTAAACTTTTTTTGTTTTTCTTATAGGAAGAGCTATAGAAGACCATGAATTAGTGGTGGAAGTCCAGTCAAATTGGGTAATGGAAGAGGAAACCAAACTGTATTTTAGAAAAAATTATGCAAAGTATGAGTTTTTTAAAAATCCACTGGTAAGTCCTAACATTATATCTGTGAAGTGGTGCAACTGCTGTTCCTAAAAACAGTCTTTTTTGTTGCATACAGATAGTCAGAGTTTAAATTTTTTAATGTAATGTGAGTCAAAAGAATAATTGAGAGGGAATATGTGAAATGCAAGAATGTATTGTATGGCGTGTAATCATTGTCTGTCCCTTTGTTACAGTTGAAAAACATCTGTGTTCATTTTTTATTTTTGGGGTGATGGGAATAGCAGTGGGTTTAATTTTATTGAAATCTGCACACAGACCTAGAACAAAATTAAATTTTTGCAACTCAGTGAACTTTTCATCATGTGACAACAATATATAAAATGAAGCAGTGTGAGGAGGGGCACCTGTAGCAAAGATAATTTTGTTGTTGAAGTGAAAATTGAATGTTCTGGTCCAGCACTGTCCAATTGCAGCTTCCCCCACAGCCGTAGCTAAATGACAACTGACACAAAAGGCCATGAGCAGCCATAACCTATTAGGGGTAAGTGAAAGTGAAGCCAAAGTTAGTGTACATAAGGAATGGAAAGAGAGCAGAGACATCTTGTAACTCAGGGATGTTGCCAAAGGTTAATGCTGCTGATTCAGACCTTGGCTGATGGCAAAGGGCATGGAAGCAGTATTGGCTCAGCAGAAGGAACTTACCATCTGGTTGCTCCATGGTGTATTTGGACAACTCCTAATGCTGTCTCTTATAAAGCCAGCTTGTTTCAGATATAAAAGGGAGAAATAGCAGAATTGTGTGAGGACTTAAAAGGTAAAGAGTGAAAGGGAACTCAGATTATCTCTCTGTGAAAAGAATAAAAAGTTAAACATAAAGATAACAAAAAATAGAAAAGTTCTGGGAGTGTTTTTGTTTGGTTCACCTGTGTGTCTCTGGACAAACCATGATAGATTTGTCCCAGATATGGAGATATCACAGTGAAAAATCTTTCAGCTTGAGATGGTCTACAGTTAGTAAAGAGGCTTTCACAGAATTGCAGAACAGGTCAATCTCCTTGCTCAAGCAGAGTCATCCCAGAGCACATGGCACAGGATTGCATCCAGAGGGTTCTTGAATATCTTCATTGAGAGAGATTCCACAACCTTTCTTGGCAATCTGTCCTGGTGTGTGATCACCCACACAGTAAAGAAGTTCTGCCTTATCTTCAGGTGGGACTTTCTATGCATCAGTTTCTGTCTGTTGCCTCTAAAAATGTAGTTTATATATTGTTGAACCAGTGAGTGGAAGTGGCTGTGGAGCATGGCAGACCTGCAGCTACACCAGCTGCAGCAGCTATAGCTAGGCAGAGTTCTTCTGGGTGTTCTGGTCCCAGCTGTACCAAGAATGCTTCATCATAATGAGTTAATATGAATTAACCCTAAAGAAGTTCAATTTCATTAAAAATGGAAATTGCTGGACATTGGGTGGCCAAACTTGTCCAGACCCTGAGAAAACATTATTTGTGATGGTCAAACCCTTGTCTGTTTTATATCTGCATAGTTATATTGAACACCCCAACTGTAGGTCTGTCCCATAAATTAGCTCTTGAGCTTTCCTTGATAATGAAACTGGCATTTTGATTGTAGACTTTTAACCCCACCATGTTGATGTAGTCAGATTTTTTTGTTAATTAGAAGGTTAAAAAAAAAACCCGAGATGACTTTTTCTGTGTTAGTGGAAATTATTACAGAATATTTTACTGGGTTTCTAGTGTAATGAAAACAACAAAAAACAATACACTTTTCAGTGCATTGGTGTATAGCTTCCTTACTGTGTAGCATATTGAGTCCCCAGGCAAGTCTTGTATGTCAACAGAAATTACTGCTGGAAAAACAACACTGAGAGCCAAATATTGTAATTTGCTCTGGTGTCTGAAACCCTCTTCCAGAGACTAGCAATGTTTTTTTCAAAATTTTAAGTTTTTCAGAAAATAATATATAGCATGTGACAAATTTTGGTATGATATTAAGGTAAGCTTATATTATTGGATCAGGGAATCTTCAGTGTCTTGCACTGCACTGAGAACTTAAATTGCATATACAAAAGAGAAAGTTTTATGTTTATTTCTACAGAACTTTGATACAAGTTCTTGTTACAGAGCTTTTTTCCAGATCATATGATATCTTTTCCAAGTGAGACCAATGCAGCTCTAAGCCACTCTGGGATATTACAGGTATGTAATCCTTGAATGAAGATGAGCCAGCACAGCTCAGAATTTCCCATTATCTGTGTTGTGTGAGCATAGTTCCTTATTGCTGTTGGATCTGTTGCTGGGTTTCAAATAACTCCTGGTTATTTGGTTAATAACTTTTTTCCTCAAGAGATATGAAACGATGTGTCCCTTCAAAGCAGCTTTTATAGCCCACACTTGGAAACTTGCACATCCTTTAAGAATGAAGAAGCACCAAAACACAGACAATATAGTGAAAACATTAAATACCTTTACTGAGTATTTCAGGTGAAAGATCCTTTTTCCTTAAATAGGTGGGGTGCTGAACAAACTTAGCAGCAGGCTATGGTAGAATACCGAAGAAATGGTGATGTGACACAAATGAATATAAAAAAGAGTTAAATGGTTAAACTTAATGAGTAGAAAATTTAGACTGACTAGTATGATTTGTTAGCTTGAAGGCTACTGTAGCCTTCCAAATAAATTATGGTAGGTCACTCAGTGTTAGTCATCTTTTAAGCAGACACAAGATTCTAATTTACAGTGGGAATAATGAAATGATAATACAGAATGACCATATCAGGGATCATCGTCTTACTTTCAAAGAGGGGAAAAATGAGTAATAAAGGTGGAAACATACACATCACTCTTGTTTGCTTGTCATTAGAAAAATTAAATAATAGAAGAAAAACTTCCACTGGTCTTTAGACAGCAACCCTATGCATGAGTTTTGGGGATAAAGAATGATTGGAAATGCTACATAATAACACAGGATACTTAGGGTAGAAGCAAAAGAAATATAGAAATTACATTTTTAAAAAAATCTATATGATAAAGTCTACCTTAGCATCCACCAGTAAATGAAAACCAATTTAAGTAACTAATTCTCAAAGCATTCCTTCATATTAAATAGTTATATCTGTATAAAAGTGGATGTTAATCAAGATGTTAAGATTACCCCAAATATAGTAAAAAATTTTGCAAATTAAATTTGACACACACTAGATTCTGTAAGTAACTTTTACAAACCTAAATAAATTTTTTGTAATTCCAGAAGTGCTGCAAACCTAATGAAAATTGTTTCACTTTTGCCACCTATGTAATACAGATTTTGCAGTCTAGTGTAAACATTTAGTTTAGAAAATTCTGTCTCCTATGTTAATAGAACTTTATATTTTTTGCTCACAAATGTAATTTAGTAGTTCAAAAAAATAATGAAGACTTTTATAAGTGAAGTGTTTGCCACTTACTCTTGTGCAGAACTTCTTTAAGCCCATTTTGTGAGATCTAGAATGTTCAAAGCTGGTAGGTAAGATTAAGAGCCACGCTAAATAAATCTAGTTACTTGCCATTTTGGTAGCTTGAAAAACATGTTGCAAACTCTTCTGTGTTGCTACTTTGTGTTGCAGTGTGTGTTTAATTGTATGTCATCAAATAAAACTCAACAGGCACAAAATAGAGAATACCTTGGTGGATTGTGCAGCCATTGTGCACATTTCAGCAGAAGCTGTTGGGTGAATTGTTTACTGTGAGTCACTATTTCCTTGGAAACTTTCATTAAGACAAGTTAATGTGCTTGCCTTATTATTTGTGATGTGCTTGGTTAAGTATCAAAAGAGACATTAGTTTGACAATTCAATGCTTACAAGTGATTAGAAAATCACGTCTGATACTTTTACATCCTTTTGTGGATTGAGCTGTAAGCAAGTAAAATGTTTTCAAGGTCTGTTTTTCTTAACTCATTGAAAGTGGAAGAATGAGTCTTTTGGCTGATGATTTTGAATCAGAACATCTTTGTAGAACAGAGCCACAAAAACAAAAGAGAAGTTCATCTATCTCCTATCCATTCAGCATGTGCTAAGTAAAATTGCTAGGTCTGGGATATACTGAATGTCTGTGCATACCAAAGAGAGAGATTTGATTGCTGCCATTAAGATCTTTAGCCTACAAAAGAAATGTGTCAGTGTATTGATCAGAGTATTGCTGCTCTGAGACACAATGCTGTATGTACATGCCTAGTGGTAGGCACTCTGGGTCATGTGGAACTTGCTTTAGACTATTTTTGCAAATTGGATGTTTTAAAACATGTCAAAAATGAACATAGTATGAAGATTTAAAGATTATTATTAAGCTTATTATTAAGAGCCAGGCATTGATTTCTTTAATTTCTCTGCCATAGCAAGTCCCTCTTTCCCTAACCAGTTTCTCACCTGACTGCCATTCTGGGCTTTAGGCTGAAACAGACCTGCACTGAATTTCAGTCTCTTGTCAGTCTTCTGGAAGTTGTTCTATTCTCCCCATTTCCTTACTCTATCTTCCACTCTAGGTTTTGTTGGCCTCCCAGTCTAAACCTCTCAGGTGGACTGAAGTCTATAGGAAACAATATTGAGATTCAGAATCAGTTCTTCACTAGAATTTCTTGGTGCCTCCAAAATTTCTCAGCAGGTTCAGGGTGAAAATCCAGCTCATTCCCAGTAGTATTGGTCTGGATCATGGCTAGCTGTCATCACATCTTTGAAGAAATCACTCATCAAAGTCAACATGTTTCACAAAGTCTAATAATGGCTTCTTTAACTCTCTGAACCCTGCACAAACGCTCAAGAAGCATTCACCTTAGCAGATATTGTTGTTTCTGCTACTGCAGCCATTCTTTCATTGAAAATGTTGAAGATATAGACAAATAAATTTTGTAGTTAGGAGTGCAGTTCTCAATCTTTATTGCATTCAGTGACATCTAGGATTTCTGTGTTTTTCACTATTACTGAATTCATCTCGGACAGTACAGTGTTTTTCCTATTCTGTTGTTTTTAACTTTCTGATTGATTTGATTTTTTGATTATTTGTTTAGGGTTTCGTTTTTTTTTTTTTTTTGGCAACATAAGACTTTTATTTGCTTTGTTTCATGTTCAGATGGGTTTTAAATTAATTGGTTAACAGCTAATAAAAATGTTAATCAAATCCTTAGTGCTGTCTATATCAGTATCTGAAATACATGGTGGCATTTGACACCACTCTACTTGTCAGGGTATGTATTTCACTGTGTGGGGAAAAGGGTGCAAGTTTGTTTCTGCATATTGTGTGACCAGCAGTCCCTGTCTGCAGCATACTGTTGTTTAGCTCTCCCCTCCTCCCCTCGTCTTATTTTTGTCCTATTATGATTAGCTCTTACCTGCATAAACAGGGATCCATTCCCTCCTATAACAAGCTCATATGTACCTCCATTTAAAAAAAAAAACCAACAAAACAAAAAAGCAACAAAAACTCCCCAACAAAAACCAACCTGAAACAAAAAACAACTCGAGGAAATTTTCTTTTCTACTATCATTCATTTTTGGCATTTATTACAGACATTCAGTTCTCACTCTGAAATATTTTTACTGCTCATCCTTCTGACAGTTAATGGTTTTGACTACAGCTTGTTCATGTTCTATTTTCTAACACAGTCCTCAGCTGTCTTAGAAAGGAAAGGATGGATTTAAGATTGCCTTTTTGCTAGCATTACTGCTACTTTATTTTAATTGATAGCATGGGTACAACAGTGACTGTTGAAGCTTAGCATTGTATTGCTCCTCCACTTTGGTCTGCTGAGTAAGAAAAGTGTTTTTCATGACAGCATTTCTGGTTTGAAGCTCTTATGGCAGAAATTCTGGGGAAGACACTTGTGCAGGCGGGAAGCCAACCACTCCTTTCAGCTTCAGCAGAGACATTAAAGCCTAAAAAGATGCTCTTTTGCTTTTGCATACATTGACTCGTTATGATTTTCCTAAGGCTTTCGTTTGACTTTGTTTATGGATTTTATACTTTTTCAGTTCACCCTTTATATTTCCCACCAGTGAACCTGTTAGTACATGGCAAATGGGGAGATTAACAGCCGGAACATGTACCAGGAGCTACCTGTCTGCTTCACTGTGACTAAAATAGCTTAAACTGCATTTGCACACAGCTGTGTGCCAGCAGCACGTGTAGAGAGATGTACCTGGGCTTACTGTAAATGAGCTGTTCAGGTGAATAGCAGTGAAGCTGCTCATAAGGCAGTCCTGGTGGTGGGCTGGGGCACTCCCCTGGCCAGTGGAGCCTGTTCGTGTTACTGCATTCAGCTGCTGGTCTGCAGCTGGTAGTGATGCATGTCACTGCAAGGTAGGAAAACAATGGAAGTCAAAGAAACCTTGTGTATCTTGGTTGGACTGCATTATTTAATGGCCAGAGAACTTGGTGTGCTTCCAAAGTCATGTTCACTTTTTCATTCTGCTGGAGTCTAGTACTGGCCAGTCCATCTCTTGCCTTGTAATCTGTTGTTTCACTCCTCAAATAAGATTTTCTGGAAATAGAAGGGGATAGGAGGAAAATTCAGCAATGAAAACTGCAGACATCAACGAGAAAATCCTTTGTTCCATACCTCTGTATAAGCCTTGACAGAATTTATGGTATCACAGAGCAGTCCTGGGGCAAGGTTCCTTGAAGAGCTCAGTAATAACAGATTCCGTGGTATATACGGAAATAGAAGAACTCTGAGTTAATACGTTTAGAGTCCTAGTTCTGAGTAGTGTTATTGGAAGAAGAGTGATAACAATGAATGCATTACATGGAATTAGGATGAAGTTAACATGGTTGCTCACTTTTAGTGGATACTTTTGCAGACTGAGTAGAACTGTCTAAGCCTCAGCAAGATAAGAGCTGTGTTGCACTCTGACAACGTCTGATGAAATGGCTGAAGAGAAGCCACTGAATATCTTGAGTAGAGGCACAAGCTGTCTTGGGGGCTGGACCAGTCTCTCTGGTTTTGGTTCAGCTAAAGCTCTACTTAAGCACCTTTCAGGTGCAGAGACCTGTATTCCTTCCTTTTGAAAATGCTAATATCTGCCCGACCTGCACGGTTTTGTAATTCAGGGTTTATGGTTTGCTGAATTAATTTTAACTCAGATCAGTTCTTTTCTCTGGTTTGTAACATGGTGGGTGAGGGGAGAGATGTAATTTTTTTCTTCTGTTGTTAGCACTGATTAGCAGTTTTATATAAATAGGGTCTGAGGCATGGGATCAGTACTTCTTACACTGGTTTAGTTGCAGAAGTTCACATATTGCAGAAGTAATGCTCTCATTTCAAACCATATGGTTCCATATAAATATGTAACTTGCTTAGCATACCTTGGAGTTGTGTAACATTCTTACATGCCTTAAATCAGAGGTACTGTTAATGGGATTGGATGCAATCATAACTGAATTACTGTGGTGTGATAGTGTATTTAGGAGTTATTCCCCTTAGCCCTGTCTGAGTATGTTAATGAAACACAAAGCTGGTTTCAGAGGAAAAGAAAAATGCATGTCTGATACTTTCTTTCAGATGTTCCTAAGCTCCAGCACATATCCTGAGATTCATGGTTATTTGCATGCAAAGGAGCAGGGAAAAAAATCATGGAAAAAATTGTACTTTCTTTTGAGAAGATCTGGCCTTTATTTTTCCACTAAAGGTACATCTAAGGTAAGGGAGGAAAAACAGAGAGCAAGAAACATGAAGTCAGAGAAAATATGTATGTATTTATAAATTGTTGTAATAATAATAACAACCAAAATTTATAACAAAATAATTAAACTTACAGTGATAAAAAATGGAAAAATAAATCTAGTTATTATAGATAAAATCTAGAGAGATATGGAGATACAAAACTGGGATGGTGTTGTCCTAGAAACTGTAGTTTCTTTTTGCCTGATAAGTTTGCTTCATCCTCATTGCTATTTCTCATAACAGAGTATCCTGTTAAAATGAATTTTCAAATATTAGTTAAATTTCTGAAGTATAAGTAGATGTTCTGAAAAGTGGGTATAGTAATTAAGTATATAAAATAAGGATTTTTACAGGATAACTTTGGGATTTCTCAAAATTTGTCACTGGACATTTTTTCATTTTACTAGTTCAAAATTTTGATGGTGGTACTTTAAGCCTTATCACATTAAACATTGGAGTTGAGAAACCTTTTACATAAACTACTTAAAACACTGTTTATTTTTGTTTTGGATTTTCTGTAATTACATGCCAAAGTTTCCACTGAGCTGGTTTGTATCCTTCAGCAAATTTCTTTTGTTTGCTTCCTTGACAACTTGACATAATTAACCTTAATGGGTAGAGGTAATGGTTAGAAATGGTACTAGGTAATAATTGTAACAGTATATTCTTTTTCAGATTATGAAAGTTTCTTTCATTTTGATGTTTGAAATGCATACTGCTCTCAAAACTTGCCTCCTACTCTAATTTTGTTACTGCTTGAATCTAGTGGAAGTTTTCTCAGAAATTATGTAACTTGTAGTCTGGGGTTTTTTTTCCCCTCTGAAAGAATAAACCCTTTAACTAATTTGATTTTTTTTCCCTCTGCGTTATGAAATGAATATTGAATTGACTCTTTTTAGATTTCATGATGTCATGGTTAAAACTGCAGTTTGTAAGGCTGTATTTTGGAACAGGATAACTACTGTACTCTTCCAAGTTTCTTATCTGGAGAGGCTGGCTAAAAGTAGTCTAACTGTATTACATTGCTTTTCTTTTTAGGAGCCAAGGCATCTGCAGTTTTTCTGTGAATTCAGCAATAGTGATATGTACATGTCTTTAACAGGCAAAAAGATTTCTGGAGCACCAACAAACTATGGATTCTGCTTTAAGGTACAAGCTTATTATTCTGATACATATTAAAGCAAGCCACAGTTTTTAGGTAAGCTTAAGTTTCTTTAAGGCTTTGAAAGCAATATTCAGCTGTCTATTATAAAATAGGAGAATTAGTGGCTTTTATTTCAACAGGTATTATCTTCAAGATATGCTTTAATGCTAAAAAAATGTGCTGTGGCCTTCTAGCCTAACAAATCAGGAGGAACCAGAGACCTGAAACAGCTCTGTGCAGATGATGAACAAAGTAGGACCTGTTGGATGACAGCAATTAGGTTACTCAAGGTAATTTTTCTGTGTGGAGTTAACTTCTTGCTTAAGTGTGCTATGTGATATTTTGATGCTGTGAGTAGAGAAGTAACATCATTTTAGGTTCCCATGCAATAGCAGTATCAGTTTTGTACTTTGAAAGCTTTTTTTTTTCATCCCAACAAGAAGAGAGAGACCAAATCCTGGAATCATTGTAAGGGATGGAATGATGCCTCAGTCCTGAAAATATGTAACATTATTCAATATTCAATGCTTCTGTGTAACCATATTGAATTCAGTGAGATTGCTGAATAATGTTAAACAAAACGACAAGAATACACAAGAAGGGAACTTTAATGTTTTTAAAATGTGACTGTGTGTGACAAAACAGGAATAGGCCAGTTGGTATATTAAATGGGTAGTATTTAATGCACAGTGTACATTTAGAAAGGCAGCAGCAAAAATGATGTACATTTCCTTAGTCTAGCAGCTTCTGTCCCTGTTTTTTAATGGTAAAGAAAAGCGTGTGCTATCTTTTACATCTGGAAAAAAACCTGACTTGGCTTAGGTTTATCATTTAAAATGCTAACCATGTTATTTTCTGGTTTTAGTATGGGATGCAGCTGTATCAGAATTACATGCAACCATATCAAGGTAGAAGTGGCTGCAGCCCTTTGAATATAACACCTATGGTATGTCCCACAGCAGCTCCATGAATCAATACATGTTTCTGCCATTGTGCTCTTTTCAAGTGACTGGTGTCAGTTACACTACTGACCTGCTCCTTCGAAACCTTGCATGTGCGAACGCTTGCCGAAATATTTAGGGCTGCCAGAGTTGACTAGAGGGCTAATTAATTAATTTCCTTACTTAGAACAAATGAGTAAAAAGGCTTTTCCCTTTGTAAAATCTTCATTATTTTGGGAGTTCTTTGGCTTATTGCTGTTGAATGGAAAGAAGATTTTGAAAAAAAGCAGCAGAACCATAAACGCGTTAAAGGAGAAGCAAAGTGTATAAGTGTACACACATGCTGATGAACAAGATGGTTGTAACAAATCCTTTTCTGTATACTTCCTCTTTTAATTTTTTAGAACATATAAAATACTAAGTACTTGAGGTGAATTTCAGCTGTTGTAATACTGACTGGACTTCAGAGAAAAACTATAATTTGGCAGATGGTCTGCCCTGTTTTGGAGAAAAAACAGCCTATACTAGATATTGTGTCCATCTTCTCAGTCAGATAGTTGAGATTGGATGAGGTTGTCCTGTTCTTAATATCATATGTTATCCCAGCTCTTTATGAGTCATTTGATTTCAGACTTTTCCATGGATCATTTATATCCCTTTTGTGTTTTTTACTGGCTAATTGACAAGGATGTTATGGTGGATTTTTTTAGCTTTTGTTACAGTTCTTGCTGATAAAATACCTAAGAAATGCATTTGCTATCACAGGTATTCACAAAAGTAGTTTTCAGTGATCTTGCTAATAAGCATGGCTTATTAAGCATGTGCTTAATATGCTGCCTGTGTCTTAGTTTGTGTTATGTGTAGCTACTGCAATAGCCAGCTGCTGCTCTGATGATGGATCTGGGAGCCACTACTGATTCTCTCCTCTTTCACTGTCGTGAGCATTTTAGCTCCCACAGCTTCTAACAGGCAGAATCTATACCCACTGCTAACTATGGCACTGTTGTTCTACTTGTGTATAATTCACAAATTAAGCAGCAAATTGAATAATCTGGGGATTAAGTGCGCGTGCTAATGAACATACTTCATAAGGAAGCCACTTCCACATTTCACATTCCTTAATTTCTCAACCATGTCAGCTACAAAGAGTTCCCTCCACTCTCCCGGAGCCAAACATTTTCTCTTATTTTGCCCTTGCTCTTTTACTTTTGCAAAGTTCTTTACAGGTTACAGTTACTCAGATAGACCTCAGTCTACAGTGTCAAGAATTACAGTGAACTACAGATTTGGTCTCTTGCATTTCTACTTATATTCATGCTTGTAACCAAGCAAAACAAAAAACCAGAACAGCTGATCTGGTTTTGGACTGGGAAGCTTTGCTAACCCTACAGAAATCTGGGCCTCCTCTGTCCAGATGTTGATTTAATTTACAGACTGCTAGATTGCTCTTTTATTTATTAGATACTCCAGTGCCTGCCAACATTTGAGCCATCACAATCCTTAAAAAATCTGATTTTGTAAACCTTGGTTTCTGAGAAACATTTTGGTGATTTTTAGGATGATTTTGTCAAACCCCAATGTTCTTATTCAATTGCTAAAATCTTCACTGAGAGAAAAAAACACAAGCATTTTTTTATAACAGATGCTGCAGTTATTGAGTCTGTGATTAGAGTTAGAAAGGATGTATTGAAATAGAAGTTATTACTCCATAAAAATTGCTGTCTTCAATGCTTAAATATGGTAAACTGAATGGTTTATATAGCAAATACATAAATTTGACATATTTCTAATGAAATTTTTAAAATATTTTAAAATATGATCATTATGTATAATAATTTTGTACTTTATCTGTTTTCCCTGTTACTTGGACATCTTAATAACAGTTTCCTGACTTGTTTTGACATGGAAAGGGCTAGTTATAGTTAAAAATATAAATACAGTTTATGATAAAGTGATGTATTTATCATCCATTGCAGTAATGCAAAAAGATGGTCTGTCCTGCCAGACTGTAAAATGGAGCTTTGCAGCAGCATACTCGAATTACAAATGCTCCCTAGGGTAAATGAGTTTGGTTCTGATGGGAAACACTGCCAACACTTGAAATATCACTTACAAAACATAATGTTTTCTCAGAAGCTTGCTTTTAAATGATGAATCGTGTAAAAGTTGAACAAACTAAATTTATTTTTCTTTGTTGCAGAGAAGCATTTCAGAAAATTCTTTAGTAGCAATGGATTTCTCAGGACACAGAAGCAGAATTATAGAAAATCCAACAGAAGCCCTTTCAGTTGCAGTTGAAGAAGGATTAGCATGGCGGGTATAAACAGCTTTGATTTATCAGAATAGTATTTTCTGGTTTGGGGGTTTTTTGGGGTTTTTTTCTATTTTTTTTTAACAAAAGAGCTTTGAAGTCATGTTTTTGCTTCTCTCTCATACAGAGGAGAGGGTGTCTCCGACTCAACTCACATGGTAGTCCTATTGCCATGTCTAACATGGGTATGTGCGAGTTCATTCCTTGCCAGAGAAATGCAATAACTGGTTCTTTCACTAAAGAGAAAATGTTTTTTCACTGATCTTTTTTTCTACAGCTATACACAGATCTCAGTCATGGTTTCATCATAAAATCTCTAGAGAAGAGGCTCAGAGACTCATTTTGCAGCATGGACTTGTAGATGGGTAAGTTAATTCTTTACACAGCTTCTTTGAGACCTGTTTCTAGCCAACAGCTCCTATTTTCATGTGCCTCTTACTGGGGGGAGGTGGAGGAAGGAGTTTTGCACTTACCTAATAGGAATAAAAATTCTTTTCTATAGGGCTATCTGGGGATCAGTTGGTTCCTATTTTATATCATTTGGAAGCAGTGAAGTGGTGATCTAAGGCTTTGATTCTATCACTGACCGATTCCTTATGTCCATTCAGAGCCAAGCACTAGGGCTGTGTCTTTGCTCAGGATTCTCTGGGAACTCTCAGCCTTGGCACCACTGCTTTTGTATCTCTATTAGTGATGAAAGAGTGAAAGAAAGCCTGAAAACATTATTCTAAGAGGAACTGTGCCGACAGACATTGAAAAAAAGTATGCTTTTTTCTCATGAATTGACTAAAAATTGTGTCATCCTTTAATAGTAAAAAAAAAAATGTTAGGATAAGACCTTAATTTTTTAAATATTTCATTTAAATATTAATTTAAAAATGGCAAAGCAAGTACGTATTTTATGTTCAAATTCTCCTGCTTTTCATTCCTGCATTTTTATCCCTAGTCCTGTTATAAATGTAAACTTGAGCCTCCTTCATTCAATGACTAATTCCATAAAAATCTTGGTTTCTTTGAGTCTGTTTCCAGTTAGGTACCTGGAACATCAGATTAAAATCCTGGTTAAAATCCTCCAGTTTTAGACTAAGTATGTTGAAGGACTGTTTTCTACATCTACAGAAAGGGCTCCAGGAAAAAAAAAGTGAAGGGGAGGAAAGGGAGACAAACCCAGTCATAATCAGCACAAGGGTGGTTAATCGGACTTCCACTTTTGTATTTTTAATATATTTTCTAATTTCTGTAGTCTTGTTTTTAAGTCTATTTTATCATTTTGAAGCTGGTTCTGTACTCTGCATTTATTTTTGTATTTGTTACAAGAGTGGGACAGGACATGGGGATGAATCCAACATTTTTTTCTGAGCAGGATGTCATTCTAGGCCTGATGCATCTTCCAGTATACTTCTTACATACACACTGAAATGAGAAAGTGAATACCTTGCTAGCACTGGTTTAGTACAGTGTTGTTGATGTTATATTCTTGGAGCCATTCCCAGCTGTGCATTGGGATTTTGAGGAGGATGATATTTTTGTGTGGACTGCCTAGAATTGATTAGAACACTGGTGGTAGGAGTGCTCAAATGCTGTCAGATACATAATCAGGAGTTACAGTGAAGTAATGAGCACATGACATCATGAGACTAATGCTGTGCTCTTTGATGGGCTGGAAGAATGGATTATCACTAGAAATATGGCCATTTTTAATGGGAATAATAGGACTTTAGTTTCTGGGAGTGAGGGCAGAGAAAATAATCCATACTGAGCCTTTGAAGGTGATCCTGAGCAAGGAGTTCTCATGCATATATTACAAGGGAGTAGGGCCTCTGTAATACGGTATGTACCAACAATTATGTTGTTCATGATGGCTTTTAGAAAACAAGGAGGCAATTATATAAACTAGCTACAGTAGGTTTGGTATTTGGATAACCCAATAACAAAATTAGGGACAGCAACGATCTTAAGGCATGCTATGAAGGAATAAAGTTTTTGGATCTCATGTTAAAACAACTTTCTTTAAAAAGTTTACATAGCAATATTGTAGATTTTGTATTTTGCCCCCTAAAGTATGTTTGAAGTCTTTTCAGTGCTAAATGGTTGACAGGATTGCAAACTGATCAGCATCTGGTTGATGAAAGGGATAAGAGCATTACCAAAAGGCCCATGAAAAAGTGCAACTCATCATTCAGAGAAGTTTATGAGGGAGAAGTTGACTGGGAGTCATCCAGCATGTCTGAAAAACTCCTTCCAGCCAACATTTCTGAGATTCTGTGAACTACAACCCTTTCTTCATAATAAAGTTTTTAAAGTTTCTTTGACAACTAAAGTAGGTCTATTGTGATTGTTAGAAAATAATAAAGATCTTTTTATCTGAAGGAGAAGAAATGTTGCTTATATTTGTGATAAAACACGGGAAAAAGTAAGAAAATGTACTTTAAAAGAACTGATCAATGGGAAGCTAAGTCCTAATCAAAGTGATCACGCCGTGTATCATTTAATGTCGATCTCAGTAACTGGGTGATATAACGTTTTGGATATCTGCAAAGTGGCACATTGCTACAGTGTCATTTTTCTGAATGAAGTGCCAGCCATTAATTGCAAATGTACAAAGCATTGAGGTTAATGCCCAGACCTGTGGTGGCTGCTGCGAGCAGCCCGGTCGGTGTCCCGGAGGGCAGAGCCCGCTAGGTGGTGGGAGCGAGCCGCTCTGAGCGCCGCTCCCCACCGCCCTGCCCTGCCCTGCCCGTGCGAGCGCGGAGCGGAGCGGAGCGGAGCGGGCTGCAGCCCCCGGCAGGAACTGCATCGCTAACGCGGCTCCGAACCACACTGCACAGGCAGAAATGGTAATGATTATGGACTCCAAATTGCTTAGTTCCAGATATTTTCTTACAGTGTAAAAACAGAACTCTTAAAAACTTTGCGAATGAAATCAGTGCTTTGAATCCATGCCGGAGGTCTATGAAAAACCACTGCAAACCTTCGGCTGGTATTTTTTTTCCTCTTGAAATTCTTTCTTTTCATATAGTAGCTGGGCTCTCATTTCTGATATGTGGTGGGGCAAACAGTTACAATTAGGTGGTCACTAATGCTCGATAAAAACCTGCAAGTCCACTATGCCCATTTCGTTTGTGTCCTGAAAGAGGACTATGCTTGCCAGTGGCTGTCCCTCCATTTCCCTTCTTTGGTACATTGCTCAGCTATATCTGTTCCAGACCTGCACAGTACCAGCAGTTCAGACTCTCCACTGCAAAGCTCTCTATCAGGTTCTTCCCTGTCCTCCAAACTGTTCTCTGCCAATATTCCAAACCAGGCGGTTCAATGAAAACTGTCTCCTGCTGGTAATCATCCTTTGCCTGTACCAAATTATTCTACCAGGACTATGGCAAAGTTATGTTTGTCCATGTTCTGGTTGGAATAAGTAATCAGTGATATAGTTGGAGTGGCACTGTTGTCCATTCACAGTGTCATGATTTGAATAATGATTCTATAAAGCAAGCAGAGTGTAGCTCTGTCCTGTTGGGAATTTTGCTGCTGTGCAGAAATGAGAGTGCATTTATGAGGATTGGCCAGATGTGAAAAACATTCTGGTGTGTTACCTTTCTGTGCATTACCTTTTTTGTAAAATTCCTGTTTAACTACCTTTTGAATTTTCCTTATAATGCTTGTGATTTAGAAAATTCAAGTTTTCTCAAGTCAGAGTCCAAAGAAAAGTTTTGTTCAAAGCACAAACTTTGAGGGTGCTTTTCTGTCTGAAGAGATGTATTGTAATTCTATGCAGTGTAAAAACTAACGCCTACAGTGTCATTTATTCTGAGAATGCATGTTTTTCACATAATAGACAAGGTGAAGAAGAATTTAAGAGAAAGTATTCCCAGTGACACATTTGCAAAGAAATACTGATCAAAAGCCTAACTTACATAATTGATATTATTTATGCTTTTCACTAATACTTGCTGTAATGAATTTAGAACAGTTTTAACTGAATGTTTACAAAAGGATTTCAAATGATCTTACTTTTGAAAATTTTCAATCTCTTCTAGGGTATTCCTGGTACGTGATAGCCAAAGTAACCCCAAAACATTTGTATTGTCACTGAGTCATGGATTAAAAATAAAACATTTTCAAATTGTACCAGTAAGTAAGTTTTTCCAGTTTGTATATGGAGCTGTAAAACCAAACAATTGAATAACTGTGATAGAATATTGATGGATTTTTTCTTCTTTTGCTGTTTTATGGAAGATGTAAACATCATACCTGTATCACTAAATAGAATTAGTATTCTTTAGCAGAGTTGAACATCTTTGGGCTTTGCTGTTTGATTTGTTCTAAAGGTTGACTAGTGTTATGAAATCCTAAAACGTTTCTAGAAAAATAAAACAAACCTATTTCAACTGGAATAGAAGCAACCCTGATGTCATGAAAATCATGTATTAATAGATTTCATGTTTCCTTTTACCTTTTCAGTATGTACACAGTCTCTTATTCATCTGTTTTAGACTGTGTCTGTTGTGTGTCCATATCTCACTGAGTCTTCTGTTCAGGATAGTTTCAATATTTGTAGTCAAACATATTTTGTTGACCTCTCTTATTACTGTGGTATATTCATATCCAGGTCTTCTTCAGGGAAACAAAAAAAATTTAAAAAATCATGATTTAGTCCAGCTGCTTTATAGGTAAGCTGAAAGTTCCTAAGCTGAAATCATATTTCTGTTAATTTTCACTGAACATACTGTCCAGTTATCCTGCCAGAATGGTCAGCCATCTCCATTGCTTCCACTCTCTCACGAGGTGGTTTATGTGAGTTTCTTTACAGGCTGCTTCTCTTGAGATGAAAAACACTTGAGCATTTTGTGTTTTGGCTGCAGATACTTGACATAACTGAGCTTTTTTATCTCTCTTTACAAGAACCTTTCTTCCAGACCACATAATACTCTAGCCTCCATATATCTTCCTGCTGAAGTTTCTAGCAGATTCTGCTGTTTCTCAGTAGAAATTAGTCAAGTGGCACTGGTTTTTTTGTGTCTTTGTTCTGTTGATTCCCTCTGATCGTTCACCAAATTTCTGTATGCCTTACCTAGGGCTTGTAGCTGATATCCTTCCCTAAAAAAAAGTAGAATAAAACTGAAGCATTATTTGAGAGGGGCAAAGAAGTTGATCAGTGTTAGTTAGAAGAATTGTTCAGAATTTTGTTGTGTTTAGGTACAGACAATGGAGGATTCCTTCATCCAAAAGTGATAGTTATGCCCTGGATTCCATGGGCTCATCAACATATAATTCAGGATAAGAATCCCAGGTGTAAGATCTCTTTGCATCTATTGACTGTAGTCACTTCTAGTATTTACTTTGGTATAACCTTTGTGTGGTTTAGAAAACCTCCTGAACTCCATACAAAGAGTGTATTATTCTGCTTCATTGGGATGTCCTTTAACTCTCAAATTTAGGAGACCATTTTTCCTTTCCCTGTCAGGAAACAGACCCTCTCTTCTCTAAGCACAGATGCAGCAGGACACTGCAGTTATCTTCAGTTTTCTCTGAGATGGGTGATTCTCTTCTTCCTTTCAAAAGACTGTGCTAAAACCTTGCTCTCCTGTTGTGGGATCCTTGGAGGAACCAGGAATTCTTAGTTTTGATATAATTGTCTATGGACTTGGGTCACATTTTCCATGCTGTTCAACCAGAAGACCTGTACCACTTCACTGCAGAGCTTGACTTACTTAAAGGAAATGTTTTTGAATTGTTTTTTAAGTAAAGCAATTTCTCCCATGCTAATAACCAGAAAAAATAAATCTGTGATGATTACAGATTAATCCATAGACAGTGTCAGCATGGAACCTGTTTGTCCCCAAAATATTGGCAAATTTCAGTTCCTTTCTGTCAGTTTCTGGTCGCATTCAGTACCCTCATTCCATTCTCAATACCCTGACTTAAACATGCTCTGTTTTTGCTAGAACAGTGCCCTTTAAAGATTTCAGAAAATTGTTGTTTAAGGGAGGAAGGGTTTTGGTTCCAGTTGCTGCTGATCTAAATGAAGTGATCATTTTCTAAGAAACAAGGCATTTTGTATTGCTGCAGTAAATTCATAGCTTATTAGTTGGAGATCAGGGTTACCTCTTTGAATTTCAAATTCTACTGTTCTTCTGAACTCTTGCCTGTTTCCAGCCATTGTAAAGGCAAACTTTCGTACTAAATGTAAACAAATAAATGCCATTTAGAAGGCTTTTTTACAAGGTAAAAACAATTCAACCTCTAAATGAATTATTTTTCTCTTGTATTTTAGGTTGCTTCAGGTTATGCTGTACTTAAAAATGTCTCCTTTTAGATAGGGTATGCAGGCTGCTAGTTCATGCCTCACCCAATAAACAGGTGCCTCATGTTAACATTGTTCACCTGTGCAACAGGTATTGCAGGTGGGTAGTAGGGAATTGATTGTAAAATTTCAGAAGGAAACCTTTGGGATACGTTTGGGATCCTGTACTGTGAAAACTTGAGATCTTGTTAGTTTAAGGGTATTTTTCAGCCTTTATACTCTGAGCTGATACAAGTTCACTTCAGTGAATTCTATCCTGAAATTTCATCCCTATGAAAGATGAAGAGTTGATACACCGTTCTGGGTCTGTCTTTTTCTAATAAATGTTTTTTCATAACAGCCTTCTTAGCTTGCAGAAGGTGCTAGGTCCTTGGGCAACAGAGCTTTGATATGAGTTTTTACTTTGCAAAATATTGAAAGCTTTAGAATTAGCAATCTGGTACTCATTTCAAGGTTTGCAATTAACTTGTTAGAAGGATAACAGACATTTGAATTGCTAACTCTCCTTGCCTGCAGTGTGTTGGCAGGAAAATTGCATGCATAAAGAAAGTCCAATGAATGATAATCCATTTTCAGGTTCTTGGCTGGAGCACAGGAGTTTATACATTGACACATTGATAATTCCTTAAGTAGCAGTGTTTGACATGGTTTGACCAAAGTCTGAGAATAAAGCAATTACAGACTACTTCCAGTCATGGTAGAAAGGGGTAGAATAACCAGGAGTCATAAGCAGTTCAACAGCTGCTTCAGATAAAACATCTTAATTACAGGTAAGACAGCTAATTATATCTTCTCCCTTTCCCTGTGTTCAAGTAGGGTAGTTGCCTCTTTCGGTAGGACACCATCTGCTACTCTGTGCTAGCCCTACTTCAGGATCCTCTGTCCACTACTCTTTCAATCTTGTAAAGTACCTTTTTTCACCTTTTCTTTTTAAAAATAGTTTGAATAGGTTTTTTCACCCTATATTTACATGAATACCGATTAGTCACTATTTCACTAATCCTCTTGGTATTAGACATATCAGCAGTAGAGGAACTAAATCAAGAAATTATATAGTCAGCAGTGCAATACAAATTGTGCAAGAGCTAGCATTGAGTAATTTAGAAGAGGGAAATAGTGATCACAAATTTTTAAGCATCTAACAGTCAAAAGGAATCTTTCAAGGTGTCTGTTGAAGTTTCTTCTTTCTCTTCTGTATCTGTGCTAATAGATGTTTGGAGCTGCAGCAATTCTTCTTCCTACGACAAAGAACTAGTGGAGTAAGCATGTTGCTCTTGTGATGGGTACTGTCTTGTGTAGCTAATACTGCCCAGCACTCCCCTGCACTGGTGTGTAGCCTCATCACACCTAAGTGATAGAAAATCATGGAAGTGGATGGAGTAAAGGTTGAAGTCCATGAGTAACTTCAAACTTGGTTGCTTCATGCTGCTCTGTAAGAACTCAGGGCTTGTATTAACTCCAGCTATCATTTCAAAGCAAAGGCATGAAGTAGTATTGTTAGTGCAGAAAGAGTATTCCTATACTTATTTAACTGTTCTTTCCTTTTAGGTGTGTACTTGATGTCAAATAATACGTTGTTTTCCTATTGTTTATTTTTTGTGTAAATGAGCACTGTATTTTTCCTGCTCACAGTAGTCGTAAGATTATGAATCAGTTGGTCTGTAAGAACACTTCTCAAACAAGTGTGTACCAGTCAGGAAGAAATACCATAGCAAAAGAGGATTTTATTGAATCTTGTTTTTCCATTTTTACAGTTGGAAGATGATGGGAAGCTATTCTATACCCTTGATGATGGCCATACCAGATTTACTGATCTCATCCAGCTAGTGGAATTCTATCAACTTAATAAAGGAGTTCTGCCTTGCAAGTTAAAACACTATTGTGCACGGATTGCTCTCTAACCAAAGCATTTGTTGTTCATCAGAGGGAAAGGAAGATACTAGTATACTTTTTCCCCTAAAGGCGATTTGTATAGCAAAAAGGGGAGAAAAACCCCATTACATTGTAAAGATTCTATGTTTAAGCTGCAAAAAAGAATTTATATTCTATGTAGATAAGAACTTTGCTTTGTGATTGTCACAGCAAAATTGACTTCATGGTTTTGAAAAACCATTTTTTCCAATGTGATTCTTCAGTGTTGTCTTGGACTCTCTGGGGTTTTTTTCAACTGAAAAGAGTTTTGAAAAATGTTGTGTAACTCCTACAAAAATATAACTGAAGGAAGATCTTTGTTCTTAGGTTTAAAATTAACTTTTTTCTCAATAAATGTTTCTCATGATTTCTGTTCATCACATAAAAGAATGACATTTACTGTGGCAAGGATAAGAAGCTGAACTGCACATTTTATTTGTAAATAAAATGAATAAATATTTTGCACTATATTTTTGAATGTACTTTGAGGATTATCATATCCAAAAAGTGAAAAATCATTAAAACCACTTATAACTGCTCAATTGTATTGAGTTGTGCTGTTCTTGTTGTTACATTTTTAAAGGATTTTTTTCTCTAATCCAGTGACTAAATCAACGTCTTTATACAGAGCTGGACTGTCACTTACTTGGCTGTGAAATGTATGAACATGCATAAATTATTATGTAGTACATAATGTGGTTTAGTGTATACCTCTAATCTCTGACACAAAGAGAGGCAGAAAGACCTGTTAAGTACTGTGGATCTTTGCACAATTGAGGAGGGAATCAATTTCAATTGCCCTTTAGAAAAAAAAGTAATGTTTTAATAGTTACAAATTAACAATAACTTACAATACTTGCAAATAAAGGTAAATCCACTGGACTTTGCTGAAAACCTCATGAAAGTGTATTTGCAGTCAGTTCCTCACTTTATTATTTATTACAAAATAAAAATGTGAATTTAGCTACCAGTAGAGAAGTCCGTACAGGTTACCAACGATCTAACATTCCAGCTAAAAAGAACTGTGCCAGTAGACCAAGTCAAATTTTGGACCGGAGCATCAGAACTGATTTTGGTATTTGTATTTTGAGAGAGAGGTGATACTGCTGCATCCTTGAACAAAAACTTGAGTGGAATGGGACCTGGGAAAGAAGCATCCCCATCCTGATGCTTTGCTGTCCAAGAGATGTGATCTTGCTGTGAGGGTTCAGGACATTGTCCTGAGTATCTTTACAGAGGGTAAAGGCTGGAGTAAAGTGGTGTTTGAAGATGGGCCATCACACTGAGCCCAGCTCCCCTGCCCATGCTTGCTTGGGTTCCCTGACTGTCAGGCATAGCAGCTGCTCTGCTGTGGGAGGTGCTGGGAGAGAAGGTAAAGGGGGCCTGGGTGAGGGATGGAGCCAGGAGTCCTGAGGCACAGCGGTGCTGGGATGTGTCAGCTCACAGGGTCATGGCAATGGAAGCATCAGAACAGTATGGGAACTGCAGCCTGTGGTTTTGTTATTGTGTGTCTCTGGAAGGCAAGCATAATAACATAATACTGTGATACTTAATTTACTGACTTGATCCACACATCACTGACCTTTTCCTCTGGTATGCAAATGCAGTTTTTAAAGCTCATTAAAAAAGCAACTCTTCCTAATGTGTACCAAAGATGCAACATATGTGGTGCCTAAGCTCATTACATTAGGAAAGCCTTGTAAAACTCTTTACAGTCTAATAAATTTAACCCTTAAACCTCAAACATAATTTCAAATTGTACTTAAAAAAATAATATTAATTAAAACCTCTTCAGTTTCAGTTTAATAATGTGATTACTTCTCAAGTAGTTTTATTTCAGAATAAGGAGAAACGTTTTCAGCATCCCTTTTTTTTAATCATCTCTTGACAAATGAGTTGTCTCTTGTAGTCCATTTCTACTTGGACACCTGAAAGCTTCACTGTAATTTTTATTTGTATTTATGTATGCATGCTTGGCAGAGGAGCCAACTGCTCAGTGAGTGAGTACCTGTCACCTTTGGACTTACCAGAAAAGAAAAGAATGTAGGGATAATGACACATGAGAGGCATCAACCATCAAGAAACTTTGCCTGCTTTTTCAGTTTTTGTTTCACAAGTGAAATTGAAAAAAAGCAAAAAACAACACTGAACCAAAATAATAACAATAATAATAATAAAAAAATCACAACTAAAATGAAGTATTTCTTAATGAGCATGGGATTTGAACATTTGAACTGTCAAGTATTCAAAACTTTCTTACACTGCAAAGCATTTCCTCCTGCATTTTGACAGCTCTTTAAATTAAAATCTAAACTGAAATGTTGCTGAGAATATATAATCTCTTTTATATGATGTGCATACCTTTCCTGAACTCTGTTGTTGTTTGTGACTATGCCAGAAAAAAACAAATCAGTAAAGCTAATAAAATCTAGTTTGGTGTTTAAATGACTTCACAGGCTACCTCCTTGTTTAAATATTACTGGAGGAACAAACATGAAGGAGGTAATCTTAACATGTAAAAGCAAAGAACCAAACACCACCCCTCAAAAGTCAAATATTCTGATATCCCAGACTTCTTCCAGATGTACTAAATGGTACAAAATGTACTAAGTGGTTGATATATGACTTTCAAAATCCTTGCTTGTAATCTGTCAGAAAAAACAGCAAGGAATTTCTGTGAGATCAGCCAGGATATGTCTGACCATAAAGTTCTTTGGGGGTGTAGGCAATGCTATTTAGACAGAATTTCAGTGTGTTAACTGTCACTTATAATTAGGAATTAATTATAAGAGAAGAGAATTGGCTAATCAGGAGTTGTTAACAGCTCAGGAAGAGATCAGTACTATTTTGGGCAAGCCAGTCTATCTGTCTCCAACATTTGCTTCTCTACAAGGTGTGGACAATGTTATATCTACCTCACAGAATGTTTAAGGACTCGTTTTTAAGAAAAAAAACAGAACAGAAACTGGTGTTATTTGCAGAAGGGTTTCTTAATGCCTAAAGAAATGATATGTTTTTACCTTTACTTGATGGAAAGTCAGTGCCAAAACACGTAGATCTGAAGCACAGTATTTGAAAAACTCTTCATGCTTTCTTCAGATTTAAAATTTTATGCTTCTGTGAGTGTTTATGTGTAGTGCACTGCCAGGAAGAGAGAACTGAGAAAAGCAGCCTAAGTGCACAAGCCTAGCTTTCTATCTGGGGTAATTAGCCCTGCAGGGGTATGCTCTGCGAGATGTGAGCTGGTGCAGAGATTGTGCTAAAGCTCAGCATTGTATTTGTTGGCATGCCCTTTGTGCCTTAGTTTCCAATCTTAAAATCTTCTTGGCTCAAAGGAGATTAAAAGTTAATTCACTGCTGTTTCATAACACATATGCATACACGGCCGGAATTAAGGTTGCACGGGCAGCATTAAATGACATTTTTTAACTTCTGAGTGTTTTTTACTTAACAATCTTATTAAGGCACTTAATGAATTTTTTGAAATGTAGTAAGTCTTCGAGTCATCGAACTAAATGTTTTGAAGGAGAGCTTTAACCCATTAAATAAAAGAGGATTATGTATGCAACTAACTACAAGTGGGATCTTTCAAGGATAATTGAATTTCTGTCAAATGTTGTCTGTTACATCCTGGTTTAAGAATTGTAGCATTTTGTGCTTCCCTGGGGATAGAATTATTCTATAGTGGGCTTGGGGTATCTCATTTTAAGTTAAAATCAGCTTATTTCAAGAGAATAGTCTTTTTTTTGTTGTTATGTTGTTTAAAAGCTACTCATCTTCATCTGAACAGATGCCACTCATTCACCAATTAGTTTTAACTATTTAAATCTATTTATTAGCTGTGCCTTGCAAATCAATCTAGCATTTGTCTGTAAGACATCTTAAACATAATTTTTGCTACCTTTATTAAATTAATTTAGAAAAATACAAAGCAATTTACGGCTTACATCAGCATTTCTGTTTGATTAGAAAAATAATTATTTTCATTACTGTTCTGATATTTCAAAGTACTGTTCTAGTACTCACACTGTAATGCATTCCATTTCTAATTTCAACTTTGTAGCTGAAATCATCGAAGATAGGACATACCCCATTACTTGAATATACTTGCAAGCTTTCAGAGGTTAAACACTTATGGTCTATGCATAATCAATGTGTATGGTAGTGCAATTAATGTTAACTTTAATGAAATGCATGAATATTTAAAACTTAATGAATCTGCCTTTACAGCACGCTTTACAGCCTGGCTCACATATGTGAACAGTATTGACTGTTGGCCTCTGGATGTCAGCAGTGTATCACGAAATTCCTGTAATCAGCCGCTGTTTTCATGCTTCCTCCCAGAAATATCTGTGACTTGTGGTCTCTGCACACCTCCAGAACACCCAGTGCTTTTTCCTCTTATAAATTATTCACTTACTCTGTACCAATTAGTTCTACCAGTTGCTAGGTTTGTTATCAAGTTAAGCTTCAAGACAAGAACCTGAACTCAATGAATGATTAAAAATTTATTAGCAGAGATGATTAAATATGCAGATAGTCTGTGAAGCTTGTTCTTGAAACCATTATATTACCTTTTTAATACTAATGATTTGTATAATTAATTTTATAAAAGCCTGAAAGTCTTTTAAAAAAATTCAGAGTAGGACATAAAAGGGAAGAGATTAAATGCAGAGGAGGCAGTGAACCTGAGCATTAAAACAGCTCATTCACATGTATAGGCAATAAAGTGATTTCCTTACAGGAATAGTTTGTGGTTTTTCTTCCCCTCTGCTAAGTTGGTTATTTTATTAATCTTTTAAGCAATTTGGGAAAACTCTTATCAACCAGTGAGTCGTATTTTCAAAATAGAATTTGATGTTATTAACACTGATAATACAGATGATTCCCCAAAACTTTACAATTAAAACTCTGTCAAGATGCAGTGCCTAGAACATTTAAGCCCCTGCTGGATTTAGGTGTGTGAGGATCCCCAGGGCTTCCATGGGCAGGAAGGTGCAGGTGCGTTGATGCCCTGGGGTGCCCCGGGCAGCGTGGCCAGCGCCAGGCAGGGTTTGTGAGGAAGGGGCTGCCCTCACACTGTGTTGGTGAGGGGTGGGAGGCGAGCAGGGCCCCCACAGCTGTGCCCCAGGGAGCCAGGGCTGTGTGGGGCGTGGGCAGCATGGACTCTCAGAGCCCACTGTGAAGGGGACCAGCCTGGTGCTGCTGAGCCTGCAGGGCCGGCTCAGGACACGGGCCTGTCCTCCTGTCCGTGGGGGCAAGAAAACAGATTATTTTCCTGCCTCTGAAGGGAGGAGCCGGAGCAGAAGTCAGTCCTGGGGCGGGTGCTTGCCTTCCATGTTCCTGGGAGAGGTGAGCCCTCAAGGCAGCGGCTGTGGGCGCAGGGAGCGCGGGCGGCTGATGGCAGCCAAGGGAGCTGACGTGGCACAGCTTCTGGCATCTGCTGGTACGTGCAGGGGGGTGTGAGCTGGTTTGCAGCACCTCTGTGAGAGGGTTCGGAACGTAATGAGACCTGGCCACATGCTGGGAGCTGGTAGAATAGGAGGTGTGCCTCTTTGGTGGTGAGAAATTAAGACTGGGTCCTAGGAGTTTCCTTAGCAGAAGGCAGTCTTGGGAAGCATTTCTTCAGTGCTCTGGGAGATGCGTTGACTCGGATGTTCAACTGTCCTTGCTCTGAGCTAACTCAAACACCACTTTTGACAAAGATACTTCAGCTTCCCCTTCTACTTTACCAGTCACCTGCTTGGAGACAGGGAAGGAGCAGATGAAGAAGCAGTAGCTAGAGCAAGACTGTTGATAGAAAAAATTGAGAGCACATTGACCGAGGTGCTTCCTGCTTTTCTCTGTGTGGCTGAAGCTGAGCAAGGAATGAGTGCTTAGTCTCCCATTCCTGAGCATGGCGTAGAATGCTATGTAGCTATGTGAGGTCATAAGTTTAGACTGGTTTTTAATGTCATTGAAAACTTTCTAAAATGAAAAAAAAAAATCCTTAAACTAAGGGAAATTAAATCCATAATTTCAAATCCCTTTACAATGTGAGAGAACGCAGGTGGGAGAAAAAACACTTGAAGCTTTCACAGGTTTTTTTCTGTTGTTAATTTGTATTTTGATGTGGAAATTTTTTTAACAAAAAACTGTGTTCTGCTAAATAATGTAGAACTTTGCAATTGCGAAATCTGAAGCCTATGCTAAATGTTTAAGTTCTGAGATGTATCTGATGGAAAAATATCTTCTGATGATGGATGTGAGGTCAACTATGCAAACTAAAATATTTTTTCCCCAGTTATATGGTATAGGGCTGTGGTGCTCAGACCATATGCATAGCTAGTTATTTTTAGGCATTTAAGGAGAATGTAAAGGAGGTGATATGTGTAGGAGGGTGAAGGGTACTGAGAGAATTTTAAGAGATGCTAACACTTGGAACAACAATAGATATGCTATTGAGTGATTTTTCCTAGCCTGTACACATCATGTCTGGAGGTGTTTGCTTCTGTACTAAACAATTAATGAAGTCCTCATTTTTAAAATGATGCATGTACTTCTTTGTGTGCTGTGCATAATGCTATGGATTTCAGTATGCCTAAGATAATGTGTGTAAGTGTTGGCAGGATCAGAGTCAAAGATGTCAAAAATAACTTGGAGGGCTTGTGGAAATTCACAAAGTGTAATAAGGTGATACTTCAATTGGTGCTGAAGTGGAAATTGTAGCTGATATTATATTTAATGATGGGCTGTGGTCACTGGGTTCACTGTGACTGAACTATATCCATCTCTATTTTTGAAGTAAATGAAGAGCAGTATATGAAGTTGAACTAAAAATTAAGAATGTTTTTCTCTTGTGCATTGATATTGCTCTTTATGCTTATTATCTTGTGTTGCGTGTGCATAAGAAAAAAGCCACTCAAAAAACCCAACTAAACCTCCCCCATGCTGGCCCTGAGCTTTCCATAAGGAAAGAATTTGCAGTGGGAATCTATATTTGAAGTGGCCTTGGCCTTGTGAAAGTGTAAGATGCATGACACTTATAAAGTTCTTCATTCCTCATCACTGTAGAGTTAGGAACTAAAAACCATTAAAGGAACGGCCTAATTGTTTCTGTTCCTTTGCTAGAAATAAAACCAACATGCTGATTCAGAGTACCAGCAGTACAGGTGGTGCTTATAGGGCTTTCCCATTGAAAAGAAGTGCAGCTGAATGGTATTACCCCTTGGTAAAGATAATGGGAGTTTGCAACAAACAAATTCTATATTGTTCTGTGGTGAAGTGAAATTCTTATTTGTCTGCAGGAATGTGTGCTCCACTTCTACCTCTACTTCCACTTGAAATAAGACCGTATCACTCAGCAAACATTTAGAAACAGAATGAATATGCTTTTGCCATCATGTTTATCCACGGAGTTGCAAGAATGTTAACTATTGATGTTCTTCTCGGCTTTCAACTTATGTTTTCTTCTGTTTTTAGTTCTTTATATTTTTATTAGTTGCAGAAATTAATTTCTCAAGTATTCTTTTGTCGTTTATCTTCCTAGATATTTTCCTATTGAAAAGAGGTTTGTAAGTTCTCTGAACAAATTTTTGATGTCATCTGGAAGCAGCATTGATTCTGTATTTACAGTTGCTGAATCTAGTGCTGAAAGCATGATATTTAATGGATTGATGCACATGTATTCTCCAGGATGTCTTCAAAGTTGTAACAGTAGGAGAAATGTGTATGTGATCTTATACAGACTCTTCACAAATAAATGAGATGGTGGAGAAATTCTGCTATATTAGATTATACAGACAAAACAAAAATCAGTCTTGAGGTAACTGACCATCTTTATAGTGAATTCATTTACCTTTATAGTATATCAGAGTGGTTGTGGGGAGTACAAGAGAAGAAAAACTAAACAAATAGGGATCTCCCAAAGAAGAGAACAGTCATGATGGATCTGGAGGAAACAAGCTCCAAGCAAAAGAACTATGGCAGTTTCGCCAAGTGATCTGTGGCCTGAGAAGCAGAAAAGTGAATGAGGAGATGAAATGGAATACATTGGAAAAGAAGAACTACTTCATCTGCTTGGGGTGGGGGAGGAGTCTTAATCTCTTTGACCCATAATTGAGACATTGCAGGGATGTGTGTATGAATCTCAAAATCCTCACCAACTCTGTCAGGGACTCATGGAGTCTCATGGAGCAATTCTGAGTTAGTGAAGCACTGGTATTTTTACTGGATAATTCTCCATCACCACTCGTCAGCGTGATGTTGTAAGGGAGGTTTTGTTCTGAGGGGATTGTATGGATTATCTGAATCTAAACGTCTTATACTCTGCCTAACAGAAACAGTATAAACAGAAGACAGGTGGAAAGATGGTGAGACAGAGAAGTGAGGTGCACACATTGTATGGGTTGCAATATGAGGCCTGAGCAAAGATGAAGAGATGAGTAAGAAGTCTTATTTCTATTTACTAACGTGGCATCATTTGGTGCGATGGTATGTAATTGTAATTAAAATGCAGTTGTCTTGTGGCTCTTTTCTGGCTTAGATTTCTGGCTGAAGATGTGGATCTACACTTGTTAAGAGTTAGCTTTGACAATTGTTACTTGAAAGTTTTATTGGAAGCTGACTTTGAAGTGTTAAAATATTTGAATGTGCTGTGAAGTTTGCTTTTAAACTTTGCTGTGCTATCTGTGCTGAAGAGAAGCTTAGATATTTTTAAAAAGTAGAAAGGTGGAAACCACATATGTAAGCATGTTAACTTTTTTAATAAAAGAAATCATTCCAGGAGACCTCATTAAGCCAGGACGGTATTCTAAAAGTGAATATACATGTTGACAGCTACACCCATAAATTTGAAAACTGCAAACATGTTCAGCATAAAAGCCATTTTTGAAAAAAGCTGTTGCTCTGCCCTTGTACTAATTTAAGAATTGTTCATTCATTCTGATTTTTATAGTTTCTTTTCACATATATAACTGGGACAGTTTAAAAAGTGCTCTATAGAATGATTCATGATGTCACAAACTTCATAATGCAGATGATTATTTTTAGAAGTGCACACTTTACATACAGGCTCAAAATATCAAATCAGCTCAGTAATTCCATTTTTTTATTTTCTAAACAAACAAAATGCCTTGTCCGTAAACTGTGCCTCTGTACAGTATTCTTCCAAAGAACTTCTGTTTCCCAGGAATCATTATGTGAGTTTGAATTGCTTGGCTCTAGCAGTACGTTTGGTGAAGAGATTCTCTTGCTCTGTTACTACTTTATGTGGACATATAATAGTCTTCACAGACAGCACAAGATCATCTCAGACAATCTCTTCTTTCAGTGCCTTTCTGCCAGAGGATATTCAAGGTACACCCATATTTAAGATGGTTTCATTAAAGTAGGGACTTCATACCAATGCAGTTTGTAGAAGTGTAATTGGTACAGAGAGAGATGGGTATTCTGCCTGTGGATGCAGATTCTGAGGCAAAATAAACAATCCTGACCTCAGGTTTGTTTCCTCTCTGGTGTGGGAGGAAGGAGGAGGAACGAATCACTTGGTCTGCTCTGTGTGGGTGGAACTAACATGGTATTTAGAAGATTGAATAATTTCAAGTGAGGATCAGTAATGAGAAATCCCACCAGAAAGAGCACAGGAAGATGGCAAAAAGTCATCAGGTGATGGAAAGGATCTGAGCAAGGGACAAGACCATGGGTTGAAATGGTTCTTGGGCATTAAGAACCACAAAGTATGGTGGCTTTTTTGTTTGTTCTTGTTTTTTGGTGAGGGGAGGTGGGTATTTCTGTGGTTACTTTTCATATCTAAAATGTGTGTGTACAATCTAATTTGTATTTTGTCATATTTAGCAAATAGCTTCTAGGTTCTACATGATAATGCTTTGTTTGGGAAGGATTTGCTATTCATGCTTAAATGTGTGTTACGTTAGATCCTCTGACAAATGGCCAGAGCTATGTTGTTTTCCCTACTCCTTGACTTAAAATATTTTTCATAGAAAATACACTTCTCTGAATTTCTGTCTGGACAGTGATGTAATAAGGAGCAGGAGGGACTGAGAAATGGTGGTAAAATCATTTGATGACACTTGAGATGGATCAGTACCTTGCCAACAGAAAGTGTTTGAGAGAGATTTTACTCCATTGGCTGACCTGTCATAGAGTAGTGATTCAGAACTTTTGATAAATGGATAATTTGTTTACATTGATGACAAACAAAAGACAGAGGTAGTGCTATCCTCAAAGATTCATATTAATACTTGCATGTTTGTATGTTGACAGGACTCTGGCTCAGACTTGGTCTTCACAGAAAAAATAAACGAGTTTTGCTACAGAAAGGCTGTCAGGTATGTTGCACTTCAGAAGATAAATCTGTACAGAGTGAAGGACATCATAAAACCTACAGAGTTCCTGGACAGGACTGACAGAGAATCTTTCTAATGAAATTAATTGCTGACATAGCTGTGCTGTTTCTTGCCTCCTCCAATCTAACTAAATACAAACTCCTCAAATAGGCTTTTATTAGTGAATATTAGTGGAAACCATCTGGTAAAGGAGAATCTGTGCAAAGCACTTCTTTATCTCTAATTAGTCTCAAACAGATTTTCACCTCTCATTATACTGTATGTTATTGTGGGTAGTGGGAAGAGGAACAAGAGTAAATTGATTATCTCAATCAAGTGTGTCAGCAGCAGTTCTCAGTGAATCCCAGCATATTACTACTTTTCTGTGTATTGGATTAGACTGCTACCTCAGTTTTATTATTTGTAACACATTTTGTTATCTTTGATATCAGCAGGGCAGGGAAACAACCCTCCATCTGAGTGAGTTGAGTTGGTTTGTTTGTTTCTTTTGTTTTTTGGCGTTTTTGTTTTGTTTGGGATCTTTTCTGGTGTTGAGTAATAAAAAGGCAAAACCAAACCTTATGCATCCAAATTAGAGTGTCCAAAGGAAGGCCATAAAGATGGTGAAGGGTCTGGAGGGGAAGCCTTGTAAGGAGCAGCTGAGGTCAGCCTGGAGAAGGGGTAACCTCATTGCAGTGTTCAACACCCTCGTGAGGGGAGGTGGAGGGACAAGCAGTGATCTCTTCACTCTTGTGACCAGTGACAGGACCTGAGGGAATGACACAAACCTCTGTCAGGGAAGGTTTAAGCTGGATATCAGGAAAAGGTTCTTCACCCAGGGGGTGTTGGGGCCCATAGCACCAAACCTGACAGAGTTCAGGAAGCCTTTGGACAATGCTCTTGGGCACATGATGTGACTCTTGGGGCCCCTTCTGTGCAGGTCTAAGAGTTGGACTTGATGATCCTGATGGATCCCTTCTAACTCAGCTTATTCTGTGGTTTTATGCATAGGAGATCCTCTGTATATTAGAAACCCAAGAAAAAGTGAGGCTTCAAAGAGTAGTGGCTTTTGCACATTGTCTCCAGCTGACACTTCCAAAATCATATGATTACATCAGTGATTACACTTCTGATAGGAAACCTTGAATGTTACTGTCCAAGATTTTGAGCTTCAGATAGAGACAATGACATATCTAGACAAGGGCAACTAACAGGTTGGGAAAAAGAGTAGTGACAGAGATATTTTTATACAGGCCAACAGACCTTTAAGTCATGCATTATGCCTAGACTAACATCTTTTCATGTAATGGTTTGTAGGTTTGGTTTTTGTTTTTTTTTTGTTGTTGTTGTTGGGGTTTGTTTTTGTTGTTTGGGTGTTTTGTGGGGGAGTTTTTTGTTTTGGTTTTTTTCGGTGATTTTTTATTGTTTGGTTTTGGGTTGTTTTTTTTTTCTTTTGTGCAATACAAACTGCCCTCGTAAGGGAGAAGAAAATAGATGGAGCTGAGGAACTGAGCAAATATGACCATATGGCAGCATATCCTAGCATATTCTTCCAGATTCTGCAGTGGAAATAATAGCAGTAAGATTTCTGTGTTATAAAATAGGTTCTATATCTAGGCCTATTTTCTTAAGGGAAGTTTAACAAAACATAACTCTTGTAGTAATAATTTCATGTCTAGTCAATACTGCCTAGATGTATACAGTTCTTGTTAAACCTCCTTTTCCAGTTAGCTTACTTTAATTTTTCAGTAGTTTGGCTTACAGCTGGAGGTACAAGCCCATGTAAATGAGTTAAAGGCTATTATTTCCCATGGGTCAAAGAATAATTTTGATGTATCCTTCTCTCCTGTGAAACCATCAGCCCCAAACTCCTGCGTCTAGAAGGCTTTTAATGACTGTCAGAGGTGGAAATGCAAGCTGACTGGTTCTGCAGGAGAGATGGAGAAAGCACAATGGAGCACTTAAGAAATGAGATTAAACAAATTGTAAAGAGAAGTACCTTTTGCCTTTAGGAACAGCTACTTTGAGAGTAAGGGTTTCTCTTCACCTCATCCCCAAATTGCTGGATAGGACGCACAGATGTTCATTATGAGTTACGGTATTGTCTCCAAACTAGCTTGAGTCAAATGGACTCAATACTCTCTTCCTACCAGTGGCCAATTTTAAATGCTTTTAGAGGGAATAGGGAATAACAGCTATATGGAAGAACCCTCGCTTTTGAGTCTCCTTTTGTAACCAGTTTGTCATTGGAGACCTTCTTTCAGTGGGGCTGCATTTTGTCTGTTCTTCATTAGTTATTACTGGACCCCCAACTTTTGGCAGCTATTTCGTCCTGCTTATACTCTTGACTTCCACCCCCTCTCAGGCAAAGAGTTGCAGTTCTCATTGTGTGGAGAAAGTTCTTTGTGTCTTTTTAAACATGCTGCTTGATATGTTTACCAGAGCTTTATAAGCAACAAGTAGTGATGTGCTTCACTTCAGCAATTGTTACTTTATAGACATGGATGAAACTCTCCTTTTCTGGGAAAGAGACCAGTTGAAGAGTCTCTCTTTTGAATGTTTTCTATATTCCTGTTGGCGCTTTAATGAGGTAGTCATAGCTGCATTTAAAATAGAAGATTTGTGAGTATTTGGATTTTCAAAGTCATATAATATCTTGATTTTTTGTTTGTTTGTTTTCCCTTCTTCAGTTTTTAATATTGTTTATTATTTCTGGCCTCTGAGAATTGAGCTGGTATTTCCTAGTGGTAGCATCTAACTGCTTACCAGTCATTGCATAGTTATGTCTCAGGGTTATTTTTCCCCATTACTTTGAATTTAATGACACTTTTTTGTCTCCCATTTAAAAAGTAAAAAATTGTTGCTGCAGAAGTAGATTATGGCTATACACGAGAGAGATGATGTCATCCTGCCTGGTGTGTTGTCCAGTGTTATCCTTGGTGTTGTCTGATAAAACTTGAATATTTTAGAAGAGAAGACATAAAATTGGGGTTGTCAGTGTTCGGAAAAAGTCCAGCGAGGCAGCAAAGATAAGATACTGTTGAATATCAGGGAAAAGGGAAAATAAATACGATTTTTTTGAGACAAACTGCTGGGTTGGCTTTCTAAGTCAAGAAAGGTACTGATCCTGAAAAGAAAGGCCGACAAATCTAGGACTCTAATGAAGTGAGTGGATGAATGAAGCAGTATGAACTTTGTCTGGAAGGAAAGTGGAGAAAGGGATGTCTTGATTACAGAGAAGTTTGAAAGTAGAAACTTTTTTTTTTCTAATTTGATTCATTGAATCATTTGTGTACACTTTTACAAATGACCAGTGAATTAAACTTCTGAAAATTGCCATTTGTAACTATTCCAAACTGCCAGTTTGAATGGTGTGTGAAGATATCTTTCCATCCACTCCACTTCCCCTGCCACTTTCAGTTAAGATTGGATCCTGATGGATAGCATCATTTTGTCACATTGTGGCACTTTATAAATAACATAATGCAGTGATGTACAGTGCACTGACAATTGCAGTTTTAGTAGCTATTGGGAAAGCTAAAAATGAACATTTTCCATAATCTAGATCGTTTACTTTGGTGGCTGCGCTTTCTGCACATCTCCAGTATGTATTCCCATAAGATATTAAAAAAGATGTATATGTTTTTATTATATTGTGTATACACTTTGGTAGGTGTAAAATAAGTTTACATTTTAAATGCATTTGTGCTACTATCAGAGAAAAGCAAAACAAAATAAATTGATGCCAGGGGAAATGTCAGGCATGCAACACAGATTTGTTAAATAAACATTACTGTGTGGCATTAGCTAATGTTATTACTTTGTTTCCCTAGTGGCTCTTTTTTTTGATTATCTGCATTTCTAAAGACTGTGCACGTTTCATACACACTAAGAACAGACTACAAGGATTCTACTTATGTGAAGAGCCTTGCAAAAAATACAGAATATGATGGCATTCTTTTATTTACAGCTTTGCTAAAAAAAAGAAGTGTTTTTTAGTAATTTTTGTTGTGGAAGGGATTATGTGAAGAAATTTAATAATTGAACTTTTTGAAACTCTGTGGGAACTGTATGTAGGAAAACTTAGAAAGTGAAATAGAATTTCAGGGATGTAAATGAGAGTAAAAAGTATATCACACTTTTTCTGAATATCTTTCAGATTTGAAACCAAGTTAAAAGTGTTAATTTAGAATTTCTTTAAAGCACTGTGCAATGCATAAATAGGCTTGTAACTGTGGAAGGTGATTTCATAACTTTCACTTGGCCTTTTACATCTAAATTCTGCTTGTTCATTGACCAGGACTGTTGAAGGGCTGCTCATAAATAGTGTAAATTTAGGAAATCTTGTGAAGAATTCTGTGTATGGGAAATCCCTCCTCCTCTGGTCAATTCATATCCAACTCCAGACACTGGAGTACCTGCAGTTCCACTGCACAACTTGTTCAAACAAGCTGGATTTATTAGGAACAATTCATAGTAATACCAGCTAGGGGTTGGCCTGTTTATATATTTGCTGTTGCAATATTAGATTGCATAATGTATGTATGTTTATCTGAAGAGTATAAGACTTATTTTCAGGGTTTGCATAATCAGCATATTTCAAGCGAATCTGATGCAGAAAAGTGACCAGGATAAAAAAGAATATCAAAGCTGAATGTTCTTACCATCTGTTCAGTTTATTTCATATACCATGTTGCTGGTCTTAATCCAAGTCCAAATAGTCTTGTATCCATAGTACAGCAGACATCAGCTGGCTTGTCTTTTGGCTGTTGGTAGAAAAGAGGGAAGTCTCTGGCAAGAGAACTGATCTTGACACATTGTCTAGAGTATCCAGGGGGGAAAATTTGCACCGATATTGCCTTTCCCAGGAAGAGAACTTCATTTGAACTTGAATCAGTAGTTTTGCATGCCTGTGTAATTGTCAGGCCTTGTTTAATGCATTATTTCCTCCCTTGCTGAACGTTGACTTGGATGCAGGACTCGAAGGTGTATTAAGTTTGCTGATGACACTAAATTAGGAGGAGATGTTGCCTCCCTAGAGGGCAGAGAGGCCCTGCAAAGAAATCTTAACAGATCAGAGAGATGGGCAATCACCAGACTGTGTGAAGTTTAACAGGGGTGAGTGGTGGATGCTGCAGTGCTGGACCTGGGTTGGGGCAGCCCTGCGTGTACATTACAGGCTGGGGAACAGAGATTGGACAGCAGCCCCATGGAATGGCACCTGGGGTTCCTCGTCAATGGAATATAAGTCAGTAGTGCCCTGGCAGCCAAAAGGGCCAGCCCTGTCCTGGGGTGCATCTGGCACAGCTTTGCCAGCCAGGCAATGGAAGGGATTGTCCTGCTCCGCTCTGGTGCGGCCTCACCTTGAATATTGTGTGCAGTTCTGGGTGCCACAATGTAGAACAATATAAAGCTGTTAGAGGGTGTCCAAAACAGGGCTATGAGGAGGGTGCATGGTCTAGAGGGGGAGTTGCATGAGAAGCAGCTGAAGTCACTTGGTTTTTCAGCTCAGACAGGGGAGACTTCATTGCAGTCTTCAGCTTCCTCATGAGGTCAAGTGCAGGGGCAGGGGCTGATCTCTCCCTGGTAACTAACAACAGGACCCGAGAGAATGGCCTAAAGTTGTCTCAAGGGAGGTTTAGGTTGGATATTAGTAAAAGGTTATCCATGCAGAGGGTGGTTGAGCACTGGAATAGGCTACCCAGGGAACTGATCACAACACCAAGCCTGACAGCTCAAGAGTTTGGACAAGGTGTGATTTTTGGGGATGTGCAGAACTGGAAGTTGAACTTCATGATAATTTTTGGTCTTTTCTAACTCAGGATAGACTTTGCAACCTACATGCTGTTTGAGTATAATTAATTGATTTCAATTATTAAGTAGGGAACAAGAGAAAAATCATACGTAAGGAAAAATAATGACTTCTCTCTTGACCAATCTATTAGGTATAGCCCACAATAGGAATCTTCAGTTGATTTAATGGAGCAGCTTGTAGAAGTGGCAAAGAGAAATAACTTAGAAGATTTCTGTTAGTCTCTCTTGATGAACAAGAATGTAAAAGCAGGGATTTGTGGATTTTTTTGGATTGTATTTTTGATGTATGTATGGTGTGACTTCCAGTTTTATCTATCAGACTCAGTCTTGGGGCTGCTGCTGCTCTCCCTTTCTGAAAAGAGGGCTGACAAGGCATTAGTTTCTCCTCTTACTCCTGTTTTTGACTTTTTGATTGTTGCATTGTTTCCTTCCCTAATACCTTGCATGGGTAAAAAGAAAGAATGGTCTTTCTGGTTTCCTTCCTAGTGCCTGCCACACTTGAGGGATCTGTTGCTACCAAGGAAATGGTGTGGCTTGGGTCTGACTTCTCCAGATACTGGTTTGTTCAGAGCAAACATGTTTTCTGAGGACTTAACCAAAATATGGCAATGATAATTTCAGTATATGCTAATTAAATATAATCAAACACCTTGTAGCTTTGCCAGAACAGGTGGAATTTCTGTATAGGTGAGGACAAATCACTTTCCCAAACTTCATGTTTATTTTCTGTTCTCCAAGACTGAAGCTGATTGTTTGTTTCTTTGTTTTTCTCCCATGAATTAAAAACATTGAAGCAAGAAATGATCACTCTGGAGGAAAATGTGTTTTCAGAAGTTGTGCTCTGGTGGCAGCATGATTTTGTGTTGGAGAATGAGGTATGTTTAACTAAAAATATTCTGTGTCTTTATTAACCATGTTCAGTGGTGTATATGTGCTAGAAACCTGCTGAAGAGAAACCCTCTCCTCTTGGGGCATGTGGCAGGCCTGGATGGACAGCTGTGTCAGAGGTTCATGGTACATCATACTGAACGTGTACTGGGTTATTTTTAAATGAAAACCCCAAAAGAGTCCTGAGCCTTATCCAGTTGAAGATGACAGTTGGTATATTATTCATTAATTTAGGAGATGGATCAGCTCCTAAATTATTCTTCCTTTGTTGCATAGGACTGAAAGAGGAGAAATTCAACACGTTTTGCTGTAGGTATAAAACTAATTGCCACCACTGTAATTTCTAGGCTGGTTTTCAACTCTCTTTTAAAAAATGAACTATAAAAATAACCCTTCTTTTTTGTTATTGTTAACCCTATTAATGGATTCTGTCACCTAGTGGAAGGACTTTAATCCCGTCATCCACCTTTTCTCGTAATTTTCCTGAAATCTATCATTTGCAGCATGTGGCAATGGAGACTCTTAAATAGTCACATATATTTATCCTTAAGAAGCAGGTTTTGCTGGGGTTCATGCTTGAGTCCGTTTTTCTTATCTTCCTCAAATGGCCAAAGTTAACTGATTTGAAAGGGCCTCATTTTAAATTACATTCATTCAGTGAAAACAGAAATTAACACTTAGAGACATCTATATGCTAATGATTGTAGCTCAGGGAATACCCTTCTAACCTTTTCAAAAGGAGTTGGTAAAAAGCCATTTCACTTGAAAGCAACTTAGTAAAAATGGTAGATTAATTAAATACAATAAAATTTCCCTAAAATCTTTATCCCATTTATCACTTATCATTATTTTTCCTTTTCACACATGGTACCTTAGCTCCAAACCGAATGTTCCAGGATGCATTTATTAAAACTGTTTTTCTAGTGACATCTATTAGATGCTGAAAAACAGAGGTTAATAATGTCAGGAGTTTTAGGGATGGCATGCAAACAGAGGTGAAAAAGAGCCTCATCTATCACAGTACATAAGATACTAAGTGTATGAATTTTGGCAAAAGGGTCAAAAATGTGTAGAGGAAAGATTTCCTATAGCCCTTCCAGATGCTAAGAAATAAACTGAATGAGAAGATCCCAAGCTTTCAGATCTTTTAAGGGCTGTGTCCACATCCATTAGTGAGTTTCCTGTAAATGCAGAATATGACTATATTGCTGCTTATGGGCAGATTTGTTATAGATGCAGTTTGTGTTTGTCCTAGGCTCAGTTTGTAGGAGGTTAGAATTCCTGAAGAGGATAAATAGAGTATTGCACATATTAAGTGCCTTGTGCACACTGGTATTGTGCCTCGTAGTACCTATGCTACTGCCTTATGTGCAACATTTTTTAGATAAGGCCCCTTCTGAATACAGAGGCCTTGGAGGTCCTTGAATCACGTTTCTATTTGGGGAAAAAGGAAAAGCCTGTGGAAACAGTCTCTGTTGTTCTTATACTGACAACTGTTCATGTTGTGCTTGTTCTTAGAGGAAAAATTTCTAAGGAAAAAGCTTCTTTGAAGCTACCCGTCTGATTAGTCTTGTAGATCCTGATATGAAGTCAAACTAGGGTCAAATAAAGTATTAAGCCCTGGAGTAAGATGTGTCTGCCCTAGGCTAGAAGCAATTTGCAACTCATACTTGGTTTAAATTTAATAGCAGTAAAAATCCTATTGAAACAAAATGTGGCAATTACCGCAGTTGAAATTCCAGTGCGGGAGAGACTGGAGGAAGGTCATGAATCTGTACTTGGTTTACTGATCAAAAAGTGATGTGAAGATCCAAAAGGATCACAAGCTTTAGTAATGCTTACTTAAGCAGGTGTTACAGAACACAACTTCCTTTCCACCAAAAAGAGATGCCTAGAAACCTTCCTGGATGGCTGAGCAGTGGAACTGCAAGCCTGAAGGAGGCAGGTGTGAAACACTGCATTCAGCTCTACCTCAGGACAGAATCAAATACTCTGGGCAACCTGACAAGTAGGTGGTGATGGTCCTTGAGCAGAGAGGGTAACTTGAGACTTGGGGATTGGATGGTGAGATTTTTCTGCAGGAATTGATGGAGGAAGGTAAAAGATTTGGGTGATAGACACCTCCAATACAGCAAAGGAAGAGAGAGTGGGGATCTTTTGAGTAAGAGTTGCTGACAGGTAATATATGATTAAAAAGGAGTAACTGTGCCTTGAACACATACCAGAAGATTATGTGGGGTGTGAGAGAATGTCTTGTACAGGCTTTATTAGCAGCTCAACTGTACCCTAGGTTTTTCAGTGTTATCAGAAAAGTAATGATCTACACTGCTGTGTTTTTGTCCCCCTGGTCTGCTGAAAGACAGTTTTTAAGCAGCTGTTGCTTAATGCCACAAAAAGCTAACATGACCTGGGATCAGAGCAGTTATGAACAACAGGATCTTTGTTTTTCACTGTTCTGAGTAGGAGCTGTCCTCTGCTCTTATGACTTCAACTTTCCCCTGGGTTTTAATCAAAATGATGTCTCTTAAAATTCCTTGAAGAGGGGAAAAACATCTCACTTGAGCTAGCAGGTGTTAGTGTGTGTGCAGTAAGGGACATATTTACAATGCAAAATTGTCTTTCAGTCTGTTGTTCCTCCGCCTCACCCCAAAAGCCAAAACAAGCGTTAAAATTGCCAGTCTGCACCCAGTCAATTTTGGAAGCAGCATTTAATTCAGTGGCTGCCAGGAAGAAATGTTTTTGTGCACTGTTACGGCTCTGAATAAAACTCAATAATTCAAACAATTTCCTTAGCTGATGCGTCCTTTTTTGGGTGATTGTACTGTGGGTTCTAGGTTGGTCTAGCTAAATAAAAGCCCAGGGTGCCAGACTGGGCCTCTTTCTCAGAGTTGTCAGATATTGCTTGTCTTCAGCCTATGGTTTATGAAAGTAAACCCACATCTAAGTCCCTCTCTCACAGTAATAGGGATTTGCAGGAATTTAGCAAGCTAAAGCAGATCCTGCAAGTTAAGCAGCTACGTATTTAAAGCCATGGAAAAACTTGACTGGGGGAGTTTTGTAAATCCTGTTTGCTGAATGCATCAGTAAACCAGTTGTTTGGTTTGCTATGGTATGAAAATGTAGTGAGCTGAGAGAGTTATCTATCATTTGAAGGTTGTATTCCCTGCAGAAAGATCAAAACTGACTGAAGTTAATACCGTTTATGTTAATGAAGATATTTTTAAATGGATTGCTATATTATGAATTGTCATGGCTACAACAACAGAAAGAAAAAACCTATCAGAAAGCTCCTGCATAAAGATAACAGTGTAAAATTTCAATAATTTACAGTTTAGTCTTAAAAGAAACCTAGCCTCTTTTGCTGAAGTCTTATTTTCAGTTGGTGATACTCGGTTTTACTTGTACAAGTTGTGGCATAGGCCTAGAGATCCAGAACATATATAGACTATATCATGATGGGAAGAAAAATGCTTTCTGTGACTACCAGCTGATGTTCTTTTTTAATGAAATTATGAATTTAATTGCAGTGCTGTTTTTCAGGCTTATTTGAATGGTGTCAGTGGGATAAGATTGTATTGTCTGTCTGTGTCACTGACAGTGTCTGAAAAAAAAATCTTCAAAGTACTCCACCATTCCCCTTTACCGTTTTGGGACAATATTCAATTTGGTACTTCAGTTGTAAAGTGTGAATTTGATGCATCTTGGTAGTTCAGCTGTTGAAAAAACATACCAATGCCTTTAATCACCTGTTCTAGATGCAGTACCTAAGTGCTTATGCATCCTTTTCAAATCAAGCACTAATGATGTGGTAAATTATTTCACTGCCTGAATTAATATAGATATGAATGAAAAAATATGATGATTATGTTTAATAGTATATAATGATAGTGCAAGTGTCACTAGCATAATATTTCATCCAAAAAAGATAAATTGATTTTTTTGGTGTGGTGGGATTTTCTCGGGTATTCTCTCTCATTTTTGAGACTGTAATTGAAGTTGAAAATAATTTCCCTGCTTTCATATATTTTTTCCCTGTGAAAATTAATGTAGAATTTTCTGTTGTAAATGCTTCTGTATTTTTAAAAATGTTTCTTTAAAATATAAACCCAGCTTTTTTTTTGTCAGTAGTAGCACACTTCCGGTACTGTTTCTAAGCAAGTAGAAGGATCTATTTTGTTTCCTCCACATCTTGGTTAACGAAACATCCATGTTAAATTACACGTAATTTTAGCTGATTCACTTGAAAATAAAAACAATTAGTTCTCTTTGCTTCATTGTATGTAAAACGATAAAATCCAAGAAGTTGCTTGCTATAAGCTAGTCATTTAGAATATTAGTGGAATGGAAATCAGCTTGGACAGGGTGATGTGTGTTGGAACCAAAATGGAGCATGCAGTTAACAAAAAAGGAGAGCAAAAAGGATTTCCTGCGTGCATAAGCAAAGCACATACTTTACAAAATGAAAGTGGAGGAAAATGTGAGTTTAATGAACTTCAATGTTGCCTACTTAGTTCCTTCCTATTCTGTCTCTGCTGGTGGAAATTTGTCTTTGCATGAGGTTTTAGGTATTCTGTTTCTATAATAAGAGCATAGCAGAGCCATGTACGGACAAGGAGAAACTCTCTCAGGAGGAAGGAAGGACACAAGGCCAGCTTTGAAGGTTTGGGTCTCCCATGCTGTAGCCAGGCACAGAGCCAAACATCCAACTGATACCCAGTGCGTCACATGCAGAGGTGACATTGGGTTTGTAATCCAGCCACAACAACATTAGTTAATGACATACTGAATTACAGCAATCTGTAACTTTAATAAGTGTTTTATGGAAATAGATCCTTTAGTGAAGTTCAAGGGATTTAGTGTTTTCATACAGGAGATTGTGATGAGTTACATAAGAAAAGCAAAGCACAAGCATGCCCAGAGTTTGGATTTTTACATGTGCTGTATATAGTCATGCGATTGTTTGGGTACTTGCACTAGCTTTGTGTGGGTGTGTATCACAGGTACTTGGGTCTTGAGGCTTTTTGCCAAGCTGTAACAGTTCCATTTTGGAGTGCTCACTCTCCCTATCCTTTTTCCACTTCCCTATCTCTAAAGCAAACCTGAGAGTTATAATATTTACATTTAGACACGTGAGGGGATTCTTCTTGCTGACACTGCTTGTGGTAGAGCTTGCTAACTAGGAATCATCCTTAAAGGAAAAGGCAGATTCTGGCAAACATAAATTGCCTTTTCTTCCCACATCTTCTTTGATTCAGCTTTTAGGCTCCGCAAATCACATTGGGATTACTATTTGTATAAAACTTCAGAGATTTGTGTCCACCTGCCCGTTTCCTATTTTCCCCCAACCCTACCCCCGCCAAGTACTTGTTGTGGGCGATTTGGAGATTACCAAATGTAGCCCATTCAATACAATCTCTCCAAGCCTACATAACTGAACAGTAAGTGACCAAAGGAAGCATAAACCATTGGATAGTTACAAAATACTTCCTGCTAACCATAACAGCATCCTCAAATGAATCAACAAATCTAATTTTTCACTTTCTTCTGTTTAAATTTAATCTCAGCTGAAATCAGAGGCTAACAGGTAATCTGATGTTTTGAGTATGCCAAAGCAGTTATAGCACTTGAGACCTTGCTGATATCTGCCAGTTTTCTGTGTGTTCAGTGTTTCACAGGATATAGCTGAAAACTGAGCTATTCTGTATTTTTGTTTCATGTTCCCAACCCCATCTAGGTCTTTAACATTAGAGTAGATCTCTGACATGAATTTGCCTGAGACCAAAGAGGTGCAAAGCCTCAGCCCTTTGGATTATACTTAAGAGGTTATCTTAGAATTAGTTCTCCCTCTTTGCAATTTGGGAAGACTCTTTTCCTTCATTCAGCTGTAAAGCTTTCTTAAGGGGGAACATGATGGTCTTCCCACTTGTCCCAGACATGTTTCTGTATTACTGCAGGTAACAAGCACTGAGTTCCAAAAGCTGAAAATAGCCCTAGATCTAGGGAAAAAAAATCATATGTTTCATATTTATTTGTAACAGAAACAATACACTTTTTTTTCCTAAACTCAACTGAAATTCTTCGGAAAATGCTCTCTGCATTCTGCCTATGATAGTTTGGACAGCAAACTTTAATTAGTTTGTAAGGATTTTTATTATTTTATCTCTGTTCATTATTTTTGTCTCAGTCTGTGAATGTTCTCTATTTTCATCATCAAATAGCTTGCTGGCTATTTTTGTCAAACAAGAACCCTGAAACCATTGCACTGGAGTGCTGAGCCTATCTGCCCATTCTGTCAACAGGATGAAAGTGAATCTCAAGCTTTTTTAATTACAAGGATAACATGTTCGCTCATCTAATAATGAAGATGGTTAGCAATTTTAAATTTTAATAATCAATTACTGAAAGTAATTCTCCATTAAACCACAAGAGAGCCATTAAATCTCAAAAGACGGAACATGCTGTATGTAACAGTAGCAAAATTTCTATTTTTAAATATCATTAGGGAATATCTGATTTTCATTTCTCTGCTTTTCTTTTACCTTTTTCCTCATGCAGACCATCTCATTTTCAGCAGGAAGACAGCACATGATCTTATAAATAATAAAAGAAAATCCTTGCAAGACTTGAGCCAATGTCTGAAATATGTGCTAGAAATCTAATTTGTTTCAATCCAGCATATTTTGACTGAATAATAAGTAAGGTGACTAATTAACATCTTAATACACTGAGGGCTAGGTGGCATGGTGGACTTGGTACACTCTTCTTTCACCTCAGGAAACCTGAGTTCAGATCTCATTGGCATTGCAGGTGCTGAACAGAGTTTGGTGGTTTCTCTTTTACTGCTGGTAAAGCTGCTTTCTAAAACCATAACATTAATACAACTGGCAGCTTCAAATATATAAGTATGTTGAGAGCTGGAAAGCAGGGATACCCAGCTCTCAGCTTGGTGTGCTTACCCAGTGACGAGCAAGTTGGCAAACATAAATCAGCAGTTGCTTCAAGCAGAACTAAAATCACCCCAATGTATTGAGGTGAGAGGGAAGCAATAGGTTGGCTTGTCTAATCTGAAAATTAACCATTTTTCTTTCTGGAGTTTTTAAAATTAAAAGCTACAGAAGTGCTTTGGGGTGGTTCATTGATACTGGACTAGATTTTAAAATATACTGTGCTTTAGTATGTAGGGTAAAGCATGAAAAAATTAAACTTTGGTTTACTTTGTATGGGCAAAGGACCCAAAACAGTTTGAGGGAGCAACAATGATACAACTTCCAAACGATACTTAGTCTCCAGATAGAGTACGCACCGATATTACAGAGCCCATGCACCTTTTCAGAAGACAGTAGTGTGTATTAACACTTCAAAAGTTCAACTTGATTCTTTGAACTCTATCACTGAATTATCCCTTCTCAATGTGTCTGATGGCCCAACACTGGAGCCATATGTGCAGTTGAGAGACTCTTAAAATATTAAGGTATTACAATAATAATGCTGGTTCCCTGTACCCAGCAGGGAACATCTGTGTCTCTGATGGCTTGACTTGAATCAGAATGTGATAACATCCGCAGAAATGTTATCAAACTTTCCAAAGGAGATAAGTTTTTTTGGAAGTAATGTGGAAGAAGGTTTAAGATTTTGTTTTTATTTGGGTTTTTTTTGGGGGGGGTNTGGTTTTTGTTTTTTGTGTGTGTGTGTGTGTGTTTTTTTTTTAACCCATATCTGTGTACCACCAAAACTTGGAAAATTTTGCTTGTTATAAAGCCTGCTGCTGCAGCTGTGATAAGTCTGGATTAGTGATTGCGGAGGAGGGATTTGTCTTAACATAGAATTCTGCATCAGCCTTAGGGCTGTTGTCATAGTCGGAGATTCATCTTGTTCCTAACTTGTGTTTTTGTTGATATAGAAAAAATAATTTCAGAAAACTGTGATGCTCTCCTATGTCTTCTTCCAGAACTTGAGGTTACAATACTGATTGACTCTTGAGGTAAAATTTCCACGTATCTGAAGGTTAAGTAAGGTAATAATGGTATGACGTTCAGCTTTTTGGTTAGTTTTAACAAATTTTATTCCCCATCTCAAACGCTTTGATAAGACTGCATCTTATCAGCTTATTTCTTATCAAGCTCCTAGGAGAGGGACAAACAAGCTGAAATAGAAGCAAAAACCCTTCAAAATGAAATATAGGTGGAGAACAATTGTTCTGAGCTTAACTTGATTATGTTCATCAATTAAGCAATTTGAAAGAAAAGGTGATTGGACCTGTGGAGCAAAAAGGAAGTATTAACAAGGAGAGGAGTGACAAGGTCACTAACCTTCATGGCACAGAGAGAGAGATAGATAATTAGCATTTGTGAAACATTAAGGCAATATTTGGGGGTAGAGGGTTAGTGAATAAACTGTAATATTCCCAAAACACTGTTGTCACTGCAGAGCTATGAGTGTTAGTTCTGGTCTTGTCTCTTACTTCTTTCTTCAGCTCTTTCTCAATTCAGGGCTGAGAAGTTACGTGTAGAATGTTTCTTTTGCAGAAAAAATACTCTGCAGTAATTAGCAATATTTCTATCCTTTTTATCAGTTCTCAGTTCCCAGTGGTGGTTAGGAATTAGCTGAACCTGTGGATAGCTTTGTTAGAGATATAAATAATTTCAGCAAGTGGTTTCAGGTGTAGTTACGGCAGTTAATGGCCGTCTTCTGTCTTGACTGCTCTGTGAAATTTATTACATCTAATGTCCTCTATCTTCAATGTAGCTTCTCTGTTGGCTCTGCTAACCCGGCTGGTGCTTCTTTTGGCATCCCCAACCTTGTTCTAATATCTTTTCCATGCTTTCTTCTGTTTTCTTCTCACTGTAGAGTGAACATAATTTTTGGAGTACAGAGAGAAGCTTTTAAGAGTACACTTACCCATTGCAATGGCAGGAATCCTAGAAGTACTTACCTATCATGCAGAAACACAGCAAAGTTAGCACAGCTTCACATCAGTAAGTGTTGCCCAACCACTGGCAGTACATTGACAGCATCACCCTAGAGTTACTAGGGAGAGCCTTATGCCAGGCTACAGGAGGGAGTGATTAAATGCTTTTTTAATGATGTGTGACTGGAGATGTAAGAATTGACCAAGTATGTCAGTTGCTGTCCAGGAGTGCACACGAAGTGTGGTGTAGAGAGGTTTTCTTATGCCAAGAGATAGGCAGTGCAAACTCAGTTTAATTGCAGCTGTGTACAGTAGTATGTAAAAATAGAAGGGGAAACCTCCAAACCTACATATGCAACAACATAGCCTGTTTCTATCAGCTAAACAGGGACAACTTCTTTTTGTTTAGGTGTGAATGGGACTTTCTCTATGAAGACATAAACTTTCCTTGTCTGATTTCCTTCTAATGTATTCAAATAGATGCGATTGGTTTTTGTAATAAGTCTGTTGGCTTCTAAGAAAAACAAAATACTTAGAGAAATAAAGCCTGTATATTCAAGAACCCAATAACCCAAAATAAAGCAGTACTAAAGTCTAGCCATTCTTCCCATCCAATCCTAGCTACCTACAGTAACAAACCAAGAGGAGTTTATCTGAAGAAAGAAATTTTGTTGGGGATATATATGTGGGAGAAACTGACTTTTGGAGATGAGTTAAAAAAATAATCTGTTTTGTAGTTACACATAATGAAATATTAGACATGGCAAGGATATAAATGCAAGCAGCAAGAGGGAAGTGCAGGCTTCAATATTAGCAAAAGGCTGAAATTAGGAAAATGGATTGCCACAAATGTTTATGAAAGTGTTCCGCAATAAGGCTGAAGTTGCATGAATGTGCACAATTTTTAGATCTTGCTGAAAACTGATGCTATTGTATGTTCACCTGACATAAGATTTCTTTATGGTTTAAGCAGAATTTAAATAATTTAGGTGAGGGACAGGATTTGAGGAATGGGAAAGGGGAAGAGCTGATTTGGATGTTCTGAGATGGATACAGTTGTTGGGGGAACAGATTTCATGCTTCACTTCCATCTTCCCAGGATATCCAAATGCATCTATCCCTCATCATTTTCTCAGAATGTGCATTAATTCTGCATTAGGCACCTGCTTGCTTCCACTTCTACATTGTCTTTGTAAGCATTAGCTCTGGCACCTGTCTGAACTGCTGAGAGGATGTACAGTGTTGTGTCTTATTGCAGGGAGAGGAAGGGCTGATCCCAAAGGGAGCTGACAGAAAACTTTTCTTGTCACTACTACTACTAGAGTTTTGGGTCAGGAATTGCTTGACAGCTATTCATTGAAGTGAAGACTTCGATGTATTTTCCGTCCTTTCTCTTGGCTGGAACAAGAATTCCTTTTCCATGCCCTGGGGCAAGTGCCCATTGGTCAGCAGGGTGGATTGGTTTATCATTTGGAGGTTGACTGGGCATTGCAACAGTGTGTTGTGCTCAGTGAATGTGATTAATGGAATAAAGCAACTAAAAAATCCCACAGCTTTTCTCTGCTCTGTTTCCAAGGGAAGGGCTTTGAGCATAGCCATAAATTTTTATCGGTGCCATCCACTGCCTTCCTCTTTGGCCGTCGTAGAATATGCTGAAGTGTACCTACTAGGGTTGAAGCATGTTCTGTATTTTTCTCTACATCGCTGTTTCTTCTCCCACCCCAAAATTCTGGATTTAATAAATTGCTCGTGTTCTTACTATATTCACTATATACGTGAAGACACGTAAAATTTCTGTAGCATAAAATGAAAACATGTAAAATAGTTATTTTTTTTAGTCACTTAATGAAAAGTGCTCATTGAGATTGAGTCCAGGGATCAGATTGTGTGAGATTGTTTTCTAAGTCTGCCTTAACATTTAAATTTAACTAAAAGAATCCCTTTGTCAGTGCAAGACTTTTTCATATATGTTTGAATAACATACTTCAGGTCTTTGAGACTAGATGTAAATTCAAGGTCCTTGACCACCTGTGGTCACTAAAGTCTTCATAGAGCTCTTTGCAAGAAGAAGAAACTTAGGGCCAATGCCCTGGCCAGATGCCAGCTTCAGTAACTACACTTTCTCTTCCTAAAAAAGTATCTTTGCTGTTTACAAATGGAAGGTCTGTGCTTTATATTCTTCCCAAAATTACTGCTTGTTGATGCTGAGTACTATAAAAATATTCAGCATAAACCAGAGAGGGTTAAACATAGACTCAGGTAGAAGCCATTTACTTCTCTCTGTAGAGCTATCCACCTTGTGCTAAACACATGCACAGACACAAACAGCTGAAAGGAGTTCTGTCTAATTCCTAGTTCAGGTTTAAATCTCAGCATGTATTGTTTCATGATAAAAGCATTGCATATCTTGGAGGATTTTTGCTATTTGTCTCATGTTTCTTTAAGAAGAGTTCAAAGTACTTTTAAAAATGTTTGCTACTCTTTTCTGTAAATTTTTTTCCCTTCATTATTTCCATAAAAGGAAGAAAAAATGTTCAGGAAATATTTAGGTATTTTCTGCTGCTACTCTGTCTATTTCCTCCAGTCCTTTCTCATGTGAGCAACCATCAAAACATAATCATGGAGCAGCAAGTGCCATTCTTGTGTGATCTTTCTATTCAATAATGTTAGGATAAAAATTGTTTTGTTGTTCAGATGGTGTACTGCCTTCCACCAGCCTGCTGCCATTTAGTACACAAAAATTTTGATAAGAAATTTTCTGGGGGCTCACATTTGTGGGTAGGGAAAGGATGAGAATATATGGGAGGTGATAAAATTGCTTCATTCAGCACGGCTTTGCATTTAAAGGCAGGCCTAAGTAAACAGCAGATTATATTAATTTCAAGTTGAATTTGTATATTGAATATCCTTTGAGCTGTGTAGCTGATGGTTAGGCACTGAAGCATTTGCACAAGAGCGTAGCTGTGTAGTGCTCATGAGCAGAGTTGGGCAGAAGTTCGTGTGGTGTGCTGGGATGTGCCAAGGGAGTACAGCTTGTCTGAAGAACTTGATAAATGTTTTAGAACTTTTCTAACCCAGTTGGTCTGGTTTGTTTTGCCGTTTTGCTAATGAATTCCCTGTACGCTGTAGCCTTATAAATAAAACCAACCTCACTATAAGCTGAAACTAGCTTTCTCTTTAAAAGCACGTACTACAATAAAAATTGAATGTAATACACCAGGAATAGTACTAAAGTTTGTACCCCATGTGTGTAATCAGTGGAGCCTACTGAAATGTGTTTCAATGTATTAAAATTAAATACTCTCTAAAAATAAGAAAAGAAAAAGTAAATTGTCAAATTCTGCAATGCTGGTAAAATGATCACTACACATACGTAATATAAAAGACACATGACATTTTTCGGTCTGATTGTGATAGGACATAATGTTTTACTGCCAGATTGCAGTTTTGTTAAGTAAAACTTGCAAATCACAACACCACAAACTTCAGAAATGCAGCTTTAGCATTGTTCCGTGTTCAATAATTAAATACAAAATGCAAGGAGTTGCCTTCTTGACTTTCAAATCATACTTTTGCCACATCCAAAATGAAACACAACTGCAGGGTACTAATAAAAGTAGGCATGACTAGGCAAGGTAATTTCCTCCTGCATTAATCTTAAAATCTTTAAGAGTCATCAGAGTTTTATTTCACTGGTTCTGGTTTAAATGGCTGAGTTTAACAGCACATTAAAACTTATACTAGGGGATCAATTTCAAGCAAATGCTCCCTTTGCAGTTGTGCCTGTATGAAGAAAAACAGTCTGTTGATCAGAAATTCAATGTGCTTTAAACAGCTTTTGAAGTGACTCTACTGTAAATTTAAAGTGGTTTGGGTGCTTGATGTCCCCTCATTTGTTAAGGAGCTGTTTAACAGTAAGTACACAGACAGTGTTTCCTTCTTCTCTGAGACCCCCTGAGCACAGAAGTGGTGAGCAGCTCTCAGGGAGCAGATTGTAACTAACCACAACCAAAGTCCTGCTGTGCAGTAGATCACTCATAAGCAATTTTCTTCTAAGTGATAGTGGCTAGCTCAGATTCCTAAGGAATCAAACACACTTCTGATTTTAATGTTCATCTCTTTATGGGCTCCCTTTTGCTGCAGTGTGGTAGGATATAAAGGACCCTAATTTAATTTCCTGAATTAAGGAAAACTCTGAAATGGGCTCTTCTCCATGGCTAGTCTTTGTCTTAGAGAGGAGATGACCTCATTTATGCTACAGCTGAAAATGAAATGAGGCAAGGAGAGATTTTGTCATGCAACTCTTGTTCATTTCTGTAATTCTAGTATGGATAACTGCATATCCTAGTCAGTGGAAAGGAGGGCAAAATGACTCTGTTGTAGGATTGTGGATGTCATTTTATGCCTTCACATTTGGAGATTATCTAAGCAATGAAATCAATAGATAAGAATAAATTATTGTGACAACAATCACACTTCTACATAAATAGTTCTAGTGAAATGTTTGCAGCTATATACATGGGGTAAACATAATCACAGCCTAAACTTCCTAATTTCAGAATTGTGTTATCTGATGTCTGGAAGCAATATTTGAACCAGGAGGTCAAGCATAATGAAATTTGACTTCTGCTGCTTAGTAGTATGTATATAATTTCAAGTTTATGTTTGATTTTAAGTGAACTTTAGCTGACATCACTGCAGAAGCACTCAAGTATTTTTGGGAGAGAATAAAATAGCTCTTGCTAAGTCTTGCATTGCCTTTTAGTCTTGATGAAGCTAATTTGGTGACTGGCAGTGCTTACGTGGCAGGTAGATCTGTGACAACAATGTAGATATCTTTATTAGGGCTATTTCTCATAAAAAAGCATGGCAGAAGATTCATAAAGCTCCTATCCTTGGGAGGAACTTGCAGTCTGGTCTGGGATGCTTTTTCTGGTTTGCATTTCATAGATTAGTCTCTACTCCAAGGCTTCCAAGCGTTGTATCTTTTATCAATCACAAGCAGCCCTGCTCACCTCATGCATGCTGCTGACTCCAGGCAAAGTCCATTTATTTTTACTAGTTTCTCACAGTTTAGTAAAGGGTCAATTTTGTGAGCAGCAAACAGGTGGCTTTAGATTTTTCTTCTGGATTTCCCACTGCATTAGACATACTTGGCTTTTTCTTTCTAACTTGGAAGTAGCAGAATAATTAGAAGGATGAAGAGAAATTTCTTCAGGGTCTACCATCAGAAGTATTTATGCACCATCTGCACCAGTTACCTTAGCAGTAATACTCCTCTAGCTAGCCAAAATGTGCCAGTGTTAATACCAGCTTCCTCCTTTGTTCTGTCAGCAGCAAGCATTGCCTCTGCCAGCCTCTGGCATCCTTTGCAATTGGAGTTGTTAATTTTTCAGTCACTACAATAAGTCGTCAGCAATTATTTTCAGACAACTTTCAAATATGCATATTAGGTAATTAAATTTGCAATAAATGTCACTATATTACGCTAATGTTAAATATGCAACCCTTTCCTTTTCCTTCTGTATTAAGCCTTTTCTAAAATGATATGTCAATAACTAACTTTTTCCAGCTGTTCTAGATCAACAGTTATTTCTGAGCTGCGATGTAAAAAACAATGAACTCACCTCATTTATACTCTAAAAGAAACATAGCATCTTCAGAACTCACTTAATTGCATTCAGGTGTAATAATCTAGCTTCTAAAATTATTTTTCTCCTTTACTACCACTTAGAGATATACACTTACGTTTCTTCTGTTTTGGGCCTTTAGAATGTATCATGATGCAAGACTAACAAACTCTTAATGTGGAAAAGAGTCTTAAATTAAGAGACTATCTTGTACTGAGGAAATCTAATTGCAAATAATAAAGTTTCAAAAATACAGAAATATTTCCTTTTAAGTGTCAGTTTTTGCCTTCAAATATTTTTTTGAGGAGGGAATTGTTCTTATTGGGGTTGGGGTGGATCAGAGCTTAGTCTGTTCAAAAGGCTGGTTCTGAGGGGTTTTTCTCTTTAGGTTTCCTGGTGTAAGACTCTGACAATATTTTTAGTATTATTTAATCCGTAGGTTTTATGTCATAAACGCTAGACTTCAACAGTTGTTCAAAGAGAACCAGACTATATATATCATCATTTCTAATGGTGGACTTGATAGTGTTAGGTTAACAGTTGAACTGTATGTTCTTTCCAACCTAAATCGTAGGATGGCTTGGGTTGGAAGATACCTTAAAAATCATCTAGATCACCTAAATGAGCCTGTGATTGATCAGGATTCTACCAAGTCCTGCCTGCTTCTACCATTCCACCTTATATTGCTTCTTGGAAGCAGTAACAATGTATTGATAAATTGTTTTTTTTCTTCAGCCTTTCTTATTACAGAATTTTACAGAATGGATAAAATTCTGAGTTAGCATAATTGGAACTGAAAAACTTTCTTTGCTAAGAAGGTCATGGTTAATAACTTTTAGGTACTATGGAATTAAGCTGGACCTAAATAATCTCCAAAAATTTTTTTTCTGTTTCATGCGTTTTCTCATCCCAAAAAATGAAAGTGAAATAATTCTTCTTCCTCTTGACTAAAATGATTTCTGAAAAGCACTTTTCCTTTACCCCATAGCTCCTAAAACAGTGCTTGCTAACACATTTGATAAAGCCTGGCATAATCCTAGTAACATATTTTTGACAGTGGTATGCCCCAAGATGTAAATCTTTGTGCCCTGGCAAGCTTATGGACTTAAGTAGCAACCATGGTACAAATTTCTTTTCAGCTGCTAATGAGGGCTCCCTTAGACACAACAAAACAGGTGGGAGCAGGTAAATAGGCATTTGACAGAATGAAAGCATAAAAGAGTTGTTGCACTTGTTTTTCAGTTTTCTAAGATGACATTCTGTATTTTACATGCACATTTTGGATGTTCTAGAAGAATTTCTTTGCCTGAAATATGTAGCATAAGATGCTCCATTTGTTTGCCTATAGAAAGTACATATTGTGACTGGAAAATAGTGACCATGTATTTCAAAACTGTGCTGTAATACATCTGCATCAGGGTGCAGAGCTCATGTAGTGTGTGCAATCTCAAGCCTTTCCACTTCCTGATTGGGAGCTTTTTGCAGCACAGCTGTAATGGCAAGTGCTGCACCCCTGCCAGTTTTCAACTTGCTCATCCAAATATGCTTAGACACCTTTCATGTAGGCCTTTTGATGTAATCTCATATAAGGTGATCCCTATGATCCCTCTTTTTAAAACAAAGCAACTTTAAAATTAATGTTGCAGCAGAGCCACTTTCTTTAAGCAAATCAACATCTTGACTTGGGCAATGAAATGTCAAAAGACAAAGCCCCACTGCTGGAAGTTTACAGCACAAGTTTACATTTAAACTGGAACAGTGACAAAGTGATTACATGCTCTCTTGATGTCTTCCTCAGGACAGAAAATTAACCATATTAGGTTTTTGTGAAGAAAGGTGCTGAATATCCTAGTTTTCATGTTAATATCATCTGGGGATAGGACGTGCAGGCAACTGTCCCAAAGGAAAAATTCTTTATGAAGGTAGCTTGCTTTGTTGTATGTGTTTAATATGCAGAGAAAGAAATTAATTTTGGACACCTACCAGCTAAAACACAAAAATACAAAACTGTAGAGTGACTTTAAAAAAAATACTGTTGTTAGATTTACACAACCTTGTAAGATGAGCTTATAAAGAAAGCATAGGTACCAGTGCTATAGGATTTTACTGATTACAAAAACCCCCCAAAACCCCATAAAAACAAAAGAAAGCCTAAGTCTTTTAATTTTCTTGGTTTTGTGATTGCCTTTGAATTATTACAGAAATTTGCATGATTTCATGAGTCCTTATTTCCAAAGGCACCCAGAGGAAGCCCTGTGACATAGCAGAATTAATATGAAATTACTCAGTCACAAGGGATTTGAGTTGAGATTTAAAGTGCTTCCAAATCTACTTTATAGTCCACATGATTGTATGTTTGGACCTGCAGGTATATAAGCCCTTAAAGGGCACAGTACAGCTCTTATGACACTGGATGTGGAAATACCTGACATTTAGGGGTCTCATTTGTGACATGAAACCTCTGCTTGATAGAGATTTACTGATAGCATGAACCATCAGATCTATGCATTTCTTTTATTTAAAGACACCTATAAGGTGACCATCTAAATCAGTCAATAAGAAATCCTGATTACAAGCAGTATTGAAGTACTGCATTAATTTTTCAGACATTGAATATATGCCTTTATGTGATATTTATAGCCTTAAGCTTTCTCTTGGTGTTTGATCCTGGGAGCTGTTTCTTTACAAAAAGCAAAACATTATACTCTTTTCTTGAAAATAATTTCTTTCCATTGGTGTGAGATGTTCAGCAGAAGGAACATCAGTCTGAGTGCCAGAGACTTGAACCTATACCAGATCCCATGTCTCCTTTTTCAGTGAGTAGCCTCACTCTTATATATTTAGGTTGCTCTTCCCTTCCTTCTTAGCAGAAAAAAAAATGTTAGTCTGAAGGGAATAAGCAGGATTCCTGATGGGGTATTCTGCTAGGAATGGGAAATCTGTGCTCTGCTTCTTGTTCCAGGGAGTACTTGTGTTTTACCCATCAACAGTTTCATACAAAGTATGTGAAATCTCATTCATAAAAGCAACTTCCCAGTGAGCTATATGAATACATGGTCATTCAGTGCTCAAGAATGAGATGCTTTTGGGTGGATTTAGAAGAAGAACAAGTGTCTAAGTCTCCATAGTCCAATGAATGTTGTGAAGAAATACCTGAACTGCAGGCTAAAAAAGTGAAACCATATTATCTGTGGCTACTCTGAATGTACTAATCATCACATCACAAGAAAGCTAATGTGATCAGATTGCTTCTGAGATGCCCTGGGATTATGAGCTGTTGCTAATTTAAGTGTGGGCTGTGTCAAAATGTAGATACTTGATGTTGTTTCAGTCTTGGAGAATTTGACGTATCTTAATTTGACCGGAAAATACATGGGAAATCTACACATTTCTTAAGTGACAGCTGGAGATCAGATAAAATATTCTAGGATTCCTACAAAAATACCTGTAATGGAATGCAATTGAATCTCATTCCTGGGTGAGTTTTGGACAACTATGGAATTAAGCAAACATCTAAAGGCTGGTGCTGCTGGATTTCCAAACACGAATTTGTCCTGTCCCACACCAACCATCAAGTATGTGACCACAAATTACTGAAATCGAAGGGAAAGGATGGTCTGGACTTACTGACAGATGGCTGAGCTGTCCCCTGGGGAGGTAAGAGGTATGAATTTGAACCTTGTCAGACAGAAGAGGAAATTGATACCTTGCTACAATTAAATAACACACTTGAACGTCTGCTCGAAAGCCCCCACTGCGAGTGTCTGAGTTGCAGAGTGGACTCTCTCCATGGTGCAGCTTGCAGTCTTATTCCCTGAAAGTCAATGCATTCCTTCTGGATTTACTGTAGACTTTAGGTTATCTCCACAGGAGCCCTGCTGAAGATCTCACTCCAGCCTGCAATCGGAATGCAGCTACATGTGTCTGGGTTCCAGTAGGAAGAGGAGATCACTGGTGTGCTGAGGTTGTCTCACTAGGTTACACCATGGTGCTGATAATGCCAAGGTTACAGGTTTGATCACTGTATGGGCCATTCAATGATTCTTGTGGGTCCTTTCCAGCCCAGAATATTCTGATGCTGTGATTGCAGTACATGAGCAGCTAAAATGCTTATGAATACTTACAAAGTCCTGCTGTGCTTTACCCATATATATTTTTGTCTGTGAATATGCATACCTAAGTGGTGGACGGAATGATCAGATTTTTTTAGCATGGTCTGTGTTCAACATACACTACAATATCTTTGTGAGTAGGGGTGCAGGTTTTCATCATTCTTCAATGATTTACTGTAACTGAATCATAATGAAGTTTTGTTCATAGAACAGAATGTTATTTTCAACATGTGTGTTTTGCTCCAAATGACTCAACTTTGAGCTCTTTGGAGGACAGTCAAACCTTTACTATCTGTATGAAAAGGGCTTTAGATGGCAAAGACTCCTGTGTTCTGGTGTTTGGGGGATAGTTTGAAATAAAAAGTAATATTGTAGTTGTAGTTCTTCAGTGAGAATGGGATGGAATAATAAAATTTCTTTCTAGATTTATGCTAAAATTCATCTTAAATACTTAATTGTAAGAAATGTAAATTTTCTACTATACTTTTGTATTGCAGTGACATGTACAGTTTTCTCAAAGTGAAGTCATATAACTTGTACATGTTTTCAGGATGATTCCTTTATTTTGTTTTTTTGTCTGTTAAATCAAAGGTGGAAATTAAGATGAAATAAGCTTCAAATGTCTTTCTTGTGTTTTTAACTCCCTAGTACTGCATGAACAGCTCATTTGGGCAATAGCTATAAATACATAGTGGCAGACAAACTGTACAAATGAACTCGGAGCTATATATATATATGAGGGTGTTTTACACAGGTTAAAGGAGAAAAAGGAACATTTTCCTGTGATATCAAAATACAGCTTGATTGAAGATATGCACAGGCGTACAAGCACACATGATTATTGCTTGAGCTTATGAAAATGGAGCTCTTAATATCTGTTCTAACCTCCATTAGGAATATTATAGATCTGCAGTCTGCATCTATATTGGTTATTTAACAGTGATAGTGCATATTGTAATTGATCTGGATAAAGATGTTAGTGTAAAGTAGGCAGATGTGCTTAAACCTTATGTCCCCATGTAGTCATATTGGCCAATGATGGCTTAATCTTTCTTTGAGATAAAATGTGCAGCTCCACGTTGTAGCTTGGTATAACTTTTAAGTGCAAAATTCCTGTGCATCTTTATTTAAAGGGACAGAGCTTTTATCAAATAATACAGATAATTAAGTGCTGAAACAAAAAACCCATGTCCAAGTACAGAATTCTACTGATTTTGTGTGTGTGATTGTTTACAGATTTCATTCTCCATTTGCTCCCAAAGAATATACTTAAACACTCAATCAATGAATAACCTACAGCAGTTTGTTGTAGATTCAATAATGGGGAATGATGCATTGTACCAGGATAGTCAGATATACCCATAGGAAGTGTCAGTGGTCAAAATGCTTCCATTGCCAGAAGGTAGTCTGAAAATGGTCTAGAAATTCAATACGACATTGACCCTACATTGTATATATGATCTGCAGTCTGTTTCTCAATCTTATTTGAAGTTTAAAACCAGCCATTTTAATCCTAGGATTCAAAATATATGTACAAATTTATATTCTGGATTAAAACTATTTTTCTTTGTCTATAGCTGTAAGTTTGAGGTATTGATGTTTGTTTAGTTCTCTCTTTCTATATACAAACTTCTTGGTCTTTTTTAGCATAAACATATTTCATGAGAATGAAGTTTCTGAAACTACAATCTTAGAAAATTTACACACACTCCTCTTCATTGTCAGATATCTCTACCTGATACCAAATGTTTTTGAAATGCATAATGATACCAAATTATAGAAAATGTGTTTCTAGACTTCCTGAAAAGCTTTAGCTCCTGCTGATATAAGAAACTGTCTTGATATGAGAAACATTGCTACCTTTTAAAAAAGTTTATTTAAATATTTCAAATTGAAAAAAAAGTGGGCATGAAATTTTAAAAATATAAATTGAAGATTATATTTCTTACACAGTATTATAAATTAATTTTATTGTATAAAACTAAACTTGCTTCAATCTATGCAAATTTTTTCCTCTGTTTTTATTTTAATTTTTTTTTTACAGTGGCTGTGTTAATTTTCTTCATAATCCCACCTGGGACCCTGCTACTCCCTATGCCCAAATGGATCCTATGCTGCAACTTGGATGGAATAAAAACTTTCTGCTAATTGACACATCACCTTGCTCCAGTCTGCTGCCTGTTCTAGGTAAGTCAGACACTTTTATTGTGCAGTGTGTTTCTTGTTTTCTAAATTGCCAGTGAAAATCTTGCTAAATGTGGGCTGCCTTGCCCTGTGCTTCAGACTGATGCATATTAAAGTGAGCATTGCTAATAAATACTTGGGAAAAGTCATTGCACTCAGTGCCTTGAGTTATGCATGTGACCATAAAGTGAGATTACACCGCTTGCGATTTTTAATGTACAGTGTCACAGGCTGGCTTTCAAAAATGAGCACACAGCCCTAGCATTTGCCTCTCAAATAAAAGTCTACTTGTCCTATTAAAATATCATCCATCAACTTTTTGGTTTAATTCAGATTTTTAAGAAGACCTTCCTCCCTTGAGGTTGTGTGTATGATGAAATATTTTCACTGTGTCTTATTTAAGAGATGCAAATAAAACCTTTCAGCTTTTTCTGAAGCCTAGAAGTGTTTTGTTTTGCCAGCTGTCTATGAAAGTTCACTGCATAAAATGTTAGGAGCCTGACTTTTCTCTGTCTTGTAGATCTTTGAAAAATTGGTTTATGGCATGTCATACATCATGTATCTAAGGCATATGGGAATAGTTAGAGATTAAGGTAAATAGACAAATGGAACTGCTTTAAATCATTTTCCCTGTTTCACTTTTATGAAAGAGTTTATGAACAAAAGTTGACATTAAGCAATCACAATAGGCTATTCTATATGTTTTAGACAGTGGTAAAGACTTTAGTGTCAGAAAGTGTTGCATCACTGATGCTTATATCAATTTGATTGGTGTCCAAGTTTTAAAAATGTTACTTTGTCAAGTCATAACCTTTTCTGAGTCTTTCATTTGTCATTGTTTTGATGATTATATCTTAAGAAAAAAAAAGAAAAATGTTCTGTGCATCAGGAATCATATCATAGTTCATAAGGATTATCAATTTTTTTGGATAAAATTAGCATTATTTTGTCTTATGTAATATGATTGCTTAGATGTTTTGGTGTAAAGGTTTCATTTTAAAGACAAGGACTAGCAGTTTTGCTCAAGAAAAGTTTGTTAGAAATGCATTTTAATGAAATGTCAGCATGGCTTGCAAAGTCATTAATGAGAATACTTATTCACACATAGCCACTATACTCTGGCTGTTATTGTTAATAGTGGTGCAGCAAACTGAGGGCTTCCAGACCAAAGGAAAAGATGTCAGGTGACCAAGCAAGGTAAATCAGAGTATGAGTCTGATATAAGCAGACGAGAACTTTTTTTTCTAGTCTTCAACAGCCTAACAAAATGGGGCTATTCTGTAGACACCAAATAACTAAGAGAGAATGGATCTGTTTTGCCTATTTTTGTTCTTGAATCTCTGCAGGAACTTAAAAAATGAGAAACAGAAAGGAGTGTGCACTAACAATACTATCCGTGGTTTTAAGTGTTGTTTCCTTCACTTTGTGATTTCAGAGCAATTATTTATGTTGTCATTCTGGAGGGGTGGGAGCTGGGCTGGGTGTTCAAGATGTTGCTAAGATGAATTGACCATATCTAAATATTTCTGTGTACTTATAGGAAGCTTTAGGGGAGAAAAAAACCAAGTTAGAATATTTTATTTTATTCAGATTCTTAGGGGCAACTTGATCAAATGATCTTAAATTAGAACACCCTTTCTTCCAACTCTCTACTAAATATGATGAGTGTTATGTGTTTACAAGTATTGTAATTTCTCCTTTACAGTATTTACTTATTAGTTGATAGTAGGGAGTTTCTTGCTACACAATTTGTAGGCCTTCTACTTTTATTGGTTTAGTATTAGTCTTGTAACTAATAGCAAATTGGGTTTATATTTGCTGGATGCACTAATAGGCAATACATCAGCGATTTCTCTGATTATGCTAGAAACTGGTGTTTTCTATAAATCTCTTTACAAACCAAAAAAGTTCTGGAGTATCTATTCATTTGCAGAAGGTGATTTTAGTTTCTATACGGATCAGGGACAAAAACATAGAAACAAAATAAGATTTAATGCTGGGAATGTTTTTTTCTGTAGCAAGGTAATAACGTTGCTTTGTAGCTATTTTTAGTGGGTCACTGATTGTTTTGAATTAGAGGATGTATTTAGGACTGTTTTTATGCACTATGTAAAAACCAGGCGCTGATTATTTTCAGTTCTATGGGTATAAGTGCAGCTTTTAATCTCTTTGGTAGGAACGTGCTTGTTTCCTGAAATCAACGGCTGTCTTCCCTGTCTATAAAATTAGCTATAAAAATAAGGTAGCTGAACAAACCCCTACACTACTGAAAGAATTTTTGGGTGAGTTATATTCCTAAATTAATGGAGAAATGACTCTTTACTTTTCTTGATTAAATTTGTATAATAGACTTGATTATTGAACTACATTGTAATGCTTTGTGTAAAAAGGATATATTAGCACAATTTGCTGCTAAGGCAACGTCTCTTCCTCTCTTTTTCTTAGTATTGTGTATAGAAAGAATGCCGGTAAACTTAGCCCGGCACCCAAATGTTGCTCAGTTCAAGCAAAGGGTCTTTGACACTTCGATCACAAGAGGGAGCTGTTGGAGCTCAAACTGCTAGAACTGCACCTACGTATTGATGTTTTAATCGATACCGCTCAGTTCTACATATTTAATGAAATACATTAACAATTATTAGTTTCCACCATCACACTCTCTGACTACCACTGACATGCATTTTCTGAGAGAAGTATGAAAACAATAATTAAAGTGAATAAACCTATACATCGGCAGTAATATATTTGGTGTGTGTGTGGGAACAACACCCAATCTTTTCTCCTTATGTTGGTGACAAGCTTAAATCTGCTTCAAAGCAAATACACTTGTCAAGCAGTGAAACATGACTTTCGTTATAGAAACCTTTGTTATTCATTTATGTTGTTGCATTGAAAGTCGGAGGGTCCAACTTTTCTAGTGGCTCTCCTAGGAAATCGAGTGCACACATGAATGTCGTATGGTGAAGAATGTCAGTTTATATGAAAATTGAAGAATTATCGGTGTTTCCCCTGCAGTTATGCACAAAGGCATCATTGTCAGCTGCCTTTCTTAGGCTTTCCCTGCAGGCATGATCAGACTCAAGCAGCCAGCTATTTTCCTTTAATTTTCCACGGCAAGGCAGTAATGCTTATGATTATTGTGAAGTCAGGAAAAGTTTAGTTTCATCAAGTGACATGTAGTGTTGCAATTAGCTACTTAAGCACTTCTTATAAAATTTTCTACTACAGACAGTATCTGGCTTGTCAGATGCAGCTAAATATTAGCATTTCATATTAAACAGGAGGGTGAAAACTCCTAGCAGAAAGCCCAGCTGACAGCTCTCAACATGAGCTGAATGATCACTCACAATTGTAATCGATTCTGTAAGTACTGAACACAAACCCCCAGGCAATTGAGGAAAATAGGATGATGAAGGACTGCAAACTAATACGTTACACATCTTCATTGATTAGTCATTGATTAACCATTATTTTTCTGAATGACAAACAGCTAGTGGTAAAGTAACTGAAGCTGATGATTTATTTACATGTTAGACAGAAGATGACTTCTTTATTCAGCTGATTGTGAGCTAATGTGAAATGAGAGCACAGCAACAGTTTAAGAATAAAGACAGGTTTATAATATTTTTTTCCTTTTTTGACAGCATTCCTACATTCAAAAATGTTTTTACTGGAAGAAATTTAACTAGACTTTAAGCAGCACATAAAATTCAAATGCAGATTATCTACATGGTACCTGTAGTATAACTACATTTAAAGAGATCATTTTATAGACTTGGTATTTACAAGAATATTGATCTGTGTTTATTGAACTTTTAATTTAATTCTCTGTTTTGTCCAGTGCCTTATTGGCAATTAAACACAGCTGCAGAAATGGCAGAATAATGGTTTGCGATATACCCACTATCTTTATTATTCTGAAAATATCTCTAAACCCTAGCTTTGAACACCCCATGGAATTCGGAATCACATAATTAGGAAACAGTCTATGCATTTGGAGATCAGGGTTTATTTTTAATATATATCAAACATCTAATTATTATCAGCTCCTACCAATACAGTGTGAAGTAAAACTGATTGCAGTGGAGTAGGGGGGGTGTTGGGCTAAGGTTTCTGCCAGTCCAGAGGACTTGTGTTGAGGCTCCAGATGACATTTTCCCCTTCTGGTGTGTTTTTCTGGTTGTGTGAGTGGGTTTTTTTGTTTGTTTGGCGTTTTTGTGTGTGTGTTTTGGTTTTTTTATGGGAGTTTTTTAGTGTTTTGGTTTTTCTTTTAAATATTTTTCTTCCCTGAAGAGGTAACAAGGCTATTCAATCAGTTTAAGAAAAGAGGCCTGGGATACTGTTTGAGATTCCCTGATGCAATCTACTCAGCTATGAAAGTATTGTGGACAATGCCTGTTATTTATTAGAAATCTTCACTTTTGTCTATCACAGCATTACTTGTTATGAGCTTTGTGTAAGCGTGTGGGTATGTGTCTTCATAGGAATTAGGTTCCAAATTAACAGTAATTAATGTGCACTGTATCTAGAGTGCTAGCTATCTGCAACGTGTATTAACCACTTATCAGAGAGAATTTCAGTAGAAGATGTATGCTTTCAGAAACTATGAATGTAGAATAACTATTTAAGGGAAATTAATCACCATTGCAAGATTTAAAGGTAAATTATTGTATCACATAAACTAAGTACAGAAAGACAGCAGTATACCATAGCATACTGCTGCAGCTGAAGTGCAGATGGATTTGATTATACCTTTAATAACTGTTCCATTATTAGACAAAAAATTGGACAATTCTATTCTCTCCTGGATCTGTACAACTTCTTAAATATCAAATTCCTTCCCCCACTTTATGGTGAAAACTTCTTGTAGAATCTTATGTTTTGTATGTGACTTTGAGAGGCTTACTTACAAGTGGATAGCAACAGATCTCCAGCTGGGATCTTCTGAGCACGTTTAGTATGAACCTCTGCTAAACTGTTAGCTTTATGTTGAAATGCTTGTCAGCTGGAGCTAAGCATGATCTTATTTCAGGGTCTGAGCATTTTTCACATTAAAAAAATAAACCTCTGTGCTCTTTGTGCTCAGGTTTGTAACTTGCTTACAAAAGATCTCCAGGACAGTGATGAATTTATGCTCTTATTACTTTTGACTTCCTGCCAAGAAAGTTGAACCAGTTTGCCTCTTGGCACATCAAGTCATCCCCTAGTTTCAGGACTGGGTTGTGCTGGGCAGCAGAAGCATTTCACCAGGCACCAAGTTGCTGCTAGCTAGGCAGTTCCATGTTATGAGCCCTGAAATGATGCTGCATACCCGTTTGACACATCTTAATTATAAATCTCTACTTCCTCATGGCTAATCAGCCCTGTGCATTTCCAAGGAACCTGCAGCACTTTTGCCCTCCCAAGCACTGCCTCTTGCTGCACAATGAGAATTCACAACTGAACACTGCTGATTGCTTTAACAAGTCTGCAAAAGAGCAAATGAAAAAATCTTTTGCAGTAAACCTCACGGAAAAGGACAAAGCATGGAAATACTCACTTCCATTGCTCTTATGTGCATTTTCAATGCATATTTCTGGTTCCTTGTGTAAAAAGTGAGTAAGAAATCCAATGAATCCTTATGGAATTTTGTGTGTCATACTCTGTTTGTGCTACCCATTTAAATTGCCAATTAAGGGCACTATTCACATGAGCAAGAGTTTGATGTGGCCTACTACATAATGATGGTATGTACTTTGTAACTGAAGAAAAGAAAGAAATGTTTGGGATTTTGCTTCTCATTCTGAGTCCAGATATGTTATCACAACTACACACAGGGTACAATATGTCTCAGTGTCTTCAAGCATATTTAATATCTTTAAATTTTTAAATGAAAATGTAACTGTCAATTTTAAACTAATTTGGATGGACAGCAATAAAATGCAAACCTCACTTCAAATTAGAATTTTCAGTGAGGTTTTCTAATGGAAAGTAATTGCTGACAATAGGAAATGACAAATTACTAATTACTTAGTTCAATTAGACTTTTGTGCCTTTGGTCCTAAGTGGCAAGCATACAGCAAATCTTGCACTTTTATAACAATTAATGACACTAAAACTATTTAAACTGCCAACAGATGTGAGTAAGAAGACATGAATTGAAACTTACTTAATTTACATACTATCCCAATTTTATACCAAGTAAATGGTGTTTAATTTTTATGTTACAATTAAATATCACTGGCATAGTGTGATTTCTGCAGAACTTCTCAGAATAAAGTAGTTTTACTGAAATGCTAGTGCTAATGCTTTTTTTTCTCTTATCACAGCACTATTTATCTTAAAGTGACTCTAAAAAATATAGTGGCAGTGAATGGAATATAATTTTTTTTAGAGTTTGTGCTTCCTAAGGAGTTTTTCTAAACTGGGCAGTAGAATTGCATCAGCCTAACCACTGTGATGCACCATTTCAAATTCTGCTTCTAATTTACATGTGATTGCAAAAATTCATCTAGTTCATACCATTCAGAAGCAGTCAAACATTCTATTTAATTTCCAGTCTTTAAAATAAAGGTTCCAGAATTTGTGTGTTAGATGTTGTTTCTTGATTCATGCTATGCTGGCTTAAGCCATTTGTTAGCAAAGACTCAAGTCTTCATTCTTTCTCACATTTTGCAGTTTAACTCTTCTGAGTTCTGTGTTTCTACTGAATATGAAAAGTGGCAAATCTATATTGACTGTAATTCTTTTTGTGTGGTCATTAATGTATTTATACACATGTATGTGTTCTCTGTGAAGTTTACCATAATTTATACACTTCAAAACTTCTAACATTGGATGCCTAAAGTACAAGCTCAAATGAGCTTTTTATGACTTGGGAACGGGCAGCCACTTTCGAAAGGATTCCATGTGATAGTTATGACTAAACTGTGTTTAACAGTTTTGAGAACTCACCACTTATGTTAGAATATATGAATGCCTACCTAATATTGCACAGTAACGTATTTTTAGTCAACGTATTTTCTTTATTTCAAGAAGAAAAATATACCAAATTGTGGAGTGATTAATCCGACAAAACTCTGTTTGACTTTTCAGATTATTTTGCAAAAGCCTATTTCTAAACTTCTTCCCTTAGCTTCCTTTTTGTTTTGCCTAAAGGCAACATTTAAAAGAATTCATTAATCTAGTAGTGATTTATGATAACTTAATTTTCCAGAGAAATCTTGTCCTTTTTTTTTTTTTTTTGTAGCAAGATATAAGGAAATAGAGGGTTTTGTAGCAATGGATGTTCTGGAGAAAAGATGTATAGAGAGAAGATAATATGGTTAATATGGGAATAGAAATAGGAATGGCTTTATAAAATATAAATGAGAAGGCTACCAGAAAATTAAAATGTAGAACCCAAATCAGGAAAGATTTATAGAAGTGCCTACATTTAGTTGCAAGGAAAAGAAGGTGTTTAGTAAGGTGCATTGTACAGGTGTGTAATTTTTTCTTACAAAAGAATGTAAGTACTGATAATGTTACAAGAACCTTAATGCAGTCTACTTCAAGACAGACAAAGTATGAGACAGAATATACAATTATGCATTTCCTTGCTGTGTTTTTATCTAAGGTCTTGGTGAATGACTGCCAATTGATCATCACTTTATTTAGTCCTCTTACACTTTATGGAGCACTGCAAACAAAATAATATAATAAAATTCTCCTAGATTTGGAACATTAGGTGTCAGAAAAGGTGAACTGAATAGATGTAGCCGGGTGTATGTTACACAAGAGGGTTATAGCATACAACTGTATACTTGAAGAACAAGCTCTTCACTTGGATTATGTTAGTGCAGTGTTGTTGTTAGCAGAGATGCTTCAGTATAGATCACTTAAGTCTAGCAATTTCTGTTGAGATGTACTGTGCTATAATCCTCTAAAAAGCAACCACCTAGCATAAGCAGTCAGTGAAATTTCTGGCAAAAGGATGATTTCTCTCAGTGCATTTCCCCAGGAGATTGTCCTTTTGTGGTTTTTGGTTTGGTTTGGTTTGGGGCTTTTGGTTGGTTTTTGTTTTGATTTGGGGGAATTTTTGGGTTTTTTTTTTTTTTTTTTTTGTTATAGTGTTTTTATTCTATTTGGTTTCTAATTTTCCAGTAATTAAGGGAATTATTTTATTATTTCAGAATAAAGGTTCTAACTGAATTGAATTGACAGCAGTAGTTCTGGACTAACCTATGTTGTTTCACCATAGCTGTAGTTTTCTCTTCCCAAAAGCTCAGTGAACTTTAGAGCTTGAAATACAAGAGAGACCATACCTCATAATAGAGGAGAAAGGAAAAGCATAGGCTTTTCCCCATAGGGGGTAGGAAGCCTGGGCAGGGACAGAGGAAAGAATGAGTTTCACAAATCAGAAAGGGAAAAAATTGTGGCATTGGTATTGTACTTAGAAAGAGATAATGTGCAAAAGAGGTGAGAGCAGGGACAGAAGTATACCTGGAGCAAGAAGGACAGGAAAAAAGAGAAAAACCCAGAAGTGGCCTAATTAGAAGAAAAAAGGAGAGAGACAGATGATAGGGGGTAGAGTAGGGGGGAGCAAAAGAAGGGTCAAAAGTACCAGGCAAAAAAAATAATGAAGCTAAGGAAAATTAGCACGACTGATATAAGGCTAAGAATATGGTATCTTCATTCATGCCACAATGAATCATGAGAGTAGAATGTTTAGGCTGATTTAATCATCCGCAGAGTGTATAATTTCCTTTAGAGCTCCATCATAATTATTGAGGCACTGCAACAGATGAAATATGCAATTCTCGATTGTTTAGTCTACTGAGAAAAATGAGGAAGAAAAGGATGAAACCCAGTCGTGTTTAACTGTGGTTTGAATGAAATGTATGGGAGTATGGGTATATACAGTTGAAGAGATACCTGTGTCTCCAGTGATACCTTAATGTGGGAGCTAGATTGTTAATGACAGTGTCATGTCAACTAAAAAGTACTGAAAGAATGATTATTTATCTGGCAATATACTGGTTTAGTAGTAGAATATACTGGGTTGGACTGAGTTTCTAAAACTGATTAATACCATTATCATCATACATATTTTCTTTATTAAAATACTGATTTTTTCATAATAGAAAGGTATTTTTGTAGGAATTGGGAAATATAAGCACAAGAAGTCTTTTAGGATTTAATAAGAAAATACAGAATGTTCAAAATCGCCATAATCTCTTAGCACCTCTGGCCCAGCATATTTCAAAATTACATTTGTCATTACAGAAACTCTCAGTTGTCCGACATGATTATTCTGATGTACTTTTCTCCAAAGTGACAAACAATATGAATGGATTCGTATTGAGCCATTTTGCAGATAATTTTCTATTATCATAGCAGTGAAAATTAACAATACAGGATGATGCTGCAAATATTTTCTAGCATATGGAAGTAAGTATGCTGCTAATCTATTAGTTGGCTTATTATTCTTCATCATGTAAATTATACATTTCCATTTTCTTTATAAGACTAATGACTCTTATCAAGAGCAAGTCTACTGAAAATTTTTGATAAAGGTAGATCTCATCCTTTTTTTTTCCTTTTTTTTTTTTTTAATTAAATGGCAGAGTGTATTTCAGTGTTTCTGAACAGGTAAACAAATTTGCCTTAACACCACAACCACCCCCTCCTCTTTTTTTAAAGAGGAAATCTGAAGTGCAAAAAGAAAAATTGATATAATTTAGAACTAAGACCCTGATTCAGCAAAAATCAGCTTGACTCGTGCACTGGGCAAGGCCGCTGAAGTCCTGAACAATGGCTTTTCATTGCTACATGTACAGTGGAAGACAGATAGCTGTTTTGCTAAATGGGTCCAGCCATCTTAAATATGCCTAAATAAAATGGTTTTTAAAGAAAATTTCATCTATGTAATAGCATTAAGTAATGGTTCTTTATTAAGAACAGATTTTTTTTCCCAGATTAACTGTTGTTTTATATTTGTATTTGTGAGATCTGACAGTTACATTTTTTAATGAATTAAAAGTTTGTAAGACTTCATGCATTTGTTTAAGAAATTGCCACAAGGGATGACACTTTTCAGAGAAAAAGAGCAACTACAGAATAAAAATGTGAAACTAGAACAAAATGTGGTATATTTTACAATTATATTAAGGATAAAGCACTGCCATACGTAAAAGTCAAAACTGAATATAAACCTTGGAGGAAAGCATCTGCTCCTTTGAAAGTATAACTGTATAGAAGAATAGTAGAGTAAAGAGAACAGCAATCTTTTGGAACAAACATGGTTAGGAGGAGATGTTTTTAGAATCAGTATGTTTTTAGAGGGATGCTTTTTTCTTTTCTAGCTAAGGTAGAGGCTAATGGCTGGAAGCTGGTGTACCAATGCAATCAGAAAAATTGCAGATTATGGATATAGATTTTGATATCGCTTTTTAGAGGATTTGCTGTTGCTGTAGACAAAGTGTATAAGGCCAAATGCCTTCTTAAGACAACAGAGTATAGACTATACTGGTGTGTGTAAAAGATTGTAGATATGTTTTCATACATGTATCTCCACTGAACAGACTGTAGTCAAGAGCTAAAATGGGGATACCTAATTTTTGGCCTATCACAAAGCATTGACCCTTGGAAATCAAGTCCTTATGTGCCATTTATATTGGCAGATGTTTGGAGTGGCTGTGAGTAAAATTTTACCTCGATACTACAGTAGTGGAGAAAGAAGCTAATGACTGATGTTAAAGCAGACTAAGCAAATGTGTTTTGTAGTCAGTCACCCACAAAAGTTAAGGTCAGGTTTCTTCTTGGCAATTCCCATTTTGGCAAAATAAAGCAAACCTGAAACTCTTATGTTCTTCTTCATGACTTTTTTCCTTTAGATATGAGGGGGCATACAGACATGAATAGAAAATGATCTCCCTCATGTTAGGTTCTCAATTAGCTGTTATTGCCAGAGTAAAGATGTTAAAAATCAGTTATTTCCAAAATCATAAACTTGTCTAATCTCATGGCTTTTGTGGTAGTGTGAGCTGAGCTTGTATTGCTCAGTCCTTTTATTTTTGTTTTTCCTTCTTTTTTCATTTTTAAGCAAAAATGGAGTTTAAAAGCAGGAGTTTATTGTAAAAAACCCCAGTTTGTTTTAAGTGCTTAATGCTAGGAACACTGGACATGGCAATGCTGAAAGTCTTTGCCTCTTGATGTGACACATACTGTAATTCATCATGAGGAAGTAAGAGTGAGTAAAGCTTCTTAAGTCTGGGCTGTGCTTTTCTAAAGAGCATTGCCTACTGACATCTCAGAGAGGTGGAATCAGCTGTCAGGCTGTCTCAGAGCCTTATGGCCCTACCAGAAAAATGGATTTGCGTGGCATTAAGTTGTTCTTGCCCCCATTAGGTTGCATCAGTACTGCAGCCAAAACCTGCTTTTAAACTTCTCTTGTGTTTGATCCCCTGACTTATGTTCTCTCACTGTTGTAAATTGCTTCTTTGGAGGAAGGAGAGGGGCTGGCCAAGTCTCTATTTGTAGCTCTTAGTAACAGGTATGTCACACTTCCTTCAGTGATGATTTATCTCTTTTCTTTTCTTAAAAAGAAGTCTCATACAGCATCTTTTTTTTCTTTGTTTTGTTGTAGAGAAATACCAATTAACTGGTAACTGTAGTAGCAGAAAGTGTCTGAGCTGTTGTTTGTTAACTTGCAAAAATCTAATCTAATATCATTGGCAGATAGGTATGTTAGTTTGCCTTAACTGTATTTGCTACAATTCGATGTTGGGTTCTGCTCCTCATTGTTCTGGAGTAAGTCTAATGCAAGTCTTCTGATATCCATTGTCCCTCGGGATTTACCATGAGAACAGCAAGGCAGAGCTGAAGAAGAATTAAGCCCTTTCAGTAAAAACTGAGTGCATGATATTTGGCTTCATGTCCTGCTACTTGTCAAGTCTGATGGAAGAAAGAAGCAGCTTTTGGATCCTCAGTTTCTTCCTTTTTCATCTATTTCCTCCTTCATCTTCCTTTCAGAAAAATCTCCACATTCTTTCAGTAAAAATACAACTTAGAGATAATCCTTAATTGCTTTTGATCATGTGTTATTTTCCCTATCTGTATTCAACTGTTTGGTTTTTTTTTTGCTGGGGAGGGTTTGCTCATGCAGTGTATCTGCATATTCCTACATAAATGATTCTCTTATTCTGTGAAAAGATTAAAAACTTGTGAGATGACAGGGGCTTATATTAGGCTGCAAAGAGTAAGATCTGTTATGTTCCTACACTGAGAAGAATAATTTTGTCAAATATTTTTTTCCTCTCAAAGGTGAGATAGCTTTAGGACCCACAGTCTGTCACTGCAATCTACCTTTTGTACCAGGGGAGTGTGAGTGCTGGTACACACCAAGCCTGGGGGAAAGCAGCTCTTGTGGTACAAGCAGTCTTTTCATTTTTTCTATATTCTTGCTTAGTCATGAAAGGTAACTTAACACTGACTTTAGTATGATCCACAGGGTTTTGGCAGTAGTTTATTGATTTTTGTGTTTTATTTTTTATTTGCCTCTCTGAATTCCATATGGGTTTCGATTTAGTTGTACTGGAAAAGGACAAAGAAAAATCCCACTCTCTGGTATGTCAAAAACTATGCTTTGACTCAGTAGGGAATGATAAGGTAAGGGGTGAAAGACTTTTTTTCTACAGGCCGACAGAACACCGTAGCTGTTTCAATAATTCACAAAACCACTGGTTATTATAAACCATTGTCTTGTACCAGGATGTGGAGTGTATACAACTGCAATGAAAGGGCAGAGCCTGCCCTCATCACTGACTGTCCCCCATTTACCGACTACAGTTCAGGAGTTCCTTTGTTTTTTGATCAGTTCATTCATCCTAGCTTATATTAATGTTAGCATTTAAAAAGCAAAAAGTGGATTTTTTTTCTCCCCTTCTGCCTGAGAAGGCTAATTTTCTTTCAGGACTTGTTGTCCTTCCTCTGTTACTGAAACAGCTTTCTGTTTCCAGGCTACCTAGCTGAAAGACTGTTTGTGGCTATAAAAGAGCCAACCTGGGGCTCAGTACATGGATCTGAGGAGGATTACTAAGGATTCTAGGGCATTTTGCCTCTGTCCAAAATTACTTTAAGGCATTGGTGTCAGATAGCTTGGCTGTGTCTGATGGATCAAGGGGACGGAGTGAGAGTGAGAAAGAGAGGTGAAAGGGATAAGGAAAGGATTGAGGACAAAAGGAAGATCAGAAAGCAGTCTGGGTAGTGAAGGGAGAGACAGGAACAATATCTTACTTGTGAACTTCTATTTCTAACTCTTTGAATACCAAAGGCGATCGAGAGCATTTCATCAGACATATTGACACAAGCTGGAGACAGGTGACTGACTTTAAAATTCATTGCTGGTTGTGAAGCATCTATATAATTTCAAGATTTCTATATTTGACAGTCTTTAAAAGTAGGAAGGTGTATATTCTTATTGCGAGTCATAAATAAAAATGAATCAAGTGTTTTTCACTGTGGGACTATTTCCTTTCAATTTCATTCATTTTGACAATTCTTGGTAGTAGCTGTTCAAGAAACAGTGAAACCCACAACAAGCAGTGCTGGAGGTCAGCACTACAGCGTGTTTGCAGAGATGCATGTTAAGAGCAGCATCCTGACCGTGGTGTGTGTGGCTGTGGGTGCTGAACAGGCTGCCTGACGTGAGCCCCAGTGCCTGCCACTGGGAACCTGTGTTAAAGTCACCTGGGGGGCTGCTGGCAGTGCATCTGCACTGTAATGCTGATGGCTGAGTCTCACTTGCTGCCTTTGCCAGTGTCTAGTACTGTGACCTTTGGGACAAGGTGCTTAATTCTGTGTTCTCTGCAGAAGCACAACTTGGAGTAATTTTACAAAAAGCCCCTGAGTTGTGAAGTTTCCCCAGCCCCTCTTCTTTTGAATAAAACCAGGACATAATTGTTCTAAAATAAGTGTGCAGGTGCTGTTTTATAAGTATGACCAGTTTCCTTATCTCACTGCTCATCTATGGATATACAGCCAGAAGACAAGGTAAATTTTATCCAGGTACAAGAATGTCTTTCTATGAATCTACAGGTGCTGCTTCTATCTCTGTTTCACCTGGGACAGAATGATGGTGATAGTCATGAGGGCTGGCAATGGAAAAGCCACAGTTATATCCAATTATTTTTAGTGCTTAGACACCAGGGTCACTTAGAAACACCTACAAGGTCTAAATAGACTGAGTCCACAAGCACCAGTCTCTTAGATAGGAGGATTTGCAGCACACTGGGGAGAGGAATGTGAACTTTGGTATTGTGGGCCAAATTCTTTCCTCATGTATTTTGGATTTGGTCTGTGTATTTACCGTTCTCTGTGTATTTTGCTAATTGATTTCATACATGTAAGTTTCTTCCCCCTCTGCCTATAATTGTAGCCCTTTCTTAATCTTCTTCTGTAACAAAAAGCATGGCAAGGAAATTGGTATTGTAGGAATTTTACTTCATCTTGCCGCTCTCAGTGCTTTTCCTGATATGTAAGAAGTTTTTGTGGAATCCAGAATTTTTGTTCATAGAAGGTGATAAAAAACCTCAGAACTTTTGAAGAACAGTTTTTATTTTTTGTCTGGGAAATAAGACTTGGGGAATTATCAAACCATACAAACCAGTAGATTGGGATTTTGTTATTTGCATTTATAAGAATATATAAAGTGATAAATATATCCTGGTGGAAAAATAATGACAATATCATTAGGCTTACTTTCAGAAGTTAGTGGTTGTTTCCAGTGAAGGCCTGATGATCCAAATTTGGGTCGCATTTGGCTCATAGCTATAGAAAATGCGTATGAATTTATATCTGAATCAGATTTGGAGGGGGGTGGGGAAACCCACATTAGTAGCTGAAACCTTATAAAACTCTCTCCTGAGATAGAGATATGTCTAAGTAAAAACTACACACGTACATATAGTTATGATTGCTTGTGTTTGGTTGATTAACCAACAAAGAATTTGGAACAAAGTAATAAACAAAGCTGTGCATAGATTTTTTTTAATAAGATTTTTTTTCTTGTTGTTGTTTAATCCCCTATATTTTGTCAAACTGCAGTTTCATTGCTGGATAATATGGTAAAAAGATTCATTGTAAGGGTTATCTAACATTGGTGGTGTTGATGAATAGTTGCAATTAATACATTCCCTTAATTAGTCTGATACCCAGAAGATGCACCTGGCAGGTCATTTTAATACTACAATTGATTTATTGCTGCTAGAAATGATTTTACCAGCTATCTTCAGAGAGCACAATTAGAGAAGATTTCATTTTTTTTAATGCATTTTCACTGAGGAATAAACATAAAAGGTCTATGTAATTCAGAACAAAGCAGCTATAATATACTAATGGTTTATGGATTTTATTAATATTCAACTAACATTAGAGTCAGTTTTAGAGGACAGCAACCTATTTTCTATATGAAGTATCCATTTTTAGTATGAAAGTGTTTTATTTAAAAAAGCAAAATAAAACCATGATATTTTAAATGGATTACTATGATCAGGTATGGGAAATGTTAAAAATGGTAAGATGCTGCATGTGATGTATGTGTCAGATTCACTGAGATTTAGGAAAAACTATATATAAACTATGCATATGTATTATATGTATTATATTTTTTGAATCATGATGAAGTCCCTTTAAACAAAGAAATATTTTTCTGAGGTTACTATAACAATGTAACTGAATCAATGTCAGCTTAGCCTGTCATAAAAGTATCAACTTCTACTTTCTAAATCTGCTGTTAAAATGGATGTTGAAATTAGCTTGTTCTGCCTTTTTTCCCCTTCACCTTACTGTATTTTTCTCCATCTTTAGTGCAGCAGCAGCCAGCATGGCTGCCTTTTGTTAGCCTCTCTGTGCACTAATATCACTGACACTGTGGAAACGTCCAGCAGGCTCCCTTTCTACATCACAGGGAAAAAAAGGTCATTTCTTCAGTAACAACCTGTTAATTCCTAAATTTTTAAAAACTACTTTTTTAGTCTATATTTTAAATGAAAAAAATGTTTTCCCTGATGGGGGGTGGAGCCAGGGGCAGCGGGGATAGACAGAACTGTCCAGGGTTTGAACTGTCTGTTGCTTGTATGCTCAAAGTTTGAAGTAAAATTGTGGGGAATTTGTTCATACAGCTAATGCAAGGTTGTCCTTTTTGTTTTAGGCTACTCTAGATTCACCTAAGCTTTATCTGTCTTCCAAACATCTTTTGCTCTCCCTGGACTTCAGGGGCCAAACCTGATATGCCAAGTGCATCTCCGTAATCTTTAACATGGTGTCAGGGTGTGGGAACACAAACTGTTCTTTCAGCCTTGGCATCAGGAATTGAGTGATCTGGATTTGGAAGCGAAGGTCTATTTTTTTTTCAAAATCTCTAGTAGAATAACTCCTGACCTCGCAATAAATGTGCGAGAAAATAATTATAGTTCAGTAATTATGGGTGGTATTTAGCCTGATGTGTTATTTTACATCACTTCAGAGTGCATACAAGGTGCCATATAGAAAAAATAAGAAAACATTCCCCTTCACCTTTGAATCTTCTGATCCATTTTCAATATGACCTAAAAAATGGCGTTGAGCTATAAAATAAAGTAGGAAATTGTTACTAAACAAGGATGTTATTTATAGCACAGTTGAGATTTGGTTTGAGCCTACCTGAACTCAGGCTCCGAATCTGGGATCTCTGAAAAGATATAGCCCAAAATGATGGAAATTCTCTGTTATTATGATTAAAATGTTCTGGGCACATACACATGTTGTTTTTAACTGGAGTTGCTGCTGATTCTATGAGGAGTGCTTGACCATAAAACTCTCAGCAGCTTTGCAGGCAACCTGTCCTGAGGGCCAGGCAAAATCAGTGGGTGAAATGGGGAGACTTCTTGGTAGCAATGTGGGTTTGAACAGCTCCTAAGGGAAGGAAGAGGGCAGTTTGGAGGTGACAATAAAATTGTGATACCAAGAGATTGTCTACAAGGCATGCTGTAAGTAATGTCACGACCTTCAAGCACTGTCTTGGGGGACCTGGTGAAAACATTTAAAGTTTTACCTGTGTCACAGCCAGATCAAAAGGACCATCCACTGTCTGTGGTTTTTTTGAGACTTGGGAAGAGGGAAATGCTTGACATTCATCAGGGAATTCAGAGTAGATGAAGATGCAATGATCAGTGATAATGAGTGGGTTTAAGGAGTTTTGGCTAAACAGAAATCACTTCCTTTCAGTTTAGATGACAGAGAAGCTGATGGATATTAGAAATACTCTGAGTAATAAGGTCAGGATATGGATTCTGTAAGCAGGAGGCATAGACTAAAATTGAAAAAGAATTAAAAAATGAGTTAAGTTATAAGGCAATGTATCATGGAGATAATACCTCTGGATGCTTGGATTTAGGTTTTGGCTTTTTTCACCACAGTAAAAATATTCTACTGAGGCATTTGTTTTTATTTTGTTTTGCCTTTTTTTTCCCCCCCGGCTCAGATTCTTGTTAGATTTGATTCTTAAGGTATAACACAAAGCCTTTGGATGCCATATATTCTGGAAGCTATTTGCTAAAAACTGTCTCACCAAATATTTCTGTTTTGAAAACACTGTGTGATCTTTTAATCTTTGTGGAGGACCCAGAGGTTTTTCTCCAATTAGGTCTGAGACCAGTTGATTAGAAATAATGTATAATGGTGTGTTAATGTAATTTAATTTTAGTTTTTCAAGGCCTAAAACCACTTAGTGCAATGTGTAAGAAAAAGTATAACAAAATAACATTTTATTCAATTAATTAAATAATATTCAAAAATTCTTCACAATATTTAGTATAGAATGAAAAGAAGAAGCATTTCCAGCTGCAAAGTTAACATCAACATATATGTGGTGTGGTGTCTTGTTTAGTTTTTTTATTTTGTTTTGTTCAGTTTCTCAGGGATTTTAGTGAAGATTTAAAATTATCATAGGTCTTGGTGCAGTTTGTTTGCTCCCCACAAAAGCAGAGATGATTTTTATTGACCAATCTTTGATCCAAGAGATTAAAGAAAGTACTGTAAGAGCAGTGAAAAGGATAACACCGTGGGGGTCAATAGGCTTACTGCTACTTGGAAATGAAAGTGAAGCATTCCATTGGGAGAGGGGGTAATTTAGCATTCTTTCTGGGAACTTTAGAGTTTTCCCTTTCCTATTTTTTTAAATTTTATTTTTAAGGGAAGAAAAATTATTCATCTTACTTACAGGTTTCTTCATGACTTAATACCATGGCCATAATACGAGGTCATTTAGAGGGCACTAGATTCACCCAACATAATTCTGCACAATGCTTTTGAGCCCAAATGGCCTGGCTGTCACATACTCACTTCTTGATTGAAATGTTTCTGGTAGACTTTTGGAATGCAGTCTGAGGGCTTAGTGACTCAATATTTTCAACATGAATACATTTTCTATCTCATAGAAAGTTTCTATGAACTACTGCAGAGTTAATGTGTCTTTCTGTTGTTTCTCGAGGTGCTGTGATATCTGGTACAATTGCGTGAGTCAAAAGGAAATGAAAGTCCTGGCTTGATACAGTTTTATTTTTTATGGCATCATCATCATCATGGCCCTTTTTTATGAGGGTATCAAAATGCCTGCTGAAAAGAAAATTTTTTTTCTTGAAATAGCCGTTAATATCCCTTTCTTTTCCTGATGTGTGTTGTTTTGCCTGTCTTTTTTTTCTTTTTCCCCATTTTTTTTCCATTCTTGTCCAGGCAGTATGATTTTTGTCTTCTTTTCCACTGCAGAGAATCAGTGCAGGAAGAACAACAGCTGGTATGACTTTGATTGGGGATGCGCTGAAGTGCTTTTGTTTACAGAATATTCAGAGACACATGAGGCCTGGCAGAGTACTCGTGTCATGCTTCTTCCCATTTTTGAAAAATTGCCAAAGAAATCTAATTGAAATTGGCCAGTTGTATTTATTTTGCTGTTTGCCAGAGACAGGTTTGCAGGCTTAGAGCATTTTAACATTTTGTTTAGTTTCCGGCTGGAAAATAATAGATTATTAGCTGATTTTAAGAGGAAAGGGGACCCAGAAAGTTCTCAGAAAGCTTCTTGTGTCCTATGAATCTGCGCAAGATTTTGCTTACAGCACATCCTGTCATTTCACCCAAGAGACTGATTTGCTTCATCACAAGGAGTATCTATAGTTAATTTAGCTGGTCACAGCTTGTGAAACTTGGCTTTTGTGCTGGTGCAATGTGAAGTAAACATTCCTTTACTCCAAAATCAGAAAACACCTGTCTCTGCTGCTAACAGTCTTCCAAAAGCACTAATGAAAATGTAATTCTACCAAGAGCAACAGCAGACTATCCATGGGCCTAACAGAAATTGTGACTCTTATTTATTTATTTATTCATGTATTTATTTATTTTTAAGAATTTCCTGCAGACTAGTGACTTTGGGTATTTTGGCAATCATATAAGAAATAGACTTAAACCAATTATTGAAATTCATTAAATTTTGAGATGAAATGCCTATTATGTTTACAATCAGGTGACATGAGTTTTTTACCGTTCATTTCCTATTTGAAAGTGTTTTTTTGCAACATTAGCTACGTTCTTGAAATTCTGTGCTAAAACACATGTTTTTATGTACCTGGCTCATGTTAGGTTTTCTATGAAATCATCACCAGCCCTGTTGTTATTCACTATTTGGTCATGGCTGGGTGTGGGTGTTCTTGGGTTTTGTTTGCTTTTTTGTGCATCCCTGACCTTGACTATTCAGGAACTTGTAGTACTTCATTTCGTTAATAAGCACTGATGTGTCGAAGAGTGTTTTCAATTAGAGCATGGTGTGAAAATCAAGCTTTCTGAAAGTTTACAGTCCATATTTATTCCCTTCTCTTATTAATTTTTAGCTTCTGTGCTCTAAACTTACACCTTTTTCCTGATTATTTTTCTGTAGGGTAAATTGCATGTTTTCCATCTCTCATCTGTGGCAATGTCAAACTAAAAGTATAGACTTGACTGAATTCTAAAGTTTCAGAAACAAGAAGAGAGGAATAGAATGAATCCCAAATGTACTAAGGAAAAATAAAGTCCTTTTGATATGGAAGGACCAACCTTTTGGAATGCTGCTATCTTGGGGTGATGTTCAATGAATCTGACACTGTTGCACAGTAGTATATTCAGAAGTTGGAAAGACCCCAAGTGTAGCAACCAAGATTAAGACTTTTAGGCAGTGTTAGAAGTGAAATGACTTCTGTACTCAATGCTGCCATTTGGCATAATGGACAGGATATAGTATTAAATTTGATATGCCCTGAAGTCACAATACTTTTGTATTTTATCCAGCAGCTAAGGATTTTTTTAAAAAGGTATTGGTTCTGATTGACTGGGTTTTTTGTTTGTTTGGGTTTTTTGTCTTGTTTTTTTAATTTTGTTTTTCATTTTGGAGACAAACTGTATGTGAAAGCTTGTAAAATATCTGTATAAGATTTCTGCTGTGTTCACAATTAATGGGCATGTTTTTAAGATCATTTGTTACTTGGAGCTGGTTTTTTCAATGTTAGGCATGTTCCTGAAATTCTAGTGTGATTCACAGGTATTCAAAAAAGAAAAATTGAGAATAAGTAGCACAGATTTTTCTGGGTATCTTCATTATGAATCTCTGATTTGGGTAAAAATAGAAAAGCTTTTTTTTTTTTAGTACATTTTGGATTTAAGACATACGGATTTTCCTTGCTGCAAAGTGTGGGGTTTTGGCTGTGACAAACTGAAGGATATACTGAGTGTTATCAAAAATGTCCATTTTTGTTTTCCAATTTAAAACTACCTGAGTTAATTTAAGCAATCCAGAAGAGAGATAAGAATGGTAAACTGAGTTAACTGAATATTGTCAGGAATTGTGAAAGACATAGAAAGTATGTGAAAGACATCACTGAAAGCAAACAAAAACAAGGTGGAAAATATTGCACACTGGATTCCTTCTTCTGGGTTTTTTATTCCAGTGAAACCTTTAGGTACCGAAGGCTTGCCAGTTCCAAGTGCAGGCAGCAGCTGACTTAAATTCTGTCCTGGGAATTTTCAGTCTTGTCAGTTTTGGATCCTGTCTTCCAACTTGCATCCTTCCACTCAGGGATAGGAGTTTGGTTGCCATAATTCATTTAATCATAGTTTTTTTATTTATTTAATCATTCGATTGTCACCAAAATATATCCTCAAGGGAATGAGAGATATTGTAAAAAAGTCAAACCAAAGTGATCAGGACTTAGTTTAGAAATCTATATTTATTATTTCAGTTGGCATGAAACTTCACAGGCTGAGGTGGGGAGTTTGGATGTTTGGTTTTTTTCCCAGTCTCTAATTTTCAGAGGTATTTCTTTTTCAAGCAGGCCTTACTTCTAAGTTCCTCTAAGATTTTTGGCAGCTTTGGAACTGTGTGTGTTTGGCAGTTTGGTATTCACATTTCAGTATCCCACGTTCTGTACAAGGTGGTGAGGAATAAAAGGAGTATCTTTGAATGATCTGCAGGATTGTGATTGATTAAATTCTGTCAGATTCGATACATAATATAGAAAATATTAAGATAGCAAAGATACCTTGGAGTTGCCTCAGTGGAGTGGGTATGAGGTGGGGGAGGAGAGGAGTGTTGCTGCACCGAAACTGAGTCCTTTAGGCTGTCAACTTCAACCAAATTAAAAAATGTGTGCCAGCCTTAAGTTGGCACGCTTGAGTTCACTTCACTCCAGTCAATGAGGCACCTTAGCACAGTAAGCACAATAGAGACAAAGAGATGCCTTGCAACTGACAGAGAGAGAAAAGAGTCCTTTGAGATGAAATGTTAACATAAGAAGTGAAAATGGTTTGTGCTAGTCTCAAGCTGGCTCTTTTGGGTTCACTTTCCTATAGTTACTGAACTATAGTGCTGTACCTTAACAGAGGAGTCTCAATAAAATTAGAAAGATATCCTAAAAAGGACAGAAGACGAGAGAGAGAGTAAAAGAGAGCGAGAGAGTTGGAGAGTTCTTTTGATAAGGAGCTTAACAAAAGTGGAAAAAATGGTTTATGTGAATGTTAGTTTTCATGGCAGTCTCAAGCTGACACTTGAGCTCCCTTTATTACAGTCAGTAAGCTACTTTAGCAAACAAAGGAGAATGGAGAGAAGGATGGCTGGAAACAACAGAGAAAGGGAGAGAAAAAGAGGCCTCTTTGACAGCATCTAACACAACATGAAATCTCTGCCTCTGGGTTTCCATTTTTTAAACGTTTTTTGTATAGGCAGAGAGAAACAAATAGTTGAATCTTTGTGAAGATGCTTCATAGATATTGAAACAAATGCTGAGATTTTAATTTTGTTTAAACAACATAGTTTAATTGTGCTCAGTTGGGCAAGGGATGTGAATTCCCTTCTTATCTCTCTAAAAACATTTTTTTTCAGCATGCTGCTTTCAGAAATTAAAAAATAATATCCAATCTAGGAAATTCTAAAGTAGTGTTGAATTCATTTAAAATCCTCTTTATACATAAAAATGTGTGGAGAGAAGTAACTGGAATGGAGGTGTGGGTTTTTTAATATGGTACTCAGTAGTGCTGAAAACTAAATGGATGCTGGCTTATATTTGCATCAGGTAGCTGATGAGTCAGTGCCTTTCTAAACAGGTAAAAGAAAATTTGTTTCTTTTTTCTGAATTAAATCCAATCCTTTGATTTTAGTTGTTCAATTCAGTCTAATATTTCAAATTTTAGGTATTGCAGTTACAACCTTTTAGTTCTCAGTCTCATTGGAAAGGAACTCTGTTTGATTTACTTCCAAAAATTTAAGCTTTACAAGGTGAATTTGAGAGTAAAGAAGATTTCAGGCCTTTTGTACCTGTTAGGTAAATATATGAGGTAAACTAAACCATAGCTATCAAAGCTGTAATTAAAAGACCCATGAAAATTGGCATATTTTGAACATCATCTATTCGCTGTGAAATGGGCCATTAGATATCTGGCTGACAAATGTTTTCAATCTGAACCCAATGTGCACTGCTCATACGTCATCTGCAGATTCTGTAGAGGCACACTTTGGAAAGGAAGGGAAGTCACAGCTGCAAATTATTCTTGCCCTCCATTAGGCAAATTGTCAACTTGGTAGAATCAATAGAAGATTCTTTATAATATAGAAATTGGTAAGTAGCCATGAGCAGAAGCAATGGGACAGCCAAGGATGGAACTTTAATTAGAGAGCAGAACTAGCTTTTAACAATATTGGATATAATGAAGATGCAGTGCTAAGCAAACAACATTGAAGACTTCGACATCTTCATAATTTTGTAATGTAAAATCCATGGCACTCCAACTCTACTCATTTTTTAAATGAAATTTCTATATGTAGAGAAAAGTTAGTTCTCATAGCTAAATGTTAATCTATTAAACAAGATGATTAAGTTGATAGAATTATTCTATTCTGACATTATACTGTCAATGTGTATACAATAGACATTGACAGTACTATAGCCTGCAATAATTTAGCAAACACAGTATTTGCAGGTGGACAGGAAAGTAGGAAAAAAGTGGCTGTGAACAAATTTATCTGTTTTCTTGTAAATTGTTCGCTTGAGCCTTGTGCTCTCTTTGATATTGCATGATTGTTCATTGAAGTCATGTGATACCTTTTCTGCTCTGTAATGAACTAGTTTTTCATTAATAGCCTTCTGTAGATCAAATATTCAAACCCAGCCTGGAAGACACTAGAAAATTTACTGATATTGCAAGTTCTTATTGGAAAAGTATTTACTATTTTCATTAATATTCAATGAAAACTTGCCCTTGTCCCTGAAACTGGCATTTAAGTTACTTGTTCTGCTGGCTCTTTGAAAGCCTCTGTTAAAGGCTGGAGATAGCTGAGCATTGAGTTCTATGTTTAGATCATAGACAAGAATTACAATAACCTTGTATCTGGAATCTTCAAAGGATGGTGTTTTGTGTATCTGCAACTTGGCCAATATTAGTCAAAACATGGAGAGCAGGTGGACAAAAATTGGTGAAGAAGACAGCATTTCTTTCATCAGGTAAAGTGTGTTCTTGTGTTTAGATTAACAAGGGTTCTTTGGGTTTTAAAGATAACTGTGTCGTTCACAAAGGGCTGCCATACATCCACAGGGCTAGCAAACAGCACTTGTGACCAGTCTTCTCGTTTGTTTTGTTACTAATCCCTTAAATTTTGACAGCACTCTGGACTGACTTTGTATCAGCTCATTTAGTGCTGAAAAAAGAACCATTAACTTGTGCTGGATGAAGAAACAAGAGTGGGAACTATACAACTATTTAAAAACTAAAAGAATAGAACAAAAAGGAGAAAATTCGAGAACAGTGAAACAAAAGAATAGGAGATAAAAAGAGACTGCAGAAGGAAAGCAAAAAGCTGGTTATTGCAAGATAAAGAGAAATTCTTTAGTCAAACCTAGCAGTACTGGTCTGGAATTTTGGAGTTCCATAAAATCTCTACATTTTTATTTATACTCATTTTGACTTGATGAATCACTCAGCCCCCTAATTTAGGTGATCTGAGAGAGCCGATACAAAGCAATCAAGTTATTAACTACCTGTAATATGAAAACAATCAATTTTAATTGGTAATGGTAAAAACAGGTGGCAAGAGTAAACTTTTAGCATTAAATTAAAATATTTTTTTCTGCCTTGCTAATGTTGTCATTTGTGTGTAAGAGAGAGACAGACTGACATCCATCTGCTTGGACTACAGAGACTAAAGTGAACAAACATGCAGCATACTAAATGGTCACCTCAAGAACCAGCACTTCTGTTTAGCATTATTGTGTGCCATCCAGTTTTGTAAGCTACGAAAAGACAGACCCCCAGACAGTTCATGTAAATTATGTTAATGATTACTGTCCACTCTCTGTCAAGACCAGTACTGAGAGTGCTACCTTTGCATCATGAAATCAATTCTTCCTTTGCTTCTAGCCTCTTTGTAAGGAGCCTTAAGGTGAAGCCACATCAGAAAGCAGCCTCTCCCTCTCCTTCCTCTGTATATTTTGAGTGATGATTGTTTCTGATGTGAAGGCTCTAGATCTTCAAACTGGATTTGCTGTCAATGTGTCCTTTTCCAAGAAAGTGATTGTACTTGTCAAAGACACAGTTTTAGTGTCTAGGTGAAATTGATAAAATTCCAGGGGTTTAAGGTACTTCTTTTGGCTCCTTTGATTTTCATTTTATGATCAACTGTATCTCTCAAGAGAAAGTACATTGAGTTACTGTTGATGCATGCATTATGCTGGGTGTGATGCCTAGAAAACAACTTTTCTCCTACTTGTAAGGAAGGAGAGGACTATAGATAACATCCAGGAGTGATATAACTAAAGGACCTTTTTTTGTTTCACCTAATACTAGCATAATGGAGAGGGAAAGTCTGTCTGGTAACCCAGGTCTGCTGCATGATAGTTCATTTTTGGCTAGGACATAATCAAGCTGTCTTATGTGTGCAGTTGCTTGTCTGTGTCTGTATCATGCTACTGTATAATGTCCAACCTGAATTAATACAGCTGAAGCAGATGCTAAATGACTGTATCTAAGTCACTTGTGTCCTATTTTACACTTCACTTCATGATCTGTGTGAGGCTTTGTGAACATTTGATATTCATTTTAGAGTCTCACCATATGCCCTCACATTTATAGGCTATAAATCCATAATCAACTACTCTGGTGATATTGGCATTACTTCTCTCAGCTGCGTATGTGAAAGAAAGCATTTGGAAATAACCTTTATGACTAAATGTGCTCACATGAATGACTACTAAAGAGTCTGAAATGTTGTTTCGTGTAGCACTCTACCAATGGGAAGAAAAAAGAAAATAGGGGGCTAACTGAAGTTATTGGATACTTTTTGTGAACTCAGTGAGAGTTCCATGCCCATGCACTCTATTCACAGGGTTTGAAACAAAATCTCCAAATATGTGTACAAAACTCTTTCATTGCTGCATAACTTCCTGTAGGAAAAAAGAATGATTAAAATACCCTTTCAGTATTGTCATTCTTCTAGGAAAGAGTCCTTTTGTCTGCCGTAGAAAGCCAGAAACGATGTTGTTTTCTATGTGTTCCCTTCCCACTGGATAGTCAAACACCCTACACTTATCTATTCTTTATTCTGCAGTTCTTTGATAAACAGCTCTTCTTCCCTTCTTGCTTTCTTGTGTCCAAAGTAGAAGGTTCGTTAAAACACTAGTTTCAGTTCTCTGTCCCCCTCCTGCTCCATTAAACACATGATATGTCATTTCAGATTATTGAAGACTCTCCATAAAGAATTTTTTTCTTCATTATTAGCAATCATTGCAATGAAATGGGGATTTTATGCCTCTGAGCAGACTTCTGTAAATAACACTTCAGACAGCAGGCAGTTACCCTAATTTTCAGTTGTTTTTAGCTTTCAACTTCCTTTTACAGTTTAATGCTATATGCTTTCTACAGTGGTCACCCAAAGTGAGTTTTGTATTTTGGGGTAGTAGTAAGGCACAGTATAAATATGAATAAATTGCTTCATTTTTTGTTTCTCAGAATGTTCCAGAAAATGGATTTTAATACTGGCAACCTCTCTGAAGTACTGTCAGGATTATTAGAGTGGTGAAAAATGTTATTTATGTAAATAAGTTAGATCATGTTATGCATCAAAGGTCTCTCCTTGAAGGAGCACGTGGTTAATGTTTACTTCCATGAGTAGCTGTGCTGATTCCAGTAGGTTACAGTATTGGTGCATGGCAATATCCAGCTGTACATGAGCAGATTTTCTGCAACACTGCTTTGCACATGAATTCTTTCTTCCTCTGTCTCTTTAAGAAATTGAGTCTTCATTGACTTACAGCTGACTGTACTGGATTGATAAAATAGTCTTTCACTTCTCTCTGGGTATATGCTGTATCATGAATTGTCTCCTTAGAGACAGCAGGCCACCTCATTATGGTTACAATAGACAAATTCCTAAGCATGTGGTCTGCTTTTATGGCCTTGACTTGTACATCTTTTACCTCAGAGACTTGCCACTCATGTTGACACAGATTTGTTGTGTGTGATGAAGTGATGAAATCAATGAACAGAACACATGTGCTTCTCTAGCTTTCAGAAAGACTTTATTATTTATTGTTTATTGTTGTAAGTTAAATCTACTCAACAATTTTCTGCAAAGGTACATTTACTTTTTGGATTTGTTTTATTCTGCCTGCAGCTTAGAAGTGGCTCTTAGTGCATACTGTACGTGTTAGCTTTGTAAAAGTTCCACTGGAAAATAGAGTGAATGGAAATGTATTTGTCTTGGCAAGAACAATACCCAGGGGGTGGGGGAGAAGCATTAAATAAACAATTTTAGAAAAATAAGCAACTTGAATGCCAAGTATTCCTGTGCTATTCCTATTATACTTCTGCCCCCCAAAAAATTAAATTGCTATTTAAAAGGATAGAGAGACCCAAAACATTACTTTAATTTAATTACTGTTTTAAGACCTACTGCTAACCAGAAAAATATTACTATGTCAGGGGCTGAAGAAGGATAATGTGTTTTCTGAGGATGCTGCAAGTCAATAGTACTCATAATTCCAGGCAGAGAATAGTCTACAGCAGTTGGATTTGTCAATGCTGGAAGTAAATTTATTGAAAAAAAAAACTAGAATAGGCTGAATTATAGAAACTATGCTACAGGCAGGAGAAGTATGGCCATAGAGAATTTTGCCAACCAAACTTTAATAGAACCTTAGCTCAGTTATACGTAAGTTAAGATTTGAAAAGAACTTTTAGGGAAAATATATATTTTTTAAAATACTACACAAGTATTTTTTGGATGAGAAATCCTATACTACTGCAAGTATTTGTAGGATTAAGTATCTCAGTCCACAGTTTTCTTGTTTTACATGTTCCTTGAGTCATTTCCCCTGGTTTCTCAGACCTAAGACATAAGGGGACAAGTTATTTGGAAACATTTATAATCAGTTTAGGTTGAGAGTCTCATTGATTTGGTGAAACAAGAGTAGCTGTTAGCATTTTGAGGTTATTTGCAAACGTTTCTAAGGTTTCATAGAATAAGGACATTCTCAGCAGTTGTAGATTGCTGGACTTTTCTCAAGTGTGCTCCTACTTTAGCAGAAAGAGTGATATTAGACAAATTGCCTTTTTCTTGCTTTTCACATATAGCTCAACTTAATCCATATGATCTGCAGATTCCATTCTAATATTATTTGATGAAAGACTGAAAAGAAGTGAAAAAATCTGATTTAAGTGATTTTTGAGAATCTGAATCTGACTGACAGACCATAGTGTAGATGACTGGCTGGTGCGTTTAGAAAGTTTTGTTGGTAAACATACAAGTGATTATATTTGAAATAGTCTGTTAAAATATATGTGTGATACAATGGTGTTCTGCCTGACTTCTCTCTACCCTAGGACACACATCACATCTTGTTTTTATCGTCTTTGGTTACCCAGTAATTTTACAGTTGAGGACCTTGCTGAGGTACAAATATAGACAACTGCAATGTCTTGTCTTGCCAAGGGCTGAATATGGTGGGGGTCTCAGAAGCCATAGCTGAGGCAGCAGGAGCGTGATGCAGGACATGACTACATGAGAGAACAGCATGGGCTGGTGCTCAGAAAACTGCATTTGTCATCTTCTTTGGTAGATTTTTTTTAAAAATATGTTTAAAATTAATCTTACTCTAAAGGCTGTTCTTTCCTGCCTACTGACCACATATAATTTATCAGGAACTTTGTAGTGAAAAGGTCACTAATAAGAGTCCCATTCAGAGGGATGGATCAGAAGTGAAACCCAGGATCTAAGGTGCTTATTCCAGAAAGCAGCATGCAATCACTGAATGAGCCCAGACTGTTCTTGGTCTCTGGGAAGACACTGCCATCAGAACCTTTTCCCCCAGTCTATGGAAAGATTTTGCAGAGAATTTCATTTTAAAATATTCATTGTCTAAGTTTTCTGACAGCAGATAAGTCCTGGTGAAGAAAGGGTAGGAGATAAATTAATATTCTAATGAATGAATTAACACTAATCATGTTGTTTGTTTTTTCATTTGCATCATCTTAGAGAATATGTAGATCTTTACAGCACCAAGCCTTAAAAGCTTGCTAGCTTTTAACTTGCTGTAGATGGCCCTGCTGAATCTAGTGAGACTATCTGGCAGCATGTGAAGTTAGGCATGTGCATACATCATTTGCGAAGTCAAGACATATTTTTAAATTAGTGACTAGAATACAGAGGCTGTGGCTCTTGATGGTGACCCCCTGTGCTGTACTCCAGTAAAAGAAGTTACTTTGTCTATGAATTTCTAATAAGTTCTGAGAATAGAAATCCTGAGGTGCTCAAACCCAACACACTATGAATTTCAGGGCTTGCAAAATAAGGCAAAACAAGTCACCCCCCACCACCCCCATCCCTCAGCTGTGTGAAACATTTGAAAAGGAATATGTGCATACTGTTTAGTGTGCTCTCAGGCTGTAAGAGGGATGTGGTTATTCTCCATTGATTCACTTAATTATCTACAGAATTGCTAAATATTAGAATACAAATATATTTTTTAATGTTTGTCAAGCACCATGAGGATTTGGAGGGGCAGGGAGCCCACAAAAGCAAAACCCAAATCACCACTAAAATGGAACTAACCCTATTCTCAGCACTGCTTACCTTGGCTCTTCAATGTTCTGCAGCATTATCCAATGCTTTTAGAATGATTTACTTATCAATCTGTTTTGAAATGGCATTGTTTTTTGGTTAGTTTTTTTTCATTGTCTCTAGCAACAGTTTTATTTGAATACTCATGTTTACTTACTGAAGTGCATTTCACTTGGAATGGAAATGCAAAACATTAGTGCAGGCTTTGTGAAATTTACCACTTCTCTGATATGTGAAAAGTACTTGAGATAAGGACATCTTTTCAATAGTTGTAGGCAGGAGCAGGGATGTGGGGGGGAACCCATAAGCTCTTCAAACAAATATAGCCTGCTTATTTGTCAGTGTTGTCTATATTTAACAGCCTCACTGATTCTGTATGCTTTTTGTTAGAGATTAATTCCACTGATTTATTCAAAGATAATATTGTATTTGTAGCTGTGCTAAACTACTTTTTTTCCCCACTCTGCCGCTTTTATTTTTTTTTTGCCAGTAAACAAGAATGAAAAACTAACATACCAAGGGAGCTAAGCTGTGAAGGGCTGTGCAAAACTAGAACAGGTACAAATTTTTAGGTTTTTACTTTATCAAAACATTATCTAGCTAAATCACTTGATGTTTCCTCCATTGGGAGTTTGGTACAATCGTACTCTGACTTTTCAGTATCTCTGTTGTAGAAATTAGCCAGGCCCTAAATCACTACATTTTGTTTAAATAGTAAACGGAAATGGCATTTAAAATCTACAAAGCATTAAAACTGCTCACGGATTACTTACATCATTGCCTTATAACCTTTTTGATTTGTTGATCCCCAAGTACTTTTCAGCAGAGGCATGGATCTCTGTGCAGGAAAAGTTAACTTACTGCAGTAGGCTTCCTTTTCACAGCAAGGTCGTGTGAACCCAAGGAGTCTGCAGACCACATGTTGAAAACTATTGATCTACATTATTTATATATGACTTGTTCACTGCTGATGTGTTCCTGCTTTTGAGATGACTCAGTAATACCATGCAATAGTTTTCGGGAAGGAACTGGGAGAAGAAAAAGTAACCCTTAAAAGGTGAGGTTTAGATGGATAAATATTTCCACAATTCAGGAATTAGACCTTCTTCTTGCTAGTAATGATACAATCTCCAAAAATTAAGAATGGATGTCTGTTTTATACATGATATGCTGCAATATTTTGTTGGCATTATAGAATCACTGCAGCTGGACAAATTGGTTCAATGATTACTAAGAAGGCTGGGAATTCTGTTGGCTGGTGACTGCCAGACACTGGATTCCTTGTGCACTAACCTGCTTTAAAGGTATTTAGATTATGTCTTCCAGCTGTCTAAAAAGGTCATCCCAGGCATGTATCACACACACTTCTACTTTGTGCCTTCACTGAATTCTAACACAATAAGTTGTGGATTTGATCTCAAGATAAACAAAGCAGTTCCCTGCCCCTTAAATTGAAGGCACAGGGTTTTGGGGATAAGATTCATTCCTTTATTGTGCTCAACAACAAGCAAGCTAAAATTCAACAGCAGCATAACAGTCATAGGTTCTATTTGCCAGCTTCTAAAATGATTCTTAGATTCTCAAAATTTCTACTAGAAAACAGGCTGACATCATGTTGAAGATGGGAGTTGTGATTATACTGGTAATATTTAACGCATGAGATGCTTCTCATAATGGTGAATATTTACAGTTGAAGGTGTGTTGAGTAAAGGCAGGTCCAGAGCCTGGTGCTGTTGTGTGCAGCTGGTGAGGTGCTTACACCTCCCAGGGTGAGTTGGCTTCACTGGTGAGCAGTTATACAGCAAGCAGGTAATCTGGGGGGGCTTTGACAATTTCATCATTTTTTTTAGTAGCCAAATAAAATATTTCTAAACATTTCAATACGAATATCAAACATTAGCATGTTAAAAGAACACTTTTCTTTTCCTGATATTCATGTGAGCAAGCAGCTAATTCTCTTGGCGTGTTTCTAAGACTGCACTCAGTAATGTAAGAGGCTGAGCTTCACATGATAGTGAATCTGTTGTTTTTCTTGAATATATTGCTTTTTGAGCTATTCTTATGCTCACACTTCCTAGTGTGCCATGTTGTGTCATGAAATTCTTTTAAATGTTGAGCACACCCATTTTTTTGCTTCATTCTTTGATCATTTTCTATCGACTGATTTTTTTTTCTTTACTGGCTTTAGAACGTGACAAAAAAGACTAGTTTTGAGGCATAATGGCTTTTTATGGAAAGGGTATGTACAAGTAAAATGCTTATATCTTACATATTTTTACGTATTATTTATACTAACAGAAGTTGTTGTATGAAATGAAGGTATTTGTCCTAGAAAAGACCTGATTTGTTTATAACCATAGCATATTTGTGGAAAATTATTTTTTTTAAATATTGAATTTCTGTGTTTCATTAATGTATCACATAAGCTTCTCTGGGCATCTTGTTGCATAAGCTGCCTGTCTGTAGACCACATTCTAACAGAAGTGTCTGTATAAGCAGCCGTTCTGAAATGCTGATTCTGTTATTTGATTTGGGATTAAACAGTCTGTTGCAAGCCATCTGTTTCCCTATGCATGTGTCCTTGAAAGGTTAGATTTCCTCAGATATTGCCCCATAACTTTAGCCAGTGCTTGAAAGATCAGAATTAGGTGAGACATATGCCACTGAAATTATCTGTCTTATCCTAGAGGACTGGCTGTTTTTTGACATCAGTGCCCATGTTGGACAAAAGTTTACTCTCTCTTATTGCTCCTGATTTAGAACCCTGCTGCTTTTGGCCAAATGCCATGAGACTTAGGAGCACATCCTTTGAGGGTATTTGAGCAGTTGGTGCTCAGTGATTGCATGAAAAGTTCCATCAGTTTCTAAGCTGCAGCTCTCCTCCTGAACTGATTCCTCCAATAGATCCCTCATTGTTCCTGTCTAGATCAAACTGCTGCTGCTACCCAAGCAGCATCACTGTGGCCATTAGGGTCAGAAGACTGGTGTGCATTCAGAGATTCTTTAGAGACTTAAAGAAGTCTTACACGAGATTGCACCTTGCTATTGTGCAATGTTGTTGGTTTTATTTTTTTCTTTCCTGGGTTTTTTTTTTCCTTTTAAATTATTTTTTGTGTGCCTGATCATGCATCAGCCTGTGAGTGCTGGATATGTGTGTGATGCACATATGACTACTAAAAGACAACTGTCATGATAGTGATCTAGCCCTGTCAGTTTGATTTAGGTGTTAAAAGGTTGGACAGCAAGTGCTTGAAGGCACTGAGGAAGCCAGCATGTGAGCAGCTGCCTCTGGACTCTGTTTACACAGGTATAATTTTTGTGGTTGCTTAAACTTGGGATTCTTAGGATGTAACTTTGTTACAAGCCATACAGGGCCTTACAGGTCTGTACCAGCCCTCTAAAAGCTATCTAGAAAGCCACTCACAAAATGCCTCTTCTAGATCATAAGTCCTCTTTATTTCATCTCAGCCAGAAACCAATTCAGGTTTTCTCCTGCTTTGGTATTCCAGAGGCATAAGGATTTCAGGGGTGGTTTCACACCATAGTCTGTAAAATTTTGTTATGCCTTGCACTCCAAACCAATTATCCATTAAATGTGTCAGAGTTCAATGGTGTTTTCCAGCCAACATAAGAAATCTTGTGCAGAATTATTTATTTTTACTCTTGAATGTGTTTGTTTCAAGTCCTGCTTGAGATCGTAACTTCTGAAAGTTCTGGAAGATATGGATTCACAATAGGGTATTATTGAACTGGTAAGTCCAATTGAACCTTATGTCATTTTTTGGTGGAACATTTTTTGTTCTTTAATGTTAGACTGGTTTTGAAGTGTTTTTGCTTTTACTCAACAGTCTGACTACAGAACTACTGATGTTTCTATCCTTCTGGCTGGAAATTTGTCATCTCAGGCATTACACATATGGCAAATCTGAATGTGTACACACAAACCAGATGATTGGTCAAGTTGACATTTGAAAACTTCCCTGTTTATTTGCACAAATGTAGTTTTTATGTGCACAAAACTGATGTGTTTGCAATTTTGTGGTTTGTGTTAAGGCAAGCTTGCTATAAATGTATCCCCTAAAATTTAGTTTTTGATTAAAAATACTTACTAGGCAATCCTCCTGATAGAGTTTCCCAATTTACATTTCCAGGTGAAAAGGAGGCTTTAAAACCTTTAAAAGCAGCCATGGAAACAGAAGCTGCACAGAGCTAGGCAGTGACATAGGGCATTACATCTAAGAGGCACATTTAAGGGGAAGCTTGTCAAGAGCAGAAAATGATGCTTGCTCTCTCTCTTACTGCAGAATACTGGGCTGCTGACGTGATCCATTACCAGAAATATTAGGATATGAGGAAAATGAGAAATTTTCATGGAAAAGAAAAATTTACCATTTTTTCCTCCCTTCCTTTTCGGAAGTATTGAGCAACTCCTCTAAGCAATAATTTCACCTACAAATAATCAGTGAAAGAATGTTGAAATGCTAGTGGAATCCAAGAGAATTATTTTAAATAATAAGCAACAAAACACACAATTACATTTGTAACACAGCATACTAAATGCATTTTGAATTATATAATCCTAGGAATTATTAATTCCTGTTTATAGAACACCTGGATGTGAATAAGCCTGTCTGCAGGTATTGAGATGCAGTTCGGTCAAATCAAATGAAAAATTTTGCATCGTTGACTTGCAGAAAATGTTTGCTGTTGTTAATGTCTGCTAAGTCTCTATTTAAAAAAATGAGTATTTCTGTAAGTATCTGATTTTGGTATCCATAGATGTTGCTAATCATTGACAGAGTACTACATTAACTGCATAATGAGTAATAGAGATAGATATGAGCTTTTCCATTTTTTAAGGGATGCATAATTTTTCCACTTTTGCTGAATTCCATTGCAAGTCCTGTTTCTGAGCTGTGTGTAGCTGGCTTTCCTGCTAGTTACAATTGCAAGAAAGCATTCTATTAGTCATCAGACTTTTTTTCTTCAGGCTCTTTAGGATCTTGAATGCAGTGTGATGCTGTTGCCTCCATGCATCTCAACATTGGGGTTAAAATGACCATAATTTGAAGTTACTTAGTTAATAGATATCCCCAGCAATATTTTACAGGAGGCAGCTAAATTGTGTAGTGCACATCATGAAAGAAATAGTAAAATCTAATTTTGGAGATTCTTAAGTTTTCTCTAAAAATTCTTCATTTAGATAGAGTTTGAGAACAAAAGAGACTGCTTTTCTCCACCTTCTAAACTTCCATAATGCTGCACAACAAAGAACTTGTTCTAAACAAACCAATGTCCTGCCTCTAGGAACATGAGGGAACCTTATGTGTTAGGGACAGTTTTATTCTTTTCTGAATACACATTACCAATTGAATGCCAGAATTAAAATTTATCCTGCATAATTGAGATACTGTGTTTCAAGGATTTGGATGCTCATCTTGTAAGTCTGGAAAGCTGTTTTGCAAACGAAAGAAGCAGGAAGTGGCTCAGTACTGATAGGAGATCTAGTGGCTTATCTTGTTTGTTGCTGACTGAAAACTTCAAATATTTTCCCCCTTCCTCCCCCCCTCCCCCCAATAGTACATTGAAGGCTTAATTTTGAGAAGCTTGATTAATCTACAGAAAAATATAAATTTCCAAGCAAAACCAGTACTTCCAAGGAGAAACTTGCGATGTAAAAAAAAGGTTCTTTGAAGAGTTCTTTCATTTGTGCTGTGTTCCAACAGAAAAATGCTTCTACTTGTCTTGTCTATCCTGATGATTCTTTTCCCGTCATCCTGGATTTAGGGGTATAAACTGTTTCACCTCTTATGCCTTAGAGCTCATTCTAATTTAGTTGAATTTGATTTCTAAGATTTTAGCACATCAGACTGGAATTTTCTCTCACTGGTATCTCTTTTTGCCTCTTCCTAGTTTTTTCTATAGCAATTTCTTCTAATTTGGGAAAGTAAGAAAATAAAAAAGAGATTAAATTTTGCTAAATGCTAGACAGACATAAATTCTATAGCAGAAATTTATATTTGTCCAGCACATTTACATGAAATTTGTTCTGTATATATGCCTGACTTGGTGGTCCAAAATGGGAGAGAAAGCTTTTGCTAGACTTTTGTGTAGGGGTTAAATCCTCCTCAAAGAATATGCAGCCTGCTCAGGGATATTGTAGTTTAAAATTTTTTGTGTGTTAAGTCAACTTAAAATGATGATGTACCAATACCAAACTGGTAATTGACTTTAAGAAGATATAAACTCAGTTCATTCTTTCTTGAGTTTCTTTGGCAAGCAGAATATAACAGGAATTAAAATCACTAAATCTTTCTTTTTTAAATGTTCTTTTAATATTGCATTTTTATTCTATCTTGTTGCACTACCATTTATGTACAACACAGATAAAATATTTCTAGCCAGGTTTGCTGGTAGCATCCATTTATTATAATATAAAGCCCTTGCTTCCTCTCTCTGTTTTCTGGAGATATTTTCATCAATACTCTTTCAAGTTGAGTCTTAATATTTTTTGTGTGTTTTCATCTCTGCACTTGATTTATTGAGTGAATGGAAGGAAATGTGACTCACCATTCTATCCTTTTGCACTGTGCTTATTTCTGTCACTAGGGAGAATAGAAATGATCTTTCTAAATTCTATATTCATTATTCTATTGTTCTATTTGTGAAATGATCTCTAAGAATATGAATTAGCTACCTTCAAAATTAAGCAGATTAGAACATGTTGAACAGATTCTTTTATGGCACAAAGAAGCATCAAAAAGATTTTCTTTGAAAAGATTCTCTACCTTGAATTTAATTTACAATTAATTCTAAGGAAAAAGTAGAAAAATCAATTCCAGGCAAAAAACCAGCAGCCTGAGACTTTTAAAATATTTTGTAAGGGGAGTGGATTGTTTAGTATCACGAACAATTTGCTACCATTTCCACAATTTTCGTAACCAGCCAGAAAGATTTTCCTTGCATTTGTTCTATGTTCCCTTCTAGAAACCCTTATGACTTAGAACTATTTCCCAGCTTTTGCTCATCTTCTCAAAAGGTGGCCACATTATGATGAATGCTTGTCACTGTTTTTTTGGTGTGTTTTAGTTTCCTCAGCCTTCATGGCCTCCTGCCTCTTGACATGTAGAACAAGCACTACCGGATGACCCAATGTTTTAATTCTCAGTCACTGGGAGCTGCTCTATGAAAAAGGCTCATAAACTGACAGCAATCCTATTTACTGCCATTTCTAGATCCATAGATTGCTTGCAGCTTGTATTCTCACAGTGCTTCAGACCAGACACCTACACTACTATGGGTTTTTCTTGATATTTCCTGGGTAGGGTTGGTTTTGTATAAATGCTTGTAGTGTTTCATCTGATATAATGGGATTAGACCTGAGGGTGACTATATCAGAGCTCCTGACAGGTTTCTGCAATATATTGTGCATGAACAGGTCCAATATATTTTTTTTTCCTTCTGGGCTAGTAGACCTACAAGCATTATTTTTGTTCCTGCTATGGAAATTTCTGAAGATAAAATTCCTTATTTGCTATGAAAATAAAATAATAATTATTATTTGTTAATATTTTTCTTTCCATTGCCTGTTTTACTAATAATAAAATGCTGTCTCTATCAGCATTTTTATTCTGTTTGTGCTTTGCAGTTTTTTGAAGGGGTAGATGTATATTCTGAAAATAAACTTGAATCTATTAAAGTGGCTAACATATAGTGATGTCTCTGTTTTGTAAATTGAGTTCAGGCATAGGCTATCTATCTCTTTGGCAGCAGTGGAGGTGCCTTTTTGCTTGAATTTTACTGTTTAAGCTTTTAGAGTTGCTTTCGAAGGTGGAAGAGGGGCCAGGGTAGCATCAGATTCACACATTACTGTCTTTACTGAATTTATATGAATGACCTCCTTTGAAGATTGAAGAATGTGGCACGAGTATGCATAAAACCTCTCAGACTTTGAGGAATGTGATCTTTTGTCTTTTGTGCATGATCTTCTATTTGGCTGTTGATATGCTTTGCTATTCAGGGGTGATGAATTTGGATACATTTGGTTAAAGAAAGGAGTTAAAATGTGATCACTTCCACTTAGCATCATTGCATCTCTGCTTGAAGGCTCTCCAATATTGCTCAAATTACTGTGAGGTTAACCTTGGTTTTGTTTTATTAGGTTTTAGCCATGTCATCCAGCTCTGGCACTGAACCAACCTACATGTGCTACTGCCTCTTTCTCATCTGTCTCATCCTTCAGCAGGCAGTGTAGAGTCTCATTCAGAGAAGTTTATCCAGTGGGTACCAGCATAATTAAAAATATCTTCTGCTTTTCTTGAAGATTTGTAATACATAAAGGACAGTCAGCTCTACTGATGAAATTACAGGCACCAAGGAGGACTAAATGCAAAAGCAAGCGTATCCCATTATCTCTTTCTCATTCTGCACATCACAGTTAAAGCCATGAGAAACTAAATTCTGCACTTGTGGCCTAATCCAAAATAAAGTCCGGTGTATATTCTGATCCTTAGCATCTCCAGAGCAATGAAAACAAAGGACTAGAGTTCTCCATTTTCTTCTTACTGGAAATCAATGACAGATATCTGAGTAGGAAATAAAGTTAGGGCACAAAGGGCAAGTGCATTTTTTCTTTACCTAATTATCCTTTTGCCTTCATTTCTGATGGTTTCCCCCACCCCATACAACTAAAGCAAAATACCTTACATATGGCCTTTTCTGCAGCTGGGGTAGTGGTAGCATTTTTCCTAATGGGTGACATATAGGAGTAATTTTATTTGTTATAAATTATAAACAAGCTCTGTCTTAAAGGTGTTTGTTTGGTTTGCTCTGTTGATTTGGGTTTTTTTGTTTGTTTGATTTGGGGTTTTTTTGAGGGGGAGGAGAGGAGGTTTGTGTGTGTGGTTTTCCTTTGTTGGTTTACTTTGGGGTTTTTTTGTTTGTTTGGGTTTTTAAATTTTTTTGTTGTTTGTTTGTTTGGAAAGAAGGCAATCATTCATTCTTAGAGCATTTGACCATACTATTAATATCCTTCTCAAGTACTTGCTGGTTTCTTTCAGTTCTCTGTTTAACCCATCCACGTTTGAATAAACAAATCACCTAAAACTATTACTAAAAACTATAGATTGTACATAAAACTGACTCTATCATTCTGTGCCATAAGAATTTATAATGATAGAATGCTTGTGATATTTTATCTATCACAATGAAATACATTACCAGGCAGATCAGATTTTGAGAAGTGGCAATGATTATTGAATTCTCTGTCTCAAATAGAAATCTGGATGAAATGAAGAGCTCCTGTTGACTCAAATATGAATTGAGTCAAAAATTTCCATTTAGCTGTGTGGGAAACCCTCTGAATTTGTAAATCCTGTTAACAGTAGGAAGAGTGCTGTCATTTTAAATCTATGCAAATAGTTGTGCTTTCTTCTTGATGCTGTTGTATCTGGGAAAAAAACAACATGTAGTGCTGATCTTAGTAGTCAGAAGAAATATGAAAAAACCTAAGCCCAAGGAGAACTGACAAAAGACATTTCTCTGGTTTGTGTTTTATGTTTCTCCATTTCTCTTTTTCTGTCTCCCATTGTCCTTGGTTGGCTTCTCCACTCAGCTGGGGAGCTCTCAGATGGAATTCCATCCTCAGCTATAGTGCCCTACCAGCCAGCCAGCACCTGCATGTCTTGAACCACTGTTGCTTGTATCATGGAGGAGGAAATCTTTCCATCAGACCTGTGGATCTGTGAGACTGAAATTTATTTTTCCCCTTCCAGTGAAAGCATAGATAATTCTGGGTGTTTTTCTTTTATTAAAAAAAAATTCAAAATGAGACTAGAATAAGTATGAGAAAATAAGGGGCATTTCTTTCATTATTTTGTAAATTTCAGGGTTCTTAAGAAGTTCTTGTTCAATTTTTTTTGCTTATAAGCAAACATGAACATTTTGAGGCAGCTCTGATGCACAGCTGGCAGCTTGCAAAAAATATACAATATGGGCAGCAAGATAAGGTGAAGGCTCATTAACTTAAGAAACTAATATCAGATGCCTGGAATATAAGTAGAAAAGCACAGCAATCACTTTATTTGAAATATATGAACTATATGCCAATAAAGGCAAACATATGCATATATGATACACAATTTATTTATGTATATCTCCATGTGTATTCTCATGTGTGAATGTGAAAGTATTTTAAGCATTGCCTTTTTACAAGCTCTTGCTGTGCCTTATATTGAAAATCACTATTTGATGTTTTTCCATACTTGCTTCTTTTTTTTACTTTTATATTAAAATTAATTCTTTTTGTCTTCAGGGATAAAGATAGGACCTTTTCCTTAGTGCAATAGAAGATAACTTGATTCTTATAACAGCTTGTCAGTCTGAGAACTGTTAAAATAAGACTGAAAGAAAGAAAAGCTCCATTTACTATGGAAACCCCTAGTGGGATGAAAACTATAGTTCGTTTCTTTAGATAACAAAAGACACTTCCATGTTCTCCTCACTAGCAACTTTTTTTTTTTTTAACACAAAAGGCAGAATGAGGGGGCAAGCAATACCCCAATTATAACTGCTTTTTCCCAAGAATTGTACCCTACCTTGCTTGCTCTGGCTTAGTAGGACATCTTGCTCTGTTTTACCTCATCAGTAAGAAACATGAGTAAAGGGTTAATTTCTGCTGTTTGGATGCAGTGTGCAGTGCTGGAAGAAGGACAGCAATATGCAATGCAACTTTGACCTTCTCATTGTTCTATAATGTCATTGGCTGGTAACTCCCGCGCGCTTCCACAGCCTCAGCAACTTGTGCTGTGGCAAGGAGGGGTCATCATTGACCAGTCAAACATGGAATTAAAAAAGCGTTAAAAAAATTACAAGTTATTTTAGGCCTCAAAATTGATGTATTGTTCTTTTATAAAGGCAGGGAAAGGATGTGGCATTCACCTGTTTTCACACGTTTGTGTTGGGAGGAGGAGCGAGGTTAACATGGATTTTACTGAGTTAGGGGTAAATCTTGCTTTACAAAAATATAAGTACTTTGTTTATGTATGTGTGTCTATATTGTTATCGCTGTTGAAGATGTGTATTTTGTCATTGCCTTCAATGTTATAAAATGAAGTTAACATCTTGAGTCTGCTGAAATAATTGTCATATTTCCTGGGGGAAAAAGTGGTCTGTTTTGTCGCTTTTAACAATCTTTATATCATTAAGTTCTTCAACATTCTTGCTGCTACTGCTCCTTTTTTTTGTTCTCTTTTAATGTTGGTGTCATTGCCATGAAGGAGTAGGATAAAACATACACTAAGATCAAGGTTAGAGGGTGGAGAATTTTGTTCTAACACCTCTGTTCTGAGGACTGAGCAATGATCAGGAAGGGTTTTTCTTAATCTTCTAAAAAGGGCATTATGCGCCAGAGAATGAGTATGAAGCCCAAAATGCAGCAGTAGAAATAGAAGTAACCCTCCAACTTCACTTTAATAACAGGAGTATGTGCAGATATAGATTTGCCATCATATATCTGTATATATATATATATATACATATATATATGCTTAAGTAATCTATGATCTCTAATGGCAGAATCTGCAAACACAGAATTTCTGCAAATTCTTTGCATGGAAGGAGTTAGAAGAAAATGGTTGATGGCTAAGGAAAACCTCAAAAGAAGAGGATATGTTTCTCCTGTCTGATACTGAAGGACTGTGTTCCACGTGTGAAATGTGAATTTTAAAGTAATTTATGTGCTTTATGTATTGTTTATTCCACAGTGTCAATAAGAGGAATGCTATCCTGAGCTGCATGTCAGTGACTGAAAGGGAATCTAGTGGTGAAGATGTGAGACAAAACCCCAAGTCCTCCAGTAACTGTCTGTAACAAATGCAAATGACATGCACCATAAAGGAAGAGGTGTGCATAGCACACGGTGTACCAGACTGGATCAGTAACCTGTTCCTCCATGAAGTAGCACTTACATGCTACAGTCTTAGGAATAATAGTGTCCTTTTCCTTTGCAAAGTTCACTCAGGTGGTTGATCACAATACGAGGATCATTGTAAACACTCTAGCTTAGTACCAACTATAGAAATCAATTGGAAGAAAACTTTCAGCTGGGGGAAAGTTAAGGAGAAAAGCAATGAAAGTTGTGTCAGTTGTCTTGTTTTCCACTCTAAAAATAAAATTATTTTGTGTGAAATATCGCAGGGATTTGCCAAGGTGTTTTGGGAACCTGTACTTGGTTATACCTCTGATACACTTCAGTTTCTCTCTCAACTTTGCAGATTTTATGAAACCTTCATTCTTTTGGAAGGTTTCAGGCGTGGTTTAGCCTGGACGGCATAAAAAAAGATTACATCTTGTAAGGAAGATAATAGCTAGAAAGCAATTAAGTTTTATATCCCTTATCCTTTGAAAAGTCTGTTTCTAATATTGTTGTCAGAAAATGTTTCTGTCTGTGTCTAAAAAGCTACACTGGCACCAAGCTATTCATGGTATAATATAGAGTCCAAACATATGGTCATTTGAGTTAATTTTGAAGAAGTGAGATGAAAAAAAAGAAGTCAGCCACTTTCATCCCTTTGTCAACGTAAATTTTTGTTGTTTGCTTGATTCAGATTTAAATGTACGAAAAGAAAAACCTTCAGTCATGGTCGCAACTACGTATCCACAAATTACTATTTTTGGGAAGCAACATATTGATGGCATGTAGTTTCATATGAATCCCTCTTTTAGCAAGTTGGTAATGACATCTTGCGTGACATGTGTTCCGTTTTTCGGTTTATCTGAAACATTTAGTAGTATGATGTACTGGTACAATATGTGCAAAACGATATCTAGGGCTCCACACTAACATCTTTCCAGAAACCAGTGATTCCATAAGCAGCTTATAAAAAATGCTCTACTGCTGACTCTTAAGACCCCAAAAAGCAACAGCTTTGGAGATAGATTCAGAACCATGGGTATTCTCTCTGGTAGTTCTTACATTCTCATCTTCTAAGCTTTGTTCTAATTTCATAAGAGTGAAGGTATTTCCTATCAAGCCAAAGGTATTTTAGACTCATAGTTAATGCTATTTATTTTTGTGCTAATAGTAATTTGAAATAAGTGTTTCTCCCAGCCTGGAAGTGTGCTTGGCACTTTACCTACGAGATTGAAGGTTGGTTCTTTCTGTATGAAGACTGTAAGATAATACCCATTCTGCAAGCAGTCAAAATTCAGTTCAGAATAAAATGTGTGTATTTTTAGTTGTAAAAGCAGTGCTTAATTTATTGCGTAACTAAAGATACAGTAAATTACTTTGCTTTCGTGTTTGATTGTGGAACTGGGTAACTTGACATTCAAGAGTAGTGACAGAAATCTCACCATTTACAAAATTTTCGGTCTTGCAGGCATGTCATGTCAGCAGTTGGTTTGTGGTAGCTGCTGTATGAACACCTCTATCATGTAGAATTATAATATTCCACAACGTCATCCAAGAAAGCTGTGCCATGGAATTTGCTTGTTTGTTTGTTTTTAAAATTTTAGAAGATAGACTAAGACAGAAGAGGTACTCTTTTATATCCAGTCTAGAGGGCAACTTTCTTTCATGGGAAAATCTCTCTTGCACGCAATTTTATTTCACTCACACTAACTTACTGAGTTAAAAATGAGTCTGCAGTTATTGTGCATTTGTACCTGGCATACCAGATATCTGTATAGTGTCCACATTTGTTCTGTTTGAGAGACTTTAAATTACAGAAAAAGAAATATATATTCAAAATATTTAACCTTGGATTTTTGCACTTATTGCCTGTTCGATTTGTGATGTTATGCTTTTTAATGTGAGGATCGTCACAAATTATAAAAGTTCTCCTAGTATATATAGATGCTGGTCTTTGAAATATGAGCTGCAAAGTATTTGCAATTTTTTTTGTTATTAACATTAGCCACTTGTTAAATACACTACTATATAGGTTTGTATGCTGAAATTTTAAAACCAACTAATCTCTGAATAAGTCCTTTGTTTATCAGAAATGCATCTACAGATTTGTTTGTGCAGAAGACAACTGAAATTTGGGCCTATGGAATGGGAAAGATCTTTTTTTGCCTACCTTGCTAAAGTACTCTATTGCTTGCCAAATAGCAATAATAGGATTTATCTGGAAATTTGGAGGAGAATTAAGATGAAATGGGAAAAAGGGCAGGAAAATTGTTTTTTGAATAATGTGATACATGCAGAAAGTGCAGTGAAAATTTTGCGTTTAATTTTATCCATTAAGTGGTGGCTCATTTGCTGGAGAAGCACATACCAGAAACCATTGCAAGTTCCTCATAGTTGCTATAAGCATGCACACAGTGTAAGGGCTGCAGGTGGTGTTTCTCAAGATAAAGTACAGATTTTAATGCTTAGTAAATATTGCTATGCTGGGGCATTGTATGTTTCTTTTTTGTCATCTGATCATGATTTTTAATTGAATCCTATGTGCCAGAATTGCTGGTAGTGTTACTGTAATTATGGCTACAATTGCTTTTAATTTTTTTTATGTTCTGCTGGTGTGTGCTCTGTAACTATATTTTGTTTTCTCTCTATTGCTTATAACTCCATAAATTGTGGTAAGTTTTCGATGGTAATTGCTAGACTTCATAATCGAGATATTTTTATTCCTGGTAAGGAAGAGGGGGGGGAAAGGGAGGATTTTTCATACGTCTCAGATCTATTGGCCTATTCTCCAAATGACAGGTTCCTGACTGATCAACTATGCCACCTGCTACTAAAGCTCAGTAATATTAGTCTGTGCAATGGCTTCACTCTCATCTCACACCTCAGAGATCTTGAGCTCAACCCCAGGCATCCCCTGTGTGTTTAAATCAGCTTAACGGCTCATACAGTGTGCTGATTTCCTTGTAGGCCTCTGTTTTCTCAAAAAGTGATCACCTTTTGCCAATGCCCTCAGGATTAAACAGGGCAGTCTGGTTTTCCTTTTCTGCATTGGCTATACCTTTGTAGTCAATAAAAGACTAACTAGAAAAGAATCAGCTGATGAGAGAATCAATCTTCTGGAAGCCTCCCCACAGTTTTCTCATCATTTTTGTGCCGTCTGTCATCTCAGATTGTAAAATGGAAACCAAAACTCAGTATGTGGGAAGACTTTTAGTGCTCCTTGTTAACAAAAACAGTAAGACCAGGGGTTTTGATCTTATGAGTGTATAGGTAAACAGTAAGCTGTAAGTGTGCACTCTTGAAGTAGCTTTTCCATGTTTCTAATGGAGGTCTGCAAAAAATTATCAAAGAAGTATCACAAAGGTCTCATGACATGCTGTAGTGTAGATATCCATTCTGAGTAGGTCAGGTTAAATCTGAAGTTCTTCTCTATAACAATACAGGGGTATCTTACAGAACAGCTGTACAATTTATCATGGTGTAAAAGCTGTATAAATAGAAAAGGTCTTTAAAATACAAGTGAAGCTTTTTTTTGCTTTTTTTTTTCTTCACTACTTGCTAAGTTAAAAAACTGGTCTGTCTTGATAACTAGTAATATGCAACTACTTTTAAGCTTTTTGAATAATAGCCTACTTCAAGTTGGTTTATAATGACAGATGGACAACTTAAAAAAGAATTGGAGGTTCATCATAATCATAATTCTTTACAGTTCTAAATTTTTCATTCAAATGTATCACAGTAATTTACAAATATTAATTCAGTGTTATAATCACCCACCCACGAAGCAGGTCAGCATCCTAGTTTTACAGAAGTTCAAAGTAGGGTATCAAAAGGTTAAGAGCTGTGAGGAATTAAGGGGTCTGTTGTTATGCACCATAAGGCTCATGCTGAGGACTCTATTTTTTCCACATCATACTTTAAACTTCATTTGAAATCTGATTTCCTTTCCTGGACTGAAAATCCAGGGACAAGTAACACAGAATGTGCAGGTTATATTAGTGACTAGTTGACAGTCATGCTGAAGGCACTGAGAATAAGGAGTGTTTAACTGGAATCACACTGGAAGTAGCAAAGGTGACTGAATCACCATCTTCAGCAGGAAATGTCCTCTTTCTGTGTCTGCAGGTGCTCTGGGCATTGCCATACTGCTCCCTACAGAAGGGGAGCTCTCAGGCTTTGCACATGCTGCAAAAAACCTATCAAATATCACTTGCTTATGGTGAAGGACTATGGCAGATCTTGGCTACTCTGCCTCATTTGCCTGACAATCGGACAGTGTATCTAATGTGGATGAAAAGGTTTAAATCTATTACCTGTGGTTCTTGTACAAAAATTCAAGTTCAGATCTCTGTCCCAAAAAGAGAGCTAATTTCCAGAACTGAGATGCATCCCTCTGGCAGTTTTAGTTGCCTAAATCATAGCTAGCAATTAGGAAACTGCTAAGAACAGTAGTATTAATACAGTTTATCACCAGCTCTACATACTGCAATACTTTTATATCAAAAATTCAAAGGTGAAGAAGTGGGATTTCCCTTCTAGGGAAGTTCCTTTCACCCCCTTGAACCAACATCTGAGAAATTCAGAAACGAGATAAAGAGGTACCTGGCTCTGTTCCTCCCTTAAAAAAGGTCTGGACTGTAAAATATTTAGTAGGTATTGGCTCCGTTAAAAGCCCAGGAGACAACATTTCAGAGCAGAGTCGTCTCCCTATTAAGAGATTGTCTGAAAGCTTTCAAACTAACTTTCATTTATTTCAATGCTATAGAATTATTGATGGGTTGGGTCTCAATTGTGGATTCCATAAATACAGAGGCATCCCTTTGCTTGGGGCCTGGTGCCACCAGGATGAGCACAGCTGTGATGGCTTTTTATAGCAGTCATGTATTGCTTCATTCCTTGGCAGCTTTAGATGGTCACTCATCATGCAGAGTTGCTTTAATTTTTATTTCAGAGAACTTTGCTAGAAAAATTGTTCTAGAAGACATATCTATTGAAAGACTCCCATCTTTAGGCAAGCTCTTCAAGGCTCATTTAGATGAGGAATTTTCTTTTTTTGATCACTGTTTTTTTCTTACTGTTGGTATTAATTTTAAAGATAGGAGAATCAAGAACTGTAACAATTGCATGTGCTCCAGGTGCAAGCCAACATGTAGTTTGTGCTACTGAAATTCTTGATCTCAGCTTCTAAAGCAGTTGCTGGATTGATGATGCCTACTCTAATAATACGAGGTATCAAACCCCCTCACACCTGGCAGATATTTAAAATGCAGGTTCTGCTAATAAATATTCTTTCCATTTTAAATCTGTACTTTTTGTTGTCCTTCAGCATATGTAGAAATTTGCTTTGCAGTCATATCAACTTGCTATATGCCATGCTGCTCTTTTCATACCCCACCAAACCAAAGTTTCTCAAAGGATTGTTACAGATTTAACTGCTGGTCAAAGAATGTCTTCAGGGCCACTTCAGGTTTGTGGCACTACAATTACGCTCTGGAATGTTGCCTAGACCATCTCCTTTTGAAGTCTGTTTACCTGAGGTTTATGTGATTTTTGTACACACTATGTTGGGAACTGTTTCATCCACTTATTAAATATACACTTTGCTGGATCCATGCTCTGGAAACAAATATAATCACGTGCTAAATATGCCTTATGCAAAGTTTTTCAGCTTGCTTTATCAATTATTTCTAGTCACAGACAAATATTTTGAAGAGATATTTCAAAACATATCAAAAGGGGTAATACAGTTTATTAAATTTTGTAAACTGTTAACTGATGTCCTGCTCTAAACACCAAACCACATTTTACTGGTGTATAAGTAGCATGTTCTTGGATGGAGGAGCAAAATCAGAATCTGTAAAGGAGTGTCACAGAATAATTCACCAACATTTCTACTGGAAATATTTTCATTCAGGAGTATGCACTGATATCCTATGGTTAATAAGCAAATGAATTTTATAAGTTTGTAGTGTTCAGATTGCCAGTACATGGATGAATCTCCTAATACTGCAAATACTTTCTGGCAATTTGCCATTGATTTCCTTTTGCAACATCTCTTAACCTCATAGGCATTGTATGTTTAAATCAAGTCTGACAGAAGTTGGAATAACCTCTATTTCCATGATAATTGTCATATGGTGAAAGCATGAAGTACTTGATTCATTAAAATAATTGAAAATTGGGCTCTCCACATGGCAGGTAAAAAGGACAGATTTTTTCTTAGGGCTGCAGTTACAATGGTTGGACCAGATTACCACAAGAAATGCTGTTTTCATAGATCTGTTTCCAGTCTCTTGAATTTGTTCCATTCTTCTTTACCTGTAAAATAAAACACAACAAAGCTGAACTCCAAAGAGTCACAGCAGGAGGTGCAAACTACCCAGATCCATGACTTGTGTCAGTCCAGTTTACCATGTTCAGATGCCAAAATTTAGAAATGAAGAATGGACTGGGATCATCTACTCACCACTTTTTTTCTCTATTTGGAAGAGGTTATCATGCACATCTCTGGCTTCTGCATAAAGATCCTGCCAACACTTGGGGTGAAAATTTCTTGTCACAATTTTTGCCTTCTGTAATTTGGTTAGTTTTATACAACTTGTTAAACCTAGCTTTTTCTCTGTTGTGCTGCACAAAACTGATTTGTTCAGGCCAGAACTTAGGATGAAAAAATATTCTCAGATCAAAACACTTTAGACGTGCTTTTGATTATCCCAAGATATTTTCCTGTTGCAATTGCATTTTTTGGGTAGTTTGCTCAGAATGTGCTCTCCTTTCATTGCTAATCCAATCTGATGTGCCATGGCATCAAAATCTCCCACAATTCACTCCTTGGAATACTCAGAAGCTAACATCCAATTAAATCCAGTAAAAGTCTCCCATCTCCTGAGCATGCATTTTGTGGAGGACCTAATTTAAAACAGGCTAGAGTATAGGTTTATATTGTCAGGCATCTTTTCTGCATGCAAAGCAGTCTTGATAAAATGAGATACCTACATAAGCACACAAAATCTCTAGGTGTATCTCAATTAATTGAAGCTAGGAGAATTGTTCTTTGGCTCCCCAGGAGTCACCAATCGTGGCTTTCACTTGCAGGCATTTACAGTAGTGGCTACCATTTCTGTAGCCTCGTCAGAGAATAGTTGTCCAGATGTGTTCATTGGGGTCTGGTGTCCACTGGCACAAAGGCACAGGATTGGGAGTGCAACAAACTAGTAATTTCTACACTGGAGGGCAAAAATGAATAATGCGAAGGAACAACTGAATGGATAAGGATTAGCATTTACTCTGTGTAACAGTCAGGCCAGATTGCAGAAATAATGGTGTACCTGTCAATCACTGGCTGAGCTAAAACGTTGCCTGCATCAACATCTGCCAGCATTGTCATGTGGAACCTTTCAGAACATTATGTAAAGAATAGAGATCATTGCTAAAAGTGTCTTTATTTTTTCCTTGTTTGAATATTTCTCACATATAGTAAATATAAAAAGATAAACTGAGCAAATGGACTGCAGTAAGGATAAGGGACAGAATATAAAAGAAAGACTAGAGAATACAGTTTCTCTACAACAGAAAATGAATGATTGATTGTGAGTTTATTAAAACTATGTTACTTAGAGTTGAAATACATTGAACTGCTTCTGTGTCTAATGTAGACAGTTTAAGTTAATATCAGATTGCATCGCTGCAGCCTTTGGGAAGAGAAGCATATTTTTGGGGTATGCAAGGAAGGTGGGTGTTCTTCACTTTGGTGCCTGCAAATGATCTGCAAACACACTCTCCCTTAGCAGATAGGTAAACTGACTTTTTGCAGCATGAACTCTTGTGTGCTGAAGTGTGTGGCACTTCTCACTGCACCTTCATCTACTCTAGTAAGCAAGGGTTGGAAATTTTCATATGAGATGAAGTAGTAATCAAAAAAAGACATTTCTTGGCCAAAAATTGTATTTAACATTTGTTGGGAGATTGCATTTTGCTGAATTCAGACCAATTTTTGAAAAAGGATCAGGTGTAATGTCTTGGTCTTGCTTTGATGTGGAGGAAGTGTCTTTTCTTTGTCACGAATGATTTCAGTTTGGGTTAAAATTTATATATCATTTAAAAGACAAGCCAGTTATAGCATTAAAAAAAGCAAAACCAAGCTTTAATTTCAGATTGTTAAAATAAGGAATGCTTCAAGTAGGAAAATGATTAATTTTGTTGTATTTTATGAAAAGAAGTATTTTTTGTATTTCTGATTTTTGCACCAGAAACAGTCTGATATAGGGAAAAAATCTCAAAATTTTCTTCAGGATGAGAAAACAGCTTTCTTTCAACTTCTTCCTGTTATAACATGTTCTATTTTGGGGGTGAGTTTCTTTCTAGTTTTATGTCACCATTTCCACTGAAAAGTGGAAAGACAGATTGTTGCTTCCCCTTTCCTTTCAGAATTAATCCCAAGTATTAATTAAAATATGGTTAACCTTTAAAACAAACTTGTGTCAAATTTCAGAGCTAGAAAAAACTACTTAGTGTAGAAAAGAAATTCTGTTCTCCAGTTGTTTCTGAAAAGTATTTTTGTCAACAAAAGATGTGATAATTTGATGCATGTGGTAAGCATACTAAATTACAAATATTAAGAATGGCAGCTCTTTTTCAAAATTTAAAAGAAAAAAGACCTTATCACTACATTAGGAATCTTCTCTTTCCAATCTATCTGTCGTCCTCAACCCTTGCTCTAGTAGTGACCCTAATACAGAGTCAGGGTGGTGATCAGAGATGTGAGAGAAGACTGCTCCCACATCTCTTTCAGGTTCCTTGTTGTACTCCTTCCATTCTCCTTCTTTGACTTTCAAGATGGAAAAAGTAATAGGAAGATAAATGTGGGAAAATTGTGTTTGCACTTAATGTAGTTTAAAATTATTCTTTATTCTTTATTTTTTTAAACTCTTGCTCAGTTGCTTAACAAGATCTCTTTTTACTCCCTGTATTTTCTGTCATCTCTTCTTTTTCTCCTCACTGTTCTTTCTGTTTTTGGTCATTGGGCTAGGTTTTATTTAATTAACTTATTTATCTATTTTTTGCCTAGAATTAGAGTAACTTTTCCTCGTTTGGTGTTCTTTTGTTTCAACTTTACGTTTTCATCTGACATGATTGTGAGTAAGGACTTTTGACTTTCTTTTCTTGATTTCTTTTTCTAAATCCCCTTGGCTTCATCTAAATTCCTTCTTTTTTCAGCTCAACCCTCTCCTGTTTCCTCTTGCCTTCACATACCTGTTTTCCTTTCCTCTGCACTTCTATTACTATTTTTTTAATTTGTGGGGTTTTATTGCTTGTTTTGTTTGGTTTGTTTTTTTTCTTGTCTCCTTTCCTCTCATCATTGCTGTGAGTGCCTTTTTGCATAGGTAAGAGAAAGGCCTCACCAAAAACCTGTTCAGCATCTGTGCCAGAGCTTCAGCTCACTTTGAAATGGGCTAGGAAAGGGCAGAGAAGAGTAAGGAAAAAGACTGTGGGACAAATGTCCTAAAAGGACTGGGGAGGGGGGGAAAGAGAGAAGAATGAAGAAAGCAAGAATATTTGGGAGGGGAAGAGAGGAAATCCAGAGTGACTGTAGGGAAAGAGAAAAGAAGGTGGTGATGGGGATGAGGAAAATGGTGACAGTCTGGAGGAATCCAGTTAGACAAGACCTTCCAGTAGAAAGTAAGGTAGAAAATATAGGGGCTGTAGATTCCACCACATAAATTTTGTTCCTCTTTGTTCTGTCCTAATTTCAGCCTTCCAATACCTGAAGGGAACCTACAAGAAGGATGGGGAAAGATTTTTGCAGGGGCACGTAATGATAGAACATGGGTGAATGCCTTTTAAACTGAAAGAGAGTAGAATAGGTGAGATATTAGGAAGAAATTCTTTACTGTTAGGGTGTGAGGCAGTGGAAGAGGTTTCCCAGAGGAGCTGTGGATGCCCATACCTAAAAGTGTTCAAGGCCAGGCTGAATGGAACTCTGAGCACCCTGGTCCAGTGAAAGCTGTTCCCACCCATGGCATGGAGGGTTGAACTAGAAGATCTTTAAGGCTCCCTCCAACTCAAGCCGTTCTATGATTCTGCTGGTTAACATTAACTCAGAGGCAAGGGGAGGAAGCACATGCAGGGGAGCCACTCAAAATGGCATGCTTTTTTTCTGTTTTTTTGATCTGGTTCTTTTTCCTCTTTATTTATCTTGTTTTTCCTGAACTTGCTCTCTGCTAGAGGAGATCTGTTCTGCGAGGTCATTTGACTGGTCTCATAATTGCTGAATGGTGCAATGATCTAATAATTATTCAGTGACTGTAGTTACTTCTGAGGTTTTGTTGCTTTGTATCAATTTACTTAAAATGTTATGAAGTACATGATCAAAATATTGGAGAGTGTGGTGAAGCACTAAAATAACAGAAAATGCAGCAGTATTGTAGAAGTGTTTTTGCAGTTGTTTTCTTCAGCCATGATTTCCCAGTCTCTTTCTTCAAAACTAGATAGAGAACAATTTTAGAGACTTAAGGGATGCAGAAGAGTCTTCCATTGAAAGTCAAGGGAGCCTTTGAAATTGCTCCTTATATGTATGAAGCATACTCTCTGTTTTGTATTGTGATGGAAATTAAAATTTATTTATTCAGTGGAGTAGATCGAATTTATTGCACTAAGATCTAAAATTGGTCAGAAAATATTTTGGGGCTCTTAGGCAAAAATAAAAAGATAATGAGAAAAGTAACTTCGTATAACCCATATTTTGTATCATTTATAGTTGTACTTCAGAGACTCTGTGAAGACACTGAAATTTCACTGTGCTGTGTTTCGCACAAATACTCAAGAAAGAGCAATCTTTGACACAGAGACTTTGTTATCCAAATAGGACAGGTGCACAAGAGAAGTAATGAGTACACATAAGATTAGACTGTTTCTTTTCTAAAAATCGGTCAGTAAATGAATGGTAGAGGAAAAAACATACAATCTGTGTCCCCTTCGATCTAATATCCAACCCTTGGATCACATCCATTCTTCCCACATAGTCATGTAGTGTATTTTCCAACTGCCTGTTGTATTCCCATCTCTGAAGCCTCAAATTTTTTACATTTGATCCACAACATTCTACTCTTTGTGTCTGCAAAGCTGGTTATTGTATTCCTAGTTTCTTAAAGCTTTTTTAGAGCCCTCTATTCATAGCACACACTTCTGTTGATGCTTCTTTGAGCCTCCCTAGCACCCTTACGTGTGGACAGTGCTGGTGGCTTTGCTGTTCACATTGCTTCAGCCACCTGCAGCAGCAACATTGATTTCAGAGTTGTGGTGACAGAAGAAGCAAAGCCTTCTTATGCTAAAACTGAATATTCACTCTATTAACTGAGAATCAGTGTGATGAACTTACTTGATTGGCAGTGGCTAGAAAATATTATTTTTCTTTATCACAATAATACAAAAGGTTTTTTATGATGATTTTTTTGTGGCTATTAACAACAGAAAAATTAAAGTAGTCTTTTAAGAAAAGCAAAAAACATATATCATAAACTTGGGCAATGCAGTAATTATTTTTTTTTAATTAGAGAAATTAACCCACCAAACCAGAAAATAAATACTCCCTTGTCCTGAAAAAATAAATAAACAATTGTTCAATTAACTTTGTTTGTTAAGATTTTAAAGGGAAGCATATTAATGCACATTAAAATTTTCAAGAACTTCTCACTATTTCTTAGGAATTTATTTATGTGACAAATGGAAATAAAAACACACTGCTCAGTATGTGTGCAAATATTGTTCTGGTATTACCACATGGCAAATGTCTCAGTGCTGCATATACACATAGTGTTAGAGCACATAATATGCTATTTTATGGCTTTGGTACTGTCCAGTGGTCCCCCATGCACAGTATGTCAGATCTATTTATGTATTTCATTAGGTACTGCCCTGTTAGCCTAGTGCTAGCTTGGAGAGAGGATATACTCCTATGCTGCTGTTACAGTAGGGATGTTTCTGCCATGTGAGCAAAAAGATGCCCTGTGCTTTCAGAAGTGCTGGTTGTGAACCCTGTTCTCCAAGCCCCATGCATATCACTGCCTGCTGACCGTGTGTGTGCACTCAGCCACCAGCTCCTGTGCACTGGGAAGCTTTTTCTCCTGAAGAATTTCTTTGTTCTGTTTTTATTTCCCTAAACTTACTAATATTTCCAGAAACTCATAAGCATACACAAACCTGAGCCACTTCACCTGCTGTCAGAGATATGACAAGCTTATTTTCAAGTGTACAGTTCTACAGCTGCTGTACAAAAGATCATATTTATAAAGCTGATCTCTTATCTGAAGGAGTAGCTTCATTATTCTACTTCATTGCCTGATAGCCTCGACTCTGAGAGCTCTGTGAATGGTAACCACAAAGCTGTTCCAATATTTAACTCTAAGCTGCTCTCCATGACTCTCTCTGGGTTGATTTCATCATTTTCCTCCATGTAGGATTTTTTAGTTTGTTCATATTTGAAGGAAAAAATAAAGTGGTATAGAGAATAAAAAAAACTTCGTAAGGCCTTCGTAATTTTGCCAGTCTTGGAGCCCCTGCAAAGCCATTCATTTGGTGCCCTTGATTATGGTAAAGGTGAAAGTGACCACCTTCATTTTTTTTTTCCTTAAAGGTGCTTTATTTTGAGTGAGAGCAATGATAAAAATCACCACTGGTTTTCAAGTTTGAGCTGTATGGTCTGAAATTTTGACCATTTAATTTCATGTGAAAATATTTGAAGTTCTTGCATTTCATGCTGGAGAAGAATAAAATGTTTGCGGGATGTTTACAAGTAATTACTATTATTTTTTCACACATTAATAGTATGCATTTCTGGGTGGCTTGTAGGGAAAAGGCAGTTTAAATTTGGCTATTTTTTTCTGAGTTTAAAATAAGACTTGAACCTAATGTAAAGGTAAATTCTCATAATGTTAAATTGATTTTGAACAGGTTTATGTTTTATCAACTTGTCTTTATCTATTCTATACAACTGCTGATATTTTACATCTTTTACAAATGAACAAATTTTCAAATTTAGATTTGACATTTATGGATTAAAGCATGAATTCCTGTATTTATTGCAGGAATAAAGGTTTGATAACCTTCCATACTAGCAATTCATGGTCAGCAATGATATCTCCTTGTCAGCACTGTCTAAGGCAGGCTGGGGACTCCCCACATGCTGCAATATTGGCTGCAGGTCTCCCTTTTGCCACTTTAACCTGGGGTTGCTGCCATGTTCAGTGGTGCAGTCCTTTCCATGCCTCTATGGCAGTGATGAGGCTCAGAGCCTCAGCAAATGGCTAAATCCCCTTTCTGGGGAGATGGCAAATCTTCATTAGTAGAGTATTGTCCAATAGTTGCTCAACACTCTTTACTTGATTTGTGGTTCAGATCTTTCTTCCTCTAATCCTAATGAAGAAGGTTAAAAATAACTTTCCAGCCCATGGCACCATTGCTTCCCAGACTTGGCAGCCAGGCTGCTGGAGGGGAGTACCAGTCCATTTTTTGAGCTGTAACAACAAAAACATTTATCTGTCAGAAGTTTCACAGCCCTCCTGATGTTGCAGCCCAACGGGCAGACAGTGAGTGTCATGAAGCAAAGCTCCTTTCATTTGCAGGACCAGATCTCACAGGACCTACTGGGGTGATGAAAACTAAAAATACAGTTCCCACAAAAGGACTAGTGTGGGGGAGAGCCAGGGGTTTTACTGTTAGAGCCATCCATTCACAGTCAGAAGGAGGCAGATAGATGAATAAGGAGCTGGGTGGCACAACTGCCATGGAAATTTTCCAGGCCAAAGTATCATAGTGTGGTTTGTAAACAGAGACTTGTCATGGTAATTCCCTTACATTTGTTAGCCTCTAGGCATTATTGAAATAATAATAATATGAAAGAATAATATTGATTGTGGACTGGGTTTTTTTCCCATATAGTTCCTGCTGAAAACATCTGCCTTCATCTGTGAGGTTTAGATTAATGTCTTGTCAGTGAATAATTATTTTGTGTATTGTGAATCTCTTGGGATATAAACAGATTTCCTTTGTGTGTGCACTAAGTGAACTGAGCTAAGGTGAAAACTGCTTCTCTAAAAGTTGTTTTGTGGTGTTTGGAAAATGCTACCGCGACTTCAAAAGACTTGGTTTCCAATATAGCAAAGATTCATACACTACCTTTCAGCAAGTGAGGACCATTTTTTTCCCCCATTGGACTTCATATATGCCTAAAATTAAGTAAGTACTTAGGTCTCCATAGAAGTGTTGGGGGTGAGATGACAGAAGAGATGCTTTAATCTATTTCAACTGACTACCTAGTCTGAGAAATCATGTTTTTTAGAGAAGGCAACTGAAGAAATACCTTTTGTGTTTAATATAATTTATAATTAAAAAGAATTATCCTGAATGCCTAGACATGTGTAAAAGATTCTATTAACTCTGTAGCCTTCATCTTCTGTAACTTCATTTTGAAGTGGTTGGGTTGTTTTCTGGTGTGTTCTTTGGTTTGGTTTGGGTTTTTTTTATTTCTTAAATGCTGACATTTGCCAGTGTGGTTACAACCAGGTATAACTGGAGCAGGGAATTGAATGGACTGGAATATTTTCTGCTATTAGTAACCCACAGCTGGAAGAATTTTGTCTACCTTGTGTCCAGACTTCAGTAGCATAAGGAATGGCTGAGAACCCATGTCTTTCTCCAAATAAAAGTGGCTGTGAGTGTAAGGGCCAGTACAATGTTGCTTTTACACCTCAAATGGTTTTAGGGCATATATTAAGGAAGTTTCTAATAGTTTAATGTTTTTTCAATAACACATTTATTTCTCTGAGCTAGTGGAATACTCCTAAACTGGCATAGCGGTGTTAGAGCAGGTTATGCTGAAAGGAGCTCAATGGCTGCCAAAGGCAGTCACAGACCTTGTGAAAACCAGTGAGTGTGCCAAGCATTCCTTTGGACTCATCAGAAGAGTTTAGTGCTCCTGGGAGACTCTCCAGGAGAAGGGCTCAGTGGCAAGCTGTGTTGGGTCTTTTGGAATATAGCAAGAGCTTAATAAAAACTTTTAAAGCTCAATTAAAAACTCTCCTGGTCGGGAGATATAACATTTGGTAAGTGTGTTATAATTGTCACAAAGGACGTGATCCAGCTCATGGTTAAGTCAAGGGGGCAATTTTATTGACTACAGCAGGTGTTGGATGAAGCCCAGATTTATGAGTTAACATCGATATTTGTAACAGTGAGTAAAATATAAAACTTTGTAGCTGCTTCAAAAAAAGCCTTGGATGGGCTTGTTTATTTTTTGAATAATCTTCAAATTGCCTTGGAGTTGTTTCTGCTATGTTTATGATGATAATGTTAAAGTGGACTTAGATTCTGTGATATTGGATGCTGGCTTGGAAAATTATTTTTGCTGTAAATGAAGCAGAGTTATACTCTGACAGTATTGTTTAAAAGGTCAGAGGAAGTTGAAAAGTCTTCAGGATGCATGGTAAAATTCACTAGAAAAACAGTGGTTTCATTAATATTATTTCTATAAAAGATACTAAAATCTATAAATTTAAACAGTAACTGTACAGAATTAAACTGTGAAAATTGCTTTGCAGTGACCATACTCTTAATATATTAATATCTGTCATTGTGTTAAAAAAAATAAATTATGTGCTGTTTCCATCTTTCCTACTACTATACATACATATCTATATATCTCTATGTACATTTATACACACCTCTACCTGTTGATTCCTGTATCTAAGAGAGCTCTCATCATCACTTGGTACTCTGGAGTTGGAACTCTTCACAAAGTAACTCAACTGAGTTTAATCAGACTGTAACTTCACCCCCGTTTGTTTTTTCTGAGAGATTTTTAAGGACCAGCTGCAAAATCTCAGGCATTTATCACTTCCATTTGCTGAAGTTTCTAATAAAAAAAAGGGAAACTATTCACTACTGACTGCTTCTAGAAAGCATTGGGATTGTCCTATTAGACTGCCTTCTATAGTTAGAGAGCTTAATTAGAGCTGGAAAATGGGTTTCTTTCCAAAGATGCATCCTCACATCTTTCCTGTTATATGTTTCTGTAAGTACAGTCTTCTGCTGTACTTCCTGCAATATTTACACTTGTTTTGCAACAAGACAGGTTGTAATGAGGGACTCTACTCCAACCAACCTCCATTTCCAACTATAATTTCTCTTCCAGAGCTGGCTAATCATAGGAATCCCCTGATCAAAAGCACATTATGCTACTTCATTAGAGTTTGTCACATGAAAGGAGGCACTTTCATTTTCTGATTACTTGTTATATGTTCTAGTGAGTGATCTGAATTGTACTTTAAAATTAATTTTTTATTGGGTGCTAATGAATTATTTATTTATTTTAAAATGTAGTCATCTGCAATCAAATATTTTCCCTTCAGTTTCTATATTTGGAATCTGCTGATAGTTACTGGAAGCTGTTTGGGGATTGGAATACTCAGCACTATTGTATTGTGATCAATAATTAAACTTAGTGCTGACATGTATCTAGTTTATGCAGCAGCCTCTGACAATCCATCTTGCAAAATTAATCTTTTCCAATTTATTTAATAGGAGACTTGAACAATAAAATAATTCGAATGAGCACCAATGTGGGATTATTTCTGGTCAATATTACTTTATTATAAATTGGGTCCACGTACTCATTAGTAAATTAACTGTCAAACCTGAAAACAGCTTTTTTTTTTTTTAAAGGTAATTATTGGTACTGAAGACAAGAAGGCACTTAACCTTGCTGTGCAGTCGTCCTTACCACAGTGTTTTTATTCCAGGCTATAACTACCCATCAAAGCTGCAGAGGGAAAATAATTAGAGATATTAAATGGATGGAATATTAACTATTGAAAAGCTGTGTTCTTTCTGAGCTGCTCGGATTTGTTTGGATTCCCAGCCAATGAATTGCATGTTCCTTTGGAAGTTACTGTTTGGGGTGGTTTTCCCCAAACATTGAGAAATGTGGTTAAATCTATGAAAAAAAAGAAACTAAAAAAAAGATTAATGGCTGAAAATGCTGACAAAAGAAATCAAAATCATTAGTGCAAGTAAAATGTTGTATGTATTTAAAAAGAAATATTTATAAGGGAAAGTTTAAAGAAATAGAAAGTTGGTAAAATACTGAGGGTTGTTTCTTTTTCTTAATTAAAATATGCTCTGTAATTAATTTAGCTGAAAACTATTGCCTGCTCTGAAACTGGGCATTTTCCTATTTTGCTCTTACCTCAGTTCAGTAGCTTAGTCTGTTTATTCCTGCTTAAGACATTTGATTATGCCCAATAGAGCATTTGTAAGAGCTCCTCCGTTCAAAGCATTTGTGCTAAACAGGATTTAGGATTTGAGAGTGCTGTTTTCAGCGTTGATGAATGACAGCCATTTAAATTTTTATAATTATTCCCTAAATCCATTTTGTATCTGTAGGAATCTCCAGAGCCAAATAAAAGAGAACAGGTAACGCAGCAAAATTTTTTCTATTTTATTTAGTTATTTATTTCATGTGAAGAGCATCAGAACTGGCTGTGTGGCTGCATGAGCACTGAGCTTGTGGGTTCTGATCTGTATTTCAGGGCTGGCCAAGAGCTCCCAGCCCTGTGTATGGTGCAGAGGGGGTGGCAGTCCTCTTGGAGCCTTGGGACCAGACTGGCATCTCGGATCCTCCCTCAGCTTTGTCCTCAGCTCTGAGCTGAGGAGAGGTTTCTTCCCTGCCTGGCCACCTTTTCCCATCCTGCAAATAGGAAACTGAATGCCTTTGAAATCTCTATGTCTAGATTAAATTTTGTGATAACCGGTTGACAATTTCTGAAGTTTTTTTCCCCAGAAGAGGTTCAGATTAGGTATTAGAAAATCTCTCTTCCACTGAAAGAATGGGTAGGCATTGGAATAAGTTGCCCAGGGAGGAGGTAGAATCTCCATCTCTGGAAGTGTTCAGGAGGTGCCTGGATGTGACACTTGGGGATGTTGGTTAGGATATGCTGGTGCTGGGTTGATGGTTGGAGCAGACGATCTTGAAGGTCTCTTCCAACCCTGATGATTCAGTGATTCTGTTACTTGTGGAACAGAGACTGTAACATTTGTTTAAAATTCAGTTCAAAGTAATAAACTCCTTATTTCTTGTGCATTTTTGAGAGTGGCTATGCTGCATGCTGTAACATGAGTACCACATTTGCTGTGTTACAAATGTGGTAAAACCTCTAAGAAAAATTATTTCATCAGATATATTTCATAATTAGTGTATTTTATTATGCAACTGCATACTATTATAAAGGAAAATAATAAAAATTCTATGTAGATTACTTGTTAAAAAACCAAAACCATTTGAGATTAATTCATACTTCACTTTATTCATGGTAACATGGCAGAAAAGACTGTAATGGAGTATGTATCTCGTGCTTAAATACAGTTTTCAGCTGAAGGTAGCATTCACTTCTTAACTTGCCAGTTTTATAATTTTCTGAAAAAAACCTTGACCTAGCAACAACAAAGCCACACACAAAAATACCCTTAAAAAAGCCCAAAGCCTCAAGGCCCTTTTAACTTCAACACTGTTGAAGTTAACTATGAAATAAACTATGATTTTTTTTCCCCTTCTTTATTAATTCCAGGCTAGGCAGATTGATGGAGCTTTAGATGGCAAAGGAGCAAGGGTAGGTGGACTCAGGCACTGTGCTGGACCAGGTGAACACAGTATTGTGTGCATACAAAGGAGAGAACAGGATGAATGTGTACAAGCATGAAGGGGCCTTCAGTGAGCGTGGGGGGAAAAATTGTGGTATATTAAAGCCAAAGAAAGATGTATGAAAGTGGGTCACTGCACTACTATTCTTACTCCTTCTGTTCTTGTACATGCAAAAGGAAGCAAGATGGTGTATATGCAGATGACTATGGAGGGCAAGTGTAAAGGTCAATGTATATAGTTCTGCCCTGGATTTCACAACAGGCCTGGCAATCGCACAGTCTGGAGAGGTAAAAATGAGCTTTTCTGCCAACAAAGTCTGGAATGTAAAAAGAATCCTTGTGGTTTTTATGGCCCTTGTGTATCTGATACATAAAATACCCAATGGTTTGAGGTAAACTTAACAATAATTTTCGGTTTTTGAGGTGAAGCACAAAGGCCCTCCATTTGGCTTTCCTTTAGGAATGCTGGGTGTTGATTGCAATCACTATATTTCTGTCTGTTTATCAAACTGTGGAATGTTCAGGTAACACATTCTGTCATTTCAGTGTAAATCTATTGGCTTATACTAAATACAGTGGCCCTTTTGGCCATTATGATTTTTTCTTTAGTCTGATGGAGATTTATGTAAGATGGCTAGCTTTTTCTAGAACATCTGGGAGAGACTAATCATGACATGCCTTTGCACTGGGATCTCATGCATGGGATTTATCTGCACATGGTGTTGGCAAAGTTGACAGAGATGTGTGTTGTAACTATTTTTGTATTCCGTGCCACAGTAGAGCCTGAAAACAGACTGAGTCAGGATGCAGCTTTTTAGTAACAATTTATAGAAATAAAATCTGCTCTTAAAGCCATAAAGATGCCACTCTGTGACCATAAGATATCCCTTAGGAGGTCGTTTCAAAGGTGCAAGATGATGCACGTGAGTTCTGGGAAATTATTTTTGCTTCCAGTGAAATCAATCAGTGCATGAGAGGGCCCTGAGTGATAGATGGACACTTCCTTTTATTGAGCTAAATAATTTCCTAATAAGGGTTGAGTAAATGCTTCTGTTAACCACAAGAAATGTGTTGACTAAGCACAAGAATAAGAATGCAGTGATCTACAGCACTAAATAGTTGTTTGAAAATGGGCTGTTGTTTTTTAATAACAAACTATAAATTGTTGAATCCAAGAACATTTTTTAGGATATGAAAAAAGTGCTTTATATCTGAAGCATTTATGTCAATTATCATGAACTTACTGAGTATTTATTCAGTACTTTCTCTTACCTACATTTTATATTTCAATCAATAAAATGAAAGTATATCTTGAGTCATTAGGTAGTTGACTGTTTACAATTTTCAGAGTTACAATGCAGACTACTCTGAATTACAGGGCTATATATTATTTACAAGTTTATATGGCAGACTACATTGAAAAATTGTAAAAGTTTTTTTTTCAAGGGTAAGCATGAGAAATATATCTTAATTGGAATCAGCTTTTTATTTTGCATATGTATTTTTAAATCTGCCATTCATAGCTTTTTTAATGAAGAGAATTTTGGTTTTGAACCAAAGTATTTGAGACTAATTTTTTCTCCACCTTAGCTATGAAGCTAATTTAAAAATATTATTAGTGGTGAATGTGATTTTAGTCAGGAAATCAAGATGTGAATTTTTGAACATGTTTCTCCAAAGGTGCACTTCTCAAATTATTACTGTGAAAGTAATTTATTTCAGCCAAACACTCTTCCCACATATTGTTAACAGGAGTCTGCACTCCAACTCATTTAACAGCTTTTTAATTCAGTAGTTATTCCATTTTAATAGAGCCATTTCTTCATCATTCTGCATTTAGTGATAAATGGTGCCAGGACATATGATAAATTAAACCACAAAGAACTGTGTTAAAGTAATCTAAAGGATTTAACTTGAAAGGAAGAAGCACCTAGTTTGCTCAGCATAGCTGTCTGAGAATTCCTATAAAGAAAAACACTTCCTCTCAAAGCTAAACTGTGAAATAAAGTTAAAAGTAAAGTTTTAAACTCTAACTGCTTTTCAAAGTTCATCCTGATAGTAGCTACCAAACCACACAATTGCATAATGGACTCATCAGTCTGAAACACTCTCAAAAAGCTACATCCTTTTAAACATGTAATAATTTAGCTGATATCTATTTAAAAATCTGATAGGTATAAAATCTCAGTTTCTGAAAGGTGTGCCCTGAGTGGACGGCAAAACCTACCCCAAAAGTTACATGAACTGTGAAGATAAGTAGTTTTTGACATCTGAAATACAAGTACATTTGGTGGTTTGTTGGTTGGTTGGGTTGATTTGAGATATTTTGTTGCTTTTGCTTTGTGGGGTTTTTTTTGTGCATGTGTTTGTTTTGGTTTCTTTTTGTTTGGTTCGGTTTGGGTTTTTTGGGACTTTTTTGTTTGTTTGTTTGGATTTTTTGGTTTTTTTTTCCACAGGAAAAAAAGACTGTAGCTGTCACCTATGCATATTCAACTGTTGGAGAATGGTGGTGCTGTAATTCAGAAATACGGACTTTTTTTTTAAGATAAGTCTTTTTCCCTTTATTTCAGCTCTCCTTTGTTCTCTCTGTTTTACAAAAATATGCACCAGCCATCCATCTACAGCTTTCTTGAAAATGAACACATGCCTTTTGGTTTCTGCCTTGAGAAGTTAAGGACAAATTTCTGTAGAGAATAAGCGGTAAAATGGTGTAGGAACTAACATATAGGCATGTTTTAAAGTAGGTCATTCATTACAATATGCATAGCATGTGTCAGCTTTCTGTTCTTGGCACTTTTGTAACTAAACCTTCTTAATTCTTAGCTCTACTTTATATGGTGGAGGTAAATTCGGTGGTAGAGGAGTGTTTAGATAAATTGTAATGGGGTATGAAAGCCTTTTGAATAGGTTTGAATCTGTCTTTAGAGAACTAAAATATCAATTAAGTAGATCTGTGATGTGGTCTGTGTGAAATGAGTTTGAGATCTTAGTCCAGGTTCCAGTGAATGTTTTGGGGTTTTTTTTTAGGCTTTTTTTAAGACCTTCTTATTTAAGCAATTTCTTCTTGGTGGTATAAAATGGAGAGTACAAAGAATCATCAGTGTGGTGATGTATATCAAGGGGAGGGAGTTAAATGCTCAAAGTTCTAGAAAGACTAGTCCATTTTGTTGATTACATTTACAATTGAACACCTTTGTGAGAGAGTCCTTAAAACTGGTCCAAGTATTTTAATTTTTTTTTGTTAAACAGACAACAAAAGAGACGATATAAGTTTCATTGTGTATGGTGTGAGTTTTTATTACTTAATAGGCAGCATATGTTCACATAATGTATTTTTAAGCCCTTTTCAAACAAGACCTCTCTCCAAATGACTTGTTAGCAAGCTGAGTTTCTAACCAAATTGACTTAGGAAATGAGAGTATTTTATGATCAAGGGGGTAAACTGCTGGAAGATTCAAGGAATCTCTTCAGGGGTCTCCTGACAGCTTTGCCGTTCAGAAAAATCAATGAGATAATAGACAAAGACAATTTTTCAGTGCTTTGAAATGTTTAGGGAGTGCATTTTCCATTTCAAAACTTGGTGGGGTTTGTTTTGGAGTCAGTAGTTGAGAAAAATATAGTCACTTCTCTTCAGCTTTGCATTGTATCAAACCTGGCAGTTTGTCATTTGTTAGGAGCAAATAATGCGTTACTATAATGATGGGTGTTTAATTGTAAGAACTTAAACTTTTGATATTAAGTTGGAGCACATGAATTGATAAGCTCAGGCTTAATACCCTCTAAACACAAAATTTTGTGGGTGGTCCTGAAACATGGTATACAACAGCAGAGGATTTCACCTATAGGATTTCACAGTAGTTTTACTCAAGTCAGTAACAAAGTTTTAATTTGAATGCCTATGTTGCTTCAGATGGGCACAAAGGTAATTTATGGTCATTTTCCTTTTAAAATGGTTATAAAAAGTTTCTGCTGTAGATGTTTTTCAGGCAATGGTGTTCTAGGATAGTTTGATTTTAAATAAAAGCCATAAAGGACAGGTGCTTTCTTGTTAATTTGGCTTTTGGTCTAAAATTGTTTCTATTGCTAGTCCTGTTTGCAAAATGCTCTCTTGAACAGAGCAAGTTCTTTGGTTTTAAAATTCACCAATATTATATTCAATCCCTGTATAATGCTGTCAAAAGTTCATGAAGTGCAATGCTAAAAATGCGTTTGATTTCTAAACTTTTTAATAAAACAAAAGGAATTCCCTGACACATGTGAGAACATAAGAGCAGCTGTACTGTGTTTTGTTAGCACTTTGTGAATAAGTTCTGTCTGTTTTAATCCTGGTAGTTATAGGAGGGATACCTAGGAAAATTTAGATAAGGGTACTAAGGGTTGTATTCCTAACCTCAAAATAGTTTTTCCTAAGGAATATAAATGTAGAAGACTTTTACTTTTTTTTTAACATGTCAGTCCCTAAGTTGTTCGCCTTCTGAGAACCAGGAGTTCTCAGTCCCTGGTACTTTCCATCTGGATACCCACAATCAGCAATTAAGTTAATATAAAATGTAATTTAGTCTATGGTTTGTATTACATGGTGCATGCCAGTATCCTTATTGTATGCTCATACTTTTGAATTGCATACTCAGAATTCAAGCAGTTTATCCCTTTTAATTATATTTTCCCAAAAGGGTTCTAAGTGCCCTAAAACTTTTGCAAAGTTGGAAGAGCTTCTGACAAACTGAGGGCAGAAAACCCTCATGGAGCTGCCATGCTTCTTTAAATGGACAGTCACACCACAGTATTCTTGTCCAATATTTCTTTTTGTATACTGCTTATTACAATGACTGGCCTTGCTAGGTTATTTCACTAAGGGCAGCAGTGCAAGAAAACTCTACCTAAATTCTTTTAGTGTCCAATTCTCCCCCCAGCTTAAGTTCATAACCCCTTGTACTTCTATTTAACACAAGCTCAGATAGCCTGCAGCATCTCTCCTTCCTGTTCCCTTCAGAATTGTGTGTACCTTAATAGAGTTTCTTCATAATCGCCTTTGCTTTTGAAAAAAAGCCACAAAATTTCGCTTTAACTTTATAAATAATCAAGCTTTCCACATCCCAGTCTTACCATGTAAAGTTGCTCTTCTTTGTTGTATACTCAGCAACTCTAAACTATTCTTTCTTTTCTGACATGAAGACTTACCGGTGTTATCCCAGTGGCTGAAATGCTTGCTTGCTATGGAATGCTTTCCTTGACTCACCTCTGCTGCTTAACCATTTCAGAATTTGTTTTGCCTTTTAACTGGTGAATCACAGCAGCATGACTAATAATGCAGATAATGCTATAGAAGATGGTTTGTTGTCTTTTGCCATATCCCTATTGAGTGCTGTGAAAAGAAAATTAATTTTGATCTCCTGTTTCTCTACTCTTGGTTCATTATTTTGATTTTTAGGATGACTTTTGGAACTCACTTTTACCCATTCAGACTCCTAGTTTGTCCTAAGACTTTCTGACCTATATTGCTTTTCACTTTTGTATTGACTCACTCCCCCAGCCCATTTTTGTGTCAGCAAAAACTGTCTCACCTTTCTTCACATTTCTTCTGCCAGGTCATCAATACAGAAAGGAGAGGAAAAAAGCCCCAAACAAACCCAACAGCATAAATTCTAATGCTCACGGCATCCCACTTATCAACTCCCTACATCCCCACAAGTAACCTTTGTGTCAGATATCCAAGCCAGTTCTCTAACCACCTCCAGTGCTATATTTTCTTGACCTTTATAGGGCAGGCTTTTCTGCAATTCTATGTCAGAAGTATTCCTTAATTCCGATGTGTTTTGTCTGAAAGTTCTCCAGTCAACACTTTTGTTACTTTAAGAAAGAACTCTGTAATTTCCCATGCTTGCTATTTGTTTCTAGAATCACTTCAGAATTCTTTTCCACTTGCTCTTGTCTCTGTCTGAGTCTTGCTATGCAATTGCTGTAATAGCCAGATATAGCCGCAGATTTCATCTAGTTTCAGCCTGTACCTGCAAGATTTGGTACTCATCTTTGCTGTTCCATATTATAGCATCGAGACAAACCCCTTCAACCTATGCTAATATGCACAATTTGGAGGTTGAAAGCACTTGTAATTTTAGTGCCTAACAACACTGAATGAATATCTGGATGAATAATTATTATGCATTCATTTCCCCAAGTGTTTTAAATTTTTAGCTATAATTATTATCTGACATGAAATTTAATGTCCATTTGCAGCTTTTTCTCCTCACTTTCTGTATGAAGTTGTTCACAGCACTGTTTTGAGACAGAGCAGTGTTGGAAGAATAGTGCTGCATTTTGAGAGAAACATGCTGATTACATTCTGCAGGATTTTAATAGACAGGTGTACCAGGTACCTTATGTCTGTGATTTACTACAAGACTGTTCAGAACCAATTATTGTACCACCTCTGGCTGGAAAAAGGATGGATCCATCTAGCATTTTTAATTATGCCATTCCAATAAAAAAGAATCTTTTATCATTGAGTTACTGTATATGCATGGCAAGTCTAGGAGGTGTGAAAGGAAAGCTTGTGGTACCAAGATTGATTGATTCTGTAGGAACCTTCCATATGTTTATGTTGTATAGAACTTCCAGTGTGTTTTGTGAGCATTTATCAACAAAAGTGGATAAATGATAGCTTCTAGTGTATAGACAAAACACATTGTGCACTATCTCTGTGGAACAATTGCTCAGATTTTTCTCCTTCCTTTTAATAAGTAACTAAGAATCTGTCTTGCTGTTGCCTCTGAATTTAGTTTCATGAAATCTTCATACAGAATATTCGTGACTTTTTTCCAAATTTCTTGCAGACATTCACAGAAGCGATTTTACTTTTGCTTGTGACACGAACAGGAGGTTTTCATCAAATTTTGTATGGTTTTGATGCCCTATTCTTCTGCTAGGAGGTCACTTAAATAACCTTGTTAATTAAGGTTATTTATGCAACAGATCACTGACAGAGCAGGAAAAAACAGTTGTGTTGGACAAGGGTTTTTTTGTCTGTAAGACCTGTTATCTACTTCTTGTGTTATTGTCAAATGCGGTGGCACATTGCAAAAATGACATGCAATGGTTGTAGTCTTTTAACAGCTTTCTTGGCTCATCAATTTTTCATAGGTAGGGTCCAGGACATTAAAATTTGGACAGGAGAAACTCCAGTAAAAAGAACTACATTGAGATTCTCTTGGAGGCTTTCCTCTAAAATAATACATTGATATTCAAACTATTCTTTGTTCATTTGACTAATGAGGCTTTTGTTAGTTTCATGTGCTAAAGACAGTGGCTCTTCAACTGCTTATTAAAAAGGTCTGACTGACTGACTTACACATTAATGATAGAGAGGAAAGTCTCCTATAAAGAGATATGCCTGTGAAGCAGAGACTAGACATCAAATCCTGGTGTTANGCTTTTCTAAAGATTTTTCCAAAAGAGGACACAGAAGAGGATTTGGTGGAAAAGCATCAATAGGCTCAGAGTAGTAAAGCATAATATCAAGAACACTAAAACTTACTAAATTCAAATAAATGATGCATTATGGCAGAAACTCAATACTCCCTACATAGTGTGAAGTGGAACAACAGTGTGAAAATATGGACAACATTCCTCCCCTTTTATTTTCTTAAAACAGTTTCATTCAGATGATTAATTTCCTAATGTTTCTCGAAAACCCTTTAAGCCATGTGTAGACAAAATGGGCTTCTTACTTAAAGATATTTGCAGCTACTGAAGGGTCTCTCACTCTTTAGAAATGATGACTTTGGAAGCTTCAGTGGATTTTCTGAGAAGATGTATGATTTGAGGTTTTGTTTGCTTAAAGAAAGTTTAACTTGGGCATAAAAATTTAAGACCAATTCCACATCAATAAATTCTAATTTTGAACTTTCTCATAGTTGGATATAACTGGTTTAGTCATATTTTTTCTGCTAACTTCATGCTGTATGAAGATAATTCTAGCAGCAATCTATCATCATATATGAAATCATTCTACATTCTACAATAAAAAATGCTAGTTAAGTGGTAGTCACATAATATTTTGTGTATTTTTTATCTGCTGTTGAAAGGTGTTGAGAATTTTCAGCTGAGAGGTGGAACTCTCATTTCATGAATGGGTCAACTTGCCACTTTCTTTGAGGCTGTTTTGACAAAGATGCTTTTATTTGCAGTAAGTAATAAAACATGGCTGAGTTTAATAATGCTGCCATTGTAAAACTGATTAATGTCTGCTACTATAACGTGGATGTTATAGCATCTTTATCCCTTTCTCAGTCCTTTCTGGGCAGAACAAAATGCTGAGTAAGGCTTGGCACGACCTAACAAGCCTGTCAGGTTTTTTACCTCAAGCTGTTTCCTGTAACTGTTTTGGTTATTTTGGATTCACTTTTTGCCTCTATTTCCCTCAAAGAAGTTTTTATTCTCTTTAGCAAAGCATTTCTTACTGGGCATTGATGCACTCCAGGGAACCTGTGGTTTGTGGCTGTCATATAACAGTCTGCCTGTGAAACCCATCAGCTTAGTCAAACCTCAGGTAAATCAGTGTTGCACAGAGGAGCAGTTAAAGATCTTTCTTTTTTATTAACATGGAGGCCTTTTCCAGTGTTGCATTCTGAGTGGTGTCCATAAATCCCTTCCAAAGAATTCTGATAATCTCCTTTCATTCAAGTCTCCCTAAGTGCTCTGTCTACTTGCAGCATGAGACTTGATGGATTGCATAGCTTTGTTTTTTCTATAATATATTTTTACACACGTTGTTGACTGCAGGTTTCAATATAAACTGCTAAATATAACCCTCAAAATGTTAAGGCATAGACAGACAATTTCATATAATTTGGTGGCATAAAAGATAGTGATTCCTTTGTCTCCAGAATGGTTCACGGGGTCCAAAATAGTTACCTTGTATAGCTGCACCTCATCTCTTTCTCTGAGAGAAATGCAGCACGTGGTTCATGGATGGCAGGTGAATGGCATTGGAAGTTTTACCTTCAGGATAAACATATTAAAACGTAAATGTAAACAAAATATGAATTAAAAAGAATAGTGTTTAATTTTGAATTTACTAGTATTGCTACCTCTTCGGAAGTCTCTTGCAAAAGGATTTACATATTTTTAAAAGTGCTAAAGCCTCTGAGTTGGTGTAATCACTGTATTGAAAACAGCAAAGAGATGGACAAGGTGAGGATGGGCATAAAGGAAGACAAAACACAGAATATATTGCACCTCAAGTGAGGTGTCGAGGGTAATCAGATGTATAATTTGATGGGAATCTGTCACACATCTTCATGGTTTACCAAATATAAAAATTCAATTTGTAATAAATAAGCGTCATCTTCCAGAGAAAGCTCTGGAAATCCCTGCAAGCAATATAAAACTATACAATGCATAGTAGTTAGTTTAAAAAAGAAACCAAACCAACAAAGAGAGAAAGTTGGACTGGCCCTGCAGGACACTTTTTAAAAAAAATAATTTTTCATGCTCTGAGACAGGAAGTATCTTACAATACCCTCTGTAGAGCCAAATAATGTAAAAAAGATTGATACTGTCAGCTACTGTACCAGTTTGGAGGCATGCTGAATACGAGATGATGTTCATTTAAGTCTTGATTTTGGGAGTACGGTGTTTGGAGATTCCACAAGTTTAGCAAGAGGTATGGATGCCCAACAGATGGTTGGCAGCAGCTGCAGCCCCACTGAGTACTTTGTGTATGCGAGTCCTTTTATGGTCCTGTTCATTGCCACCATGTACTTTATATATAATTTTCTGCAGCAACACAGGCTTTCATTGTTCCCTTAATTTCCTGGTTCTATAGTGCTGTAAAGAGCCCTGTGCCAGTGATTTGAACTATGCTGTACAGGTCCTCCAAATGTGCGTATTTTGGGCTCAAGATTGGAATGCCATTTACCTGTTAGGCAGGGATAAAGGCCAAATCAAAGATTGAACTGCTAACTGCTCCAAGGACAGGGGCTAGCAAAGGTGCCAGCACTTCAAAGTAATTGTCATGCTCTCATTCTGTAGAGATTTTTTTGAGGTGGATATTTTGTGCGTGTTTATGTGTAATTCAAGGCTTCAGCATGGCAGAGAGAGAGAGAGACGGTGGCCTCAAAAGAGTTCTTTTAAGAACCCGAAAGAGCAAGAATTGTTATGTCTGTTTTATCTTCAAGCATCAGAAAGACTTTAATTAAGATATCCCTGGGTTCATGTGAGTTTGCTAGAGCTCACTCACCGGGAGGGTTTTCTAAGCTCTTGAAACTCATTTTTAATGATACTGCTTCCAGAGAAATATCTGAAGAGGATCACTGAAAAATGCAATATATTTTGTATTATCATATCGTGTACTGTTACTGTTGTAACCCATCATAACTGTTTTACGTGAAAAATAAATATGGAAAATCTAGTAGCCTGTCCAGAGAAATAGGAGACAAGAACATCTCAGTTTTAATTAATAGTTTCATTCCTCTGTAACCTTGTTAAATTTACCTGAGTCTCTTTGTGCTAGGTTTCTTAATCTTCTTGCCAACAGTGACTGAAATAACTTTGTTTTAAAAGCATTCCTGTTAGCTTTTAATGTTATCATCCTTACAAAATATGAATACAGTATTTAAATCTTTTGTGCCTCTGTCTCTCATCTCTGAAATGGGGGGGGGGGGGGACANNNNAAGGGGGGGGTGGGGGGAACAATGCTTCCTGCCTCACAGGGAGTTTGGAAGGGGAATTTTGAAAATTTTGAGAGATGTTAGATGTTATGCTAATGAGGGCAATAGAAAAACTCATTACCTTGTTAATAATTAATTAGCTAATAATTGTGAAGGTAATAGAAAATGGAAAGAGCTGTGCAATGAAAAGCTCAGAATTACTATTACTAAGAATGTGCCTTATTTTTGAAGATTGTTGAGCTGATTTTAAAAAAAGGAAAAAGGCTGCAAATGGAGATAATTTTTCAGGACAGAAAATAATGGAGAATGTGAGTACTATAGCTTAAAAGGACAGCAGAAAACATATTAGACTGGACACTGTATTCTGCTCAAAAAGGAACACCTCATTTCAGTTAGATTCCTATAAACTATTTATCCTAGTATGAAGCAGGTAGGCAACAGCTATTTTAGATCAAGATACTTCCAGCTACTTTGAAGAAGCTGCATGATTTGTAAAATTATATTTAAATCAGGTTCTTTGAAAAGATACTCGTATAGGTAAATAGATACATTTATCTATTTATTTTTTGATATACCCCTGTTAAGGTTTCTTGAAATACTAGATTACTATGTCAATGATTTACTTACATGGATATTATTAATGTTTTCTTCTTAACACAATCATATTAAATTTTAATGACATGAATTGTAATATCTAACTGGTATCTGGAAGCTTGTGGATAGCCCAAAGCTTTTATACAAATTTATATGTATAAAGCTCTCACTGATATACTTTGCCAGTAGATATTGTACCTTGAGTAGTCAGCTCTGCAAATCCCTTCTCACAAAAGATTAAAAACATCCTCCTATTACATCTAGAGACTTCTTTTTGTTATTCAAAGACATGAATATATTTAGAAAAATGTATATGATTTTAATGCCTTAAACCAGAAAGCTACCTTGATTCCCATTAAAAATTGGAATATTTAATGTTTTTGCTGCTTCTGTGGCAGTTTTTTTGATATTGTGAAGGAGAACAAAAAAGATTTCTGAGAACATATAAAACAAAAAACTGTGTTTGAAGTATTATAATAAAACAACCTTCTTCTTTTAATGCTAAGTCCCTTTTTAATGAAGATCCTCTGGCAGCTCTTGAATGTATAACTAGTTTATATCATGGGATGAAGCTGTCTGTTCTGATGATTGACATGAGCCCACATTACAATGTGATTCTGAAAATTAGTCCATAGAGGTCCTTTTCAGGTACTACTCAGACTGAGAGCTGCCCTCCAACTACAGTAGAGCCTTTTTAACCCCACTCATTGGTATTCTAATCTGGAAGTGCTGTCCTGCTTTTTAAATAACCCAGGCATTCAGGCTAGTACCCCCCTTGACACATTACTTAGCCAAAGGATTCAAATGAGATTCAAGAAACATGCAGTACAGCACAAAGGGATTGGAATATGCACAATTAATAATCACACAGTTAATTCATTTTTAATGCAAGGAGGTTTTCTGAAATTTCACATTCAAATTTGTAACACAAAGTAGTTGCTGTCTATTCCCATTATGCTGCCAAAATACTGTAAGGATAAAAAATTCCTTATTTTTCTCTGTCCATGTGTGTATCTGCTTGGGCAGGTGCATGTACACGCTAGAAAAATAAGCCTGAATAACACTGAGATTATAATGCAAACAGATAAAAGCTAGAGGGTTCAAAGTTAAAGATGTCTTAAGTCAACTGTGAGCAGAAAAGACCTATGGCATAAGTCAAAGGATGGATGACATTTAGCTTACAGTGGCAAATTGCCTAACTATTGCCCATTTTTGTTTACACCAGAGTATGGTTTGATCAGTCTGTGTTTTCTTTGCCCCTCTTGTTGTTTGTTTTCTGTTGGTTCTTGCATATATTTTTGGGCAGCTGAGTGCAGTGTCTTCTGAGTGATTATACAGTATTGCCTCCAGGGAAAGTTCCCCACTGACAATGTAGAAAATATGATTTTAGGCACTACCAGCCACAGAACTTGAAAATTAAAATGTATATTTTCTGAAAAACTCCTTTTGGAGCCTATATTTTTACTGCATACCATTTTATGGGCTCCTGATGCTCCTTCTGTGCTGTATTGTTCAGGGCACATGAGAACTGAACACAGAAACTTTTTAGAGAATAATAGTTATGCTGAGTGAAGGCCACTGCTCAAACCTTTCTAAAAAGCTGTCTGTAGATTACCAGCCATTGTCACGGGGATCTGTCAGATAAATACAGTGACTGCACTTTATTGTCAGTAGGAAGCTGACCTTTACCAACAGTTTCCATGTTGAGGCATGATTCCCTACTCCTTCCTTTTGTGTGGCCCCTACTGCCCTCTGCTCAAGTTATTCAAGCCTTCTGTTAGTAAATTTCACCCCACAAAGAGTGCCTGAAAAAAATTATTCTCAACTCCTACTTAAACGATGTTTTAAAAACTTAAGTGGTACATAAGCTTTATGTTCTCACTACACACAAGGATCAACTTCATTCTCTGTTTCACCAGGGTCTATTTGAAGAGATGTGTGTAAATGCTGTTTTTGCATGCATGGATTTATTTTTCAAAGGAAGGGATGGAACTATTTCCTTCCAGCAACTAAATCTACCTAATTGTGCCTGAGATACAAACATTTCCTAAACCCAAAAATGACTACAATATTAAGAAAATTGATATAAATAATAGCATAGCATGCTTAAATCAAATTTCAGAGAAACATAACCGTAGATATTTAAATAATTAGAATGTGAAACAGAAGCTTACTTTGCTAAGTTAGTATCTCGGATTTAAAATAGTGCATCTGTACACACAGGAAAAGGAATTGCCATTTTTGTATTAAAGCAGCCTTAAACGTCCCCAGACAAAGTTTTCCATGTCTGATGTGCTGGTGAGTAGAAGAAATGGAGTTAGATAAAGAATACATGAAGAGGAACTGGAGATATTTTGCTTTCAACTCTATGCTGCTCATCCATCACCCCAAGCAGCAGTTTTTGGGAAGTGGGAAAGGAGCCTGTATCCATAGCTATTGGACTGAAGGGCAAGTCCTGGACCCTGTACCAGTCTTGTGGTATACAGTATGCACTTGGATTGCCTCTGTCTACAGGGTTTTTTTCTAGCAGCCCTTTTTGTAAAGGAGATGGAAACAGCGCTGATTGAAATGCAAACCTGAATTTAGAAGACAGTTTCTAATAGTACTGAACAACTCACTGATTCTGTTATTTGTCTGTAAAATAATTGCTCTGAATCACACCAGTAAAGGTACCTCAATTTAAGTTTTTAAGCACAATTTATCTGAAATCACTCTGATATCTTGTGAAACATGGCCAGAAAGGCACATTTGCAGGATTTTTGTTACTTTTTAGATTGCAAAAATCGATATTGCTTGTGCTTTTTTTCTGAAATGGCACTGACAAGTGTTCATAATCAGATACAGTTGAATGGTGTTGGATAGGGAGTTACATCTAAATATGGAAAATTAATACATTTGTAGAAACATCACTTCTGATAGTGTCAAGACATCCCTATTAGAATAGTACCCAAGGATCACACAAGAATGGGGTGTTTTTAGACTAAATGCTCAAACATAAAAAGGTTCTGCCTAAATACTTACTGTACACTTTACTCACTATCATTTCATTTTTATTATGCTTTTGGTGTGGAGGAGAGGAGAACTTATTTAATTATGAAGGCACTTGCTAAATAGAAGAGCAGGAAAATAGATGTTCTTAAAAAATCATGAGGTGGAGAGGGAAAATAATCTGTTGTTGGGGAAAGCGGATAGAGAAGGAAGTAAGATTTTAGCAGTGAGCAGTCAAGAATCTTTAGATGAAACAAATATATTTAAATCTTAAAGGTTTTTTTCGCTACCAGTGATGATCAAAAGGTTCCTTCTTTTTAAGGCAACCTTTTCATAGCCCACTCTTTCACCCTCAGACAAGAACTAATATTTCTCTTCAGAAGCACTGTTGGGCAGATAGGTTGCCTTGCTGATTGCTCACATGTTTTTCTGTGATTTGCTGGTGCCTAAGCATTATCTTCGATTTGGTATGCATTCAGTATGCTATTACATCTTGCAAAAGCTCTGTACAGGCTTGTATACCTGAGCTACCTGTAAGTAGTGGGTAATTGTTCATTAAATGAGGGATTTCAGTTTTTAATCTTGAGCACACTTGACTCTGAAGATTTACTGTGGCACTGAAGCAATAGTTGCACTTTTTTGTTACAATAAAATCAACCTTACGCACTGCAAATGCCATTGTAATGGCAAAGGGACAGTTTGTTAAACCCTTGTTTTATTATGTTTCTTTCCAGTTAGGATCATATTCTTGTGTTCTTAGAGCAAAGAACTGCATTGTGGGCAGGGCAAATGGTATCTTCTGAAAGTACAGAAGCAAAAACATACACAAAACCTGTCCCTTACAAGTAATATTGAGGAAGTTGTATCCTGAAGGGAAAAACACAAGTCAGGAGTGGTTGTGTAGTGCTGTGAACCTCACGAAGATGCTGGTTTTCCTCAGAGGGTGCTACAGTCCCAAGCATGGTGTTAACAGGGTTGAGAAGACTTGTGTGGACCAGCAGCAGCAAACCAAGTCTTGCTGAGGTGAATTTTCTATGGCCCCTTGGGACCATTCTCCTGCCTGGTGTCATTGTCTCAGCCTGCTCTCCCTGTGCAAAACTGAAAGCAAGTCCAAGATTTGACTTGCACTGTGGTAGGCATTAAACTGCACCTCTTCCTATCCCTCTGAGGGGACTGAAGAGGAAGGTCATGGAACTAGAAGAGAGGTACTTCTTTTCTGACTTTTAGTCTAAAATACCCTTTAGGTGGCCTAACATGGAGTTTCTTACTGTATTGATTTTGGGTATGTATGAACAGACAAAGGGAGAAAGATTCTCAAGAAAGTCTCCCCCCCTGCCCCCCCTTTTTTTCCCTCTCATTGAATGACCTGAGAAAATCCATAAACCTTGGCATAGCAAAATAACACTCATGCAGACCTGTCTGATTATGCTGTAAGCTGTCTTTGTGGATTCAAGTTATAATTGTATTACAAATGTAACAGCTTTTCCGGTGTAAAAAATAAGAAGGCAGATCAAGAGACCATATGGTATATAATGGGAATGAAATAGTTTTTATTTTGCTGATGTGGAGGGTAGAAGTAAAGGAATTGTTTTGGTTAAAATAGACAGTGTAACAGGATAGAAGATAGAGTGGAAAGGCCAAGGACATCTACCTGTTTACTACAGCATTAATTCCTTCACTTGCTCTTGAGTACCACTAACAGGGTGAAGCACTTGTTTCCTCAACATGCAGAAGCTGAGGTAGTTTCAGACCTTGGCATGGCAGTAGTTCCTCTTTTTCCTTTAAGCTGCTGAAGAATGATACAGGTAGTTCTATACTGCTGCCATTCTGAGAACCGATAAGTTTAGTCTGAAGAAAATAAAGCCCAAACTTTATGCTAGCACTTGGATACCAATTTTTTTCCTGGCCTTTTACCAGGGTTTGGGTATTGAATCTGCCAGCCGGGTGCAACCATTTGGACTTGTCCTCCTCATGCCATTTTCCCCTGGCTGTAAGAGACTTGCTTTCGCTTATTTGGCAATGAGGTCTTAAGCACTTTTTGCCTGACAAGCATATGTATGATCAAAAAGGTCCCCCTCCTCCACACTCATTTATGTTCACACTATAAATCTGCTTTCTGGCCTTAGAGCTGATCTCATCAGGAGTAAATCCAGACCATCACTTTCAGACAGTTATATTGAGAGTGTAACCCCGTGTGTGTATTAGCCTCTCTCTTTTGTGAAGCAAGGTTTAAACGCTACATCAACAGATTTAAATGGACAGTTATTGAAATCAGCAAGATAGCCTCATGTAAGACATCCATAAATTTTCTGGGAAATATTTTTCAATTGTGAGGCAGTCTCTGAGATCTAGGTTGCTGTAGCAGGAAATATTTTGGTAGATGAACTTCTAGAGCTACTCTTTGATTTATTGTTAGGGTTTTTTTGCTGGGGTTTTTTGGTGGTTTTTGTTTTTTGTTTTTTTGTCTGCTTGGTTTGGTTTGGTTTTATTTTTTTTCTGTGAATGGTGAAATGGTTAAATCTCAAGGCTAAGATGGGCTGCTTTGGAGTAGGTGCAGAAATTAGAAGATATTTTAATTTTATACTTCACCATTAAATTATTGAGTATCTTTACCAACAGGATTTGGCTGGTTAATAAGAACACACTGTTGTTGCTCATCAATAGAGTTTAGGATCATAGAGTTTCTCCTTTCACTGAAGTCTTAGAGCAGTTTTGAATGCATCTCTCTCTCACTCTTATGATTGGGAAGTTGTGGGAGGGCTTTAATCCCTGGGTATTCACATCCCTCTTGCACTTCTGTGCCTTTGGTTAAGTAGAGACAGTAACTATGAGTCCCTCAGTGACTAAAATGCCAAACCACACACGACACCCTCTTTGCACTCCCTATTAAAATTTTACAGGTCAAAAATCCAAAACCCACTTAATAAAAATTGTTCTTCATCGTAAGTGACAAGAGAGAGCAGGTCAATCTATGGAATAATGGTGCAGTAATTAGAACCTTTGTAGTTGATAAAGTGTGACTGTTAATCAATGTTTGGCTAATTAATCAATATTTTAATCATTAGACCTTTTAAATTTGTTTTAATGAGCATTTCCTCTAATTCCCTTGATCCTGTTGCTTCCAACTCTTCTATTATCTCTGTTAAACAGCAAAGTAGGTGTTCATATAGCCAGATTATGCTGTGGTTTTGTAAGGTTTTTGTAGTTCACGACAAAGATACATGAATATTTCTGAATGTGTGCAAATCCATGTTCTTTAACAGAAAAATATTTTTACAGTGTATGCCCTGTCCATGTTTGCATTAAGAACAGTGTTTGAGAGAATGAGACTTCACAACTTAATGGTGCACTCCACTGATAAATTTTGGTATATTAATAATCTTTACCTAAGGAAATAGTGCAAATAAGACACATGCTACTAAGGGACAGTTACTCCTCAAACATCCTTTTCTTCCCTCTAAAAACCTTACTGAGCATTATTAAGGTATTTAGAGTTTGCAGAGGATAGCTACTCCACCATTAGTCAAAAAATATTATATTCAGGCATTTTTCTGCCTTCTTTCTTCTGCTGTTTCCTGACCAAAATTCAAAGGTTTTTCATGCACGGTATATGTGAGATACAACATTTATGGCAATGGCCATTTGAATGTGCTATAGGTCATTTTAACTTTGAATATTCCAATATTTATGGAATGGTTGTATCCTCCTCATATAGAACATTTGTAGAGTTTTCATGCCACATCTGTCCTTTCTTTATTCTTTTTTTTTCTTTTTCCAGTTTGCTTCCTTTCAAATTTTCTTATCCTTTCTCACAGTGAAATGAAATAATATGTGGAGAAAATAACCAATGGAGATGTGTAAAAAAAGTAACTTGCATCAAAGTAGTGGATTTTCAGATAAATCTGAGAGAATCTAAGGATACAAGTTGGGGAACCTGAAGCAAATACTAAATACAGTGAATTTACAAAGTATTTTTAAACCCAACTTTTGAACACTTTTCTAGTAGTAATAATCTTAAATTAAGACAATTTTAAATTTTACTGCCTTTCTTGCAGGCTTCATTTACTCCACTTTCTCACACATCCTTGATCCATCAGACCTTAGACAAAGCATAATAATGTACAGAGTGAAATAAGAGCATTGTTGAACCAGGGTTGTTCTAGAAATAATTTTCCTTTTTGGTGAATACCCTCAAGGTCTGAAACTCAGCTGAAGTGTGGCAAGAAACTTTTTTCTATTTTTTTGAGCTGCCCTAAGACACAGAAATACTCTTGCTAATGTGGATAATGGAGGGAAAACCAACAAAAAAGCCCAACACTAAACTCCTCCAAAAAGCCACTATGTATGCTGCTCATCTTCCCTGATCCTTGAGGCAGTGAACATTCACTGTGTCCTGTGTCTCTGCTCTTATCATGAATGATATCTTCTGATGCAACTATATTTCCAAGATTCTTCCCAAAGATATTTTTGAAGAGAAAACTCAGAATATTATCTACATTTTTTTCTCTAAAATTGGGAGTCTGTTATAGGTGTGGTTAATTTTTTTGAAAAAGAGCTTCATTGTGCATTGAAATGAAGGAGAAAATAATGCCTCTTAGTTATGTTGGTTTACCAAACCTCAGGAGTGAGCAATTTTCTCTTCAAGAAAAACTTGAAGCAATGATTTTCATAGCATGTGAAGTATTTTAAGATACCCTCAGAAGAACAAAACCAACATTTTGCTTCCTTCCCTGTAACTGATGCAGTTATTACAGGGGTATTTTTGCTTGGTTTCGGTTTTATTTTTGAGGGTTTTTGCAAGCCCTTTGTCTTCCATTGAAACCTCAGAAAATACCTGGTCAAAGGCTACCAGACTACGTTCTAAAACAGTATAACACTTTAGGAAAGTTTTGACTCTCTTAATGTTAAGTTATTGCCAGTTTCCTTTCCTGTTTATCCGTCCTTCCTCCTCATCCATGTGCCACTTTCCATGCTCTCATTCTTCAGGACAGGAATAGCATTAAAATTCCACATAAAGCTGTTTGAATGGCCTTAAGTTTATTTTTTCAGAAATCAAAGGGGGAAATGACATTCTGATAATGTTGGATGTTCAATCTGTCCATAATGTCCAGCAGTGCAATAAAAACACCTGCAGTGACCCATGGGCACTCTCTGTTTTACAGCATCAATGGCAGCAAAAAGAGCTGCTCTTTGTACTTTGCTGGGAACATCAGTGCTCTGATGAGCACCGAGGCAGCAGACTCAATACCTGTACCTGCACACCTGATCCATGAGCAGCTAACAAGAAACTGAGAAAGAATTGAAGAATTACATTTATTTTTGTGCTGGGATTCTTGTTCATGGGAAGGCAGGCACCTGAAATCCAAGACCAAGTTTTGCAATGTGATGAGTGCAGTCAGCTGAGAGTGCTCTGTGCTGCTCAAGAAACACTGAATATCTCACAGAATGGGATCTTTGGAAAGACTTGAGTGTGCTTTTGTGAGCATTTGCCTTTCCTCTACAGAGCCCTTAAGAGCAATTCGAAAGACAGATAACAGAATTCTTTCAAAGTTCAAATGTAAATCTCTTCAGAATTATGTTCTCTAGAGGAGAGTAAACAAATAAACATAGTAAGAACTACAGTAAAAATATTGCACTTACAGAGAGCTTTTCTTGTGTCTTACAGAGCTTTTCATCTAAGGATCTCAAAGGGCTTTATAGATGGTACTTATCTAACCCTCATAACATCTTTGCAAAGGTAGCACTTGGGTATCATCTTCATTTTCAGATAAGAAACCAGAAATGGAGGCACAAGAGAAGAGAGACAGTCTGGAAAATTGGACTTGGGTCTCCTAACTCAGTGTAATGACATAAGAAAGATTATCGTAAATAAATGACATTTGAAAGGTATTTAAATACCACATAATCTGAAGTTAATGGTCATCCTGTCAATTTATATTTGTGTTTTCTTTGGCATTCTGTTTTTCTAATTTACAGAGATTGAAACTATGCTTCTTGTAATTATTGTTGAAGGTTTTTGATTTTTATTTTTTTCACCTGGAAAACAGTTGATTTACAACAGGCAGTCTTAAGGATTGTTGCTCTAGTTCACCTTTAATCATATAATCGAATGATTAATTAATTAATTGTGTCATATTCATTGTTCTGTCTGGAGAATTTAATATCTGATCTTATTCCTCTAAGTTTTGATGGAGAGATAAATACCAGTGGTAGAAAAGGAGAGAAAATAGTTTATATTAATTTTATGCACAGAATCAAAATGCTCTCAGTAGTTCTGTTTCAATATAAAAAAAGCAAATATTTTGCATTTTCCACTACTGCAAAACATGAAGTTGACATATATTATTTATTTCAAGGCCTTTTCATCTTAAAGTAACTTGTCCATATCACATTTCACCGAAGTCTGTGGAAGAAATGCACAATTCAGAGCAGAACACTTATGTCAGCATCTTTCACATGTTCTTTTTCAACATCCCATGCTAATAGTAGTTGAAATTTTTTGAAACAAAAGGGATACTATTCTGTAACCTGCAAAAAAATGGTCCCAAAAAATCCCAAATGAATTCTCCTTTATATTATTCTGTACTTTGGACAGTGCATCAGAAAGTCAAAGTTATATTCGTTTGTTCTAATAAATGTTTATATATGATAAATGTTCCTGAGACAGTTCAAGGGAACAATTATGCATTGTCAGTGTGATATAAACAGTATTAAACACAGCCATTCTAGTGGATGAAATATTCAGTCATTTCAATTACTACTAATTTGAGTCTAAGTTACTTACATAATGCAAGTAATATGTTTAAGAAATGGAAGTATTGCTTTTGTGTTGTTGGAAAATATCATTAAACCTTGAAGGAGAGGTGTAGAAATTGAGTCTAGGTGAAAGTTTTCCTCTCTAGATAAATGAAAGTTTTGTAACATATTGAGCTGTGATGCCTGAATTATTTACTGACATTTTTTATGTTCTTTATTCTCTATCTTCACCACCTTTGGAAGCCTTGGGTCTCAGGTGGCTGGTCTGCACATTGTCTTGTGCAATATGCATGTTCTTGTAGTGTATCATAGACTATTGTTCTTTTCGACAAAACTAGGTTGAAATAAAACATACTCAGGAACGTCTTTTCTCAAACAAATTCTGGAAGTTTAGGCATGGAAGAGAAATGAAAAAAAAAAAACACCTCAAAATGAGATTTCCAGTGCAGCTCATCTGAGGGCCTTCAGGTAGAGAGGTTTAAAAAACTGGATATTAAACTGAAAACACTGGAAGTCATTTGAGGTTTTGAGAGCAGATTCCCTTTGAAAACAATAGTCATCACACTGAAAATAACCCCAATCCAAACCTCACACCCCATTTGGATAAAAAAAAAGAAGCATGGTAAATCTGTAGAAATACTTGTTTGTAAGGTGTGTATATATATATGTACACAGGCAATAATTCAAATTTATGGGCTATCCCAGTAAATTAACAGCTTTTTACACTTAGGGCCCAAAAAAGTTATTCTGATGTTACCATCAAAGAATGAGCTCAGATTATTGACCCTGCCTGGATTCAGTTTCAAAGGAACCAGCTCAGGACCTGCTGGGCCTGGCAACACAGAGAGTCTCACGTGATCCAAAGCCTCAACTTTCACCCAGCACCTCAGGTAGGACTGGTGCTATTTGTACTGAACAACCAAGTTGTAATCTAACTGAAGTGTTTCTTTATGAACAGTGTAGACATATTTTGAATCATGGGAAGTTTTAAACTGTGGCAATACTGGCCATATGGGATTCTTAACTTTGATGAAATCTGATGGATCATTTCACACATGGTCATGCTGAGTTTAAGGCTAAAAGAAAAGACTCAAAGAATCTCTTTTGATAATTATTTCTAAATAACAGTTTGCAAAAAGCATGCACAGGCTGGCTTACCATACTTTCTTTGACACTAGATTTTGAAATATTAACATTTTTCCTTTTTGTGATTTTCATATTTTCTTTTAATTGTGTGACAGTTTGTTCTGAGGGAATAGCCACTGCTGAGCACTCCCAGCACATTGAGGCAAATAGTGATACATTGACAGGGAATCTGCAGGCTCCTTTCTCCAAGACACTGCCAGGTGCTGGCATAGCCTAGATAAAATATAAGCCTATAGATTGTGCCATTCAATTATCCAGCATTTGAAAATTCAGATCTCAAGCTAGGGTATTTCACAGACGTGGAATCTGGCCCTACAGAAATGTGAATTGAGCTCTCAAGAGCTGTTGACCAAAGTTAGTTTGTTGAAGAAGAACCTAATATTTGTGCAGAAAGATGAAATATTGCTATGAATTATCAGTTAACTAGAAGGTTTTCATGCTAAGAAAATGAGTAAGAGGTGCCTCAAGTTTTTCTATAAAATTCAATATATCTTAATAAGCTGGAAAAATAGGAAGAGTAAGTAAAACAAAGACACAAACAGTAATTGTTGAAGTCAAATTTTGTTGCTTGATACAAGATCCCGTTACTCAATTATTGCCAGATACTTTGTTGCAGAGAATTTCACTCGAGAGGTAAAGAAATATCAAAACAGTAGACATTGATTTACCAGATGGACTATATCACTCACAAACAAATATCCTCTCTAAAGAGAATGGTAAAAGAACTATTCGTGCACATTCTAGTTAATTGTATCAATGCAGAATATAGGGTAACATTTGAGGGGACTGGTCAGTCCCCTTCACCTTGTTAGGAAGCTGGTGGAATAGAATATGAAGTACACCAAAGAGGTTAGAAATCCTTGCTAAAAATGGACTCTCTGTCTCATTTCCCTTACAATGTTCAGATCTGGAAGTTGGGGTCTGGTGTCAACACAGAAAAGAATAGAGGGTCTATAGAAATACACCACTTAGAGTTTAGTTGAAACATGCTTATATAGGGAAAGAGGGAAAAACAAGAGTTGTTAACTGCAAACAGGAGAAAAAACCTAGAAAAGATGTGAAGAAAGGTATGTACAATACAGCTACTCTTTTAAGTACATGTCTCTTTTAGGTCATCCTTTCTGTTGCATACTTTTTTAAGGACATTTTCTGTCTTAATAGGAACCGAATATTGCATTAAAATGAATGGTGGGCAATTTAAAATAGGGGGGAATGCTAGTTAAAAAAAGTAAATAAAAATTATGGAGCTGTGCACCTCGTTGCCACTGCTAACAAAGGAATGTTGGTGTACATGTACAACATACAACCCAAGTTTATAATAGAGGAGCAGTGGAAGCAAAAACCTTAGGACTTAAAATCTAGAATTTACAACTTGGTTTTCAGGGGAATTATAGAAGTAAGATTTGTGTATTTAACCCCTCCTTCAGCATGTATGGGAGGTGGCAGAGTGGATGGACACATATTGTGGCTATGTGGCTAGTTCTTCACTATGAAATTCTTATACACCTATTTCTTTATTATGGAGTGTTACAGAAAACTTTCTGAATTATGGCATGTGGGTTTTTGATACCTTTTCCTATACTTGCCATTCTGCCAGTACCCTGGGCTTAAAATGAATTAATGGACAGGACCTCTCATTTTCCTCAATTCATTGGTTATAAAAGTGCTGCAGAGTTGCTTTGTTTTTGTGTCATCTGTCACCAAATTGCAAAGAGAAAAATGAGACAATATTACCCTTCTGAAGCAAAATAATATTTTTAAAGCAGAAAGAGGGACTGATGTGTGTTTATGCCAGTGTCTGATGTCATTAGTACAAGTGCCGTCCTTCTGGGTAACTGCATCTTCACTATACAACTTAATCACTGCTTTGTTCATAGGACAGAGAATAAAAGATTAACAGCCTGCATGGTGCAGCATGACAACCTGCCTTTGGTGCAGAAGCAATGTGTTACCCTCTAGTTTATCCATTGCTTGGCAGGGGCTTCAAGCATGAATGTCATGTTTCTGGAATGCAATGTGATGCATGGATTGGAAGAATGAACAAATTTAGGAGGAAAGTGTGGAAATGGGTCAATTAAAAAAACTAAAAGGAAAACGCATATGTTAGGTTGTGGTATTCCCAACCTTCCCAGTCCTCACAGTTCATCATACCCGTGAATCATGAAAGTCACGTGCACATATATGAGCACCTTATCCTGATGTTCCTATTTCTCTGCAGAAGCTGCAGTATTTTGGCATCACCCCTTTATGTAGGATAACAACCTTCTGTGAAAGTGAAATTCTTCTAAAACCATGTCATAACCTTCCAGCAGGGCAAAGCCACAGATCAAAGGAGAGGTCCCTTTCTGGATCCTGGGACCTATGTTGGGATAGGGAAAACGGGCACAGGTGTTGGATTCCTTTCCTACTTCTACATCTGAATCACTTAAAAACACATACTGCAAATCTGCAATGATGTAGGATAATGCGAGTAGAAGTTTACCCTAAATTCCTGTTCAATAAGTTCTCTACCTGATTTTGTGTATGTTGCTGATGAGGATTATCGCATGATTTATTTTAAAGTAGTGTACCCTTCTTGAGAGTGCAAGTTATCTGAGGTCAGTTTGCCTGTGGAATTAGGGCAATTGACAAATTCATTCCTTTTTCTTTTAAAACCATCTACCCGTTCCATTAGATCCTCAAAAAAGAAGTATTTTCTCATCTGATCAGCCTCTATCCTGTAAGATTTAGGAAAAGGAAGGGATTACTGGCTTTATTTCTAGTTTAAAGGGGCTTGCATTTTGGTGAGTGTGAAGATGAGAAATATTTCCTTGAGTATGTCTGTCCTAGTTGGATATACATATTCAAGAAATGGATAATGGGCCAAATCCCCAGCATGAAGTCAAAAGAACTCTGTTAATATAGACTAGGTAAGGATTTGGCACAGACAAGTATATGAGTATAAGAGTGCCACAGCTCACCGGGTGTTACTGCAAAAAGTCTGTCTCTTGCTGGCATTGACTTTCAAAAACAAGCTGTGCTTAGCACCTCTGAGTTTATAAAGATCACACAGCAACCTACATGCTATCGAAGCTTCAGGAACAAATAAATAAGCAGCTTATCTCTCAAGGTCTTTCCCCCTGATTTTATTCTAAGTGACAATAGAACTAAAGTTGTAAAGCAGTATAAGATCTTCAGCCCAAATATGTGTTGTATATTTTTTCACATTGTCTGAATCTGCTATTGGATTATTTTCCCTAACAAATTGTAGTATTAGAGGGTTTTAGATCTGTCAGAGCTCTGAAATTAATTCTCACTTTTGTTCTACAAAAGTCATGCAATATTTTTCACACATCTGCTTCAGGAGAAATGAACCTCTGTCACCACATGCACATTAAAAAAAAGAAATGTCAGCTTTACAAATCTCTATCTTTGTGCCGTCGTCTTTGCAGAGCTATCTGTGTCTACACAGAGAAAATTCAGGGAAGCTCCATTGTGTTTTAACCTCTGAAGCAGATACCCTGAATGAGTGAAAAACCCTTGAGAAACGTAATGAAACCTTAAGGCAAAAATCTGCCCATTGTCTGAGGTAGGTGTGTAAAATTTCACACAGCAAAGATGACAACAAAATAAGATTTCATAACTACTTTTCTACTGTTGTTCTTCATCACCTGTGAAACAATAACAATCATGTTCTTCCTCTAATTCTCTCATTCCGGTAAAATCCATATGTAAAACTGATGTAAGTGACTGAGCAAAAACACCAGGCAGCCAGGACTTTTCAGCAGGAGGGAATCATTATAAGCATGAATCACACAAAGTAATATAAGCAAAAAGGCTATCGTGTCCTGGCTTTTAATTCAGGCTTCACTACCTGGTTTCAGAGTCCTCCCTTTCAGCAACCAGCCCTTCAAGACATTTTCCTCATTGTGAATGGTGGAGTAGCTTGTGCCTTTGTCTCCTACCATGTGATGCCAGACACTTCCAATGTAAAGTCAGAAAAGGCATGTGCCTGGAATGGATTGCATTGAAAAAAATTGTTTGGAAAATATTTTTCTTTTTTTGACTGTTTAATTAGCTTTTGTTCTGTGTCCAAATGCCAAAAGTGAAAGAGGAAAGTGATGGATTGTATTCAGACTATTAGCAATTTGGTTTGGCCACAGTTAGGCATGAGCCAATATGCCTTTTTGTTTTTCTTTTGATTTCTTGCTGGCCTATATAATTTACTGTTCTGTGTCATGAGTGTGTTTGGTAGCTTGGCGCAGCAGCAGGGGCTGCTCCCACTCCAGCAGCATCCATCCATCCATCAGATGGCTGCAGTGGGAGCCTTGTGGGAGCCGCCGCCGCCAGGCTGCAGCCGCTTCCCAGCTCAGCCCACGATCCAGTGGTGCATAGCCACACACTGACTGTGTGCCACACATTTCCTCCTGCCATGTCAGCACTCATTAGCGTCTGGAACCGCTGCCGCTGCCTTCTGCAAATGAATGCAAGAGCCTGAGGTGAGTTAAAACAAATAAAGTCTCTTGCTGGCCCCCTAATGTACTATTGCCTGCTCCAGGAGGAGGGAAAGGAATCCGTCATTACCTTGGACAGATTAGAGGCCCTACAGTTACTCACCTGAAGTAGGCCACTTATCGTCCTCTCCCTGGGCTGAGTCAAATCTTACATATGTTCACCAGATGGTGGATTCCCACAATTACTATTCTGTCGGCTAAAACAACATGAGGAGAATGAAGAACTTAGCCCATATTCACCCCTCTCCATCAAATCTATTCACATGTGAATTGAAATACATTAGCACAAAGTGGTACCTAAAAATTTGAAATCTAGTAGACCAATAGTAATAATGTGTTATTAGTGTTATTACCAAGCATTGCATTTTCTCTATCAGAGCCTCTTGAAGAACAGAGCATCATTCTTAAATGAAAACCACTGATAGTTAGGGCTGCCTGACCAAAATACAGTGTTATCAAGATATTTCTGCCTTTCTCTATCCCTCCACACCTGATCAACCCACAGAATAGTGGCACATTTTTTGATATTAAAATGTGATTTATGATACCACAGAGTGTTCATCTTATCTCAAATTGCAAATTTAAGAAAAAACTAACAACATATCAAACTTTAGGATAAATCCTCTGTATGACCTTGAGGGTTGATACTGGGTCTGGTAGAGTTGCCTACATCAGGAGAAATATGGCTGGTGGATGGAGATGGTTACCTACCTCTGCCTGGCACAAGTTGGGCATTACCTGGAATTCTATATCCAGTTTTGGGCTGTCCTTGTGCAAGGATGTTGAAATGTTAGACATGATCCAGTAGAGGACCCACAACAAACAAAGGACCTCTTGTACTTGACCTAAGATGAGAAGTTGAGGGGACTGACTTATTTAAGATGGCAAAACGGGAACTGAGAGGGGAAGCAGAAGTATCCTACAACTAGGGAGAGAATTCTTCTTTATAATATCAATGGCTGAAGAAGAGACACTTGCTTGAAATGTATTCTCTAGGAGTGAATATATTCCAAGTGCTGGTGCTGGTTATGCAGAGAGGCTGAGGAATTTTCATTTGTGGAGGTTTTAAAAACTTGGCTTGCTCTGGTGTTGCTGGTGTGTCTGCTTGAGAAAGATGCTAGGGTGAAGGCCCTTCCCTGGGCCTCTGTAGCTGCATTTGAGCTCACAGCTATTTAATGTCTGAGAGTGTTTCTCATACACATCCTGTGAGTGTTGTCTTGTGTGGAGCTGTGGGCTCTGCTTTGTTCATTTAAAAGGCCTCACATGAACTAGCAAAACGAAGCACTTCTGTCATAACAAAGCTAAGGGAGAAGCTTACCTGTAAACTGACAGAATTGTCTGAAAAAATCTAGTCTGTGGAGAAAGCATTACAAAGTTTACTTGTGGTACTAGACATTTTACTTCTTTCCCCTAAATGCTGTAGCCCACATTCATGTCAGCATCATCATACTTGTTTGTTTCTTTTGATAAGGCTACTGCCTGATTTCATCATTCTTAAAGGTTGAAAAGATACCCCACATTAAAACTTTACTACTTGAATGTGTGGCCAAAATGCTGAAAGATTTAATTGTATTGTAAAAAATGTCAGGAAGTTCTTAAAAATCTTAAGGAATTTCTCACTGAAGCTACTTAAAATTACTTGTTAAAATATTAAAGAAAAAACCCCAACAAAACTCAGAAAACAAAATTATTCTTTCTTTGCCCTGCTCTATCATATCTCAAATACTGAAACTTTTAGCATTTCCAGCTGCAGATCTTTTAGAACTTCTTTGAGTACAAGTTTAAAGCTTTCTGATGTTTTCTTTTGCTGTGCCAAATGTTGAAAAGCAGTCGTCTCGTAAACATGCCAGTACCAGTGGGAAGTGTTTGTCTCATGGGACCTCACAGTAAAAGGGATGGAAAACTCATCCTTGAGATCCAGCAATTAGAAATGTGCAACCACATGGAATTTTATAGTTCTGACTGCTTCAAGTGGTCTTACAATATTCTTAACTTTTGGTGCAGAGATGTTAAAATCCCCGTGTACAGGTGTGGCAATACCTCACTTTCCTGGAAGGTAATAAAATATCGTGTTAATCAGTGGTCAGTCTCTTTGTGATATGGCAGAGCCACACTGTTATGACAAATGGCTTTAAACAAGTTCAGTGCTATAATTATGGAAAAGGTTACATTGTTCTACAATTATCCTTTTAATCAATCTTGCAGGATAATCATCCTGCCGAAAAATCTGTTTCTCAATACCGATTTCATTATCTAGGTGATTCTCATCACTAATCATTAGAGTGTGATTCACTACATTCTTAACAACTCCTGTTTTAACTTTAAATGGGTGATTAGACTCAATATACAGGATATTACCTGCACTATCGTCTTTATAATACATTCTCCTTCCCAACTGTCAGGCCATCTCTCCACTAATAAATGTAAAAAAGCATTTCTTATTAACATCCTTTTCCATAGTAAATCATATTCAAATGAACATTACTAATGAAAGAGAACAAGGGAGAACAGCTCTTTCCCTGATGTTCCATATTTCCAAACATTGCATGGGAAAACTTGGGGCAAGACTGGGAACCTCCAGGCTGTTCTGGAAGGTCGATGTAGCTGAAGTAAGAAGGCAGTAACTACTCTTCACTTTCAAATTTTTACAGGTTCCTTAGACATTCCACCACAGAAACAAGAAAGGTTCTTACAAAGAAATAGGACTACATTTTCTTCTGTTGTGAGAGTTGGCAAAGCATTAAGAGCTGTCATAGGTCCCTGTTTGGGACATGAAGATTAGGGACTTTTGTTGCATGTGTTACTTATAGCAGTCATTCAGTTTCTGGCTTATTTTTGGATGTCTATAAATTGTCTACAGTACTGGGTTACCTCTTGACTTATGAGAGCTTCAATATCTGTATTAAACAAGAGTAAGGAAATGATATTAGCAATATAATTTTTAAAAGATCACCTTTTTATCTTTTTTTAAATATTGAGATCTTTATCATTATTATATGTCAAAAAATAATTCTTCAGCAGTTTCCAAAGGACTTCAGCTAGTGATGTAGAAAGGGATTACAACTTTTCATTTATGCAAAAACAGGTCTTAATTACTTGAGAATATGGAATTCTTCCAGTTTAAAAGACAGCATATTGAAAGTAACATATAAGCAAACATCACTAAAAAATTTCTGTGGAATGATTTTTGGTGAACTGCTTTTCAAGAGCTTCCCTGTGAAAAGTAACTAGGATTGGTTTGTTTAATTACATTGCTTAATTGTGAAGTTCCAATGTCCTGGATAAATTCCCCAGTTCTGACTCTTTTATGCAGACAGAAGTTCAGTCCCATCCAGAGCCTGTTTAACTCTGACCGTGACAAGGCCCCTGTTGTGAGGGTAAACTGACTTTGGAGATGATTGCTTCTTGACACTCTGCCTGCCACTTCTGTGTGTAGATTTATGTACTATACATTTTCATTGAGCATTTAACCCTGAGTCTTTATACGAGCCTACCATAAAGCACATGCCTATCATGCAGGAAATGCTTGGCAATGCTTTTCCTAGACAGAAATTATTCTAACATGAAGAAAAATTAATTGTATTGAATTTCTAATATCCTGGGAAATAGTTTCTGCCAGCTGTAAAAAGAACTTTAATTAATCTGCAGTTATTAATTTTCTTATTCACTTGAAATTATTCATTAGTATGTTTGGACTAGTGTTTCACTGGGGTTTTTTGGGCTTTTTTTTGATGCCAACTTTGTGATCTATAGAATGAAAACATGAAAAAAAAATAAAGCCTAAACGATGTGTAGTCAAGCAAGCCTTATAGATGTTGATTGCGAATATGCTTTCTACCTGTGAGAATAAACTGTGAGTGTATGTTTTCATTTAAAGCTGGACTCTGCCCAGTTGCTACTAATACAGACAAAGGCTTGTGGAGAGAGAAAAAAATGCTCTGTCACAATGACTTATACAAGCTTAAGCAGCAGACTTCCTAAACCGAGACTTATCACTTCAGGGTTATTTCCATGTGACCTGTGGAGGATGCCCATGAATAGCAGGAGAAGACATGCAGTTTTCTCTGCTGTAGGGCTCAGCCTCTCAGTGCAAGACTAGAAGGCAGTCCTGGGTGTTGTGAAGTAATCATTAAGTTACACGCTTGTCATTTCTTGTACATTCGCTCAGAACTAATGCACATCACTTTTTCCAATTATAATCATTCCACCATTTAACAAGCACAAAAGGCCTTAGATTCCAATTTGCCACTGATGCTTCACTCTCACTTGCTTATTTCTTGGCATTTAGGTCAGGCTAGGTTGTGCACAGCTCCAATAATGGGGTATATTCACCCTTCATACCGCAAACGTACAAATGATGAAGGCTAGAACAGCTGGTCTCACAATGTGAGAGCAGATCATTTCCACTGGTATGGTAATTTCGCTATTCATAGTTTTCCTTTCAGTTATTGCAAATACATTTTATCTTTTTGGGTTGCTTATTGCCAAAGCCAAACAGAAAGCACACAATGATATAGGAGATGCTGTCCTCTTCACACTTCCTTGCTGGCTTAATCAAAGTTGCTCTAGAAAGCATGTCACATTTCATTTAGCTTTTCAGACCTTTCCACAGCTAAAAACAAACACCAGCCCCTCCCCCTTCAAAAACAAAACAAAACCAAGCCAAAAAACCCCACTACAAAATAACTACAAAGCAAAACACGAAATCACAGCTGCTGAAATCCCTAGTCTTTAATCTTTGTAGCCTCTCACTAATGACAAGTAACTGGAATGTTAATAAACAAGCTTTGGCTAAATATTAGCCAAGTATTAAGAGTATAACAAAGCATCTAAAATGCTTTTACTCTTCTTTTTGCTGAAAATCGCTTATTTTTTCTGGAGTGCTTTACAAGTTTTTAGATTTTGAGCTCGAATCTGCTTATTTCTATGACAGTATTCAGTAGGAAATGGAAGCAAGGCTGGCTGCTCTTCTTTTTACCCCAGGACAGTCCTGCCCTTGCCTTCCCTGTATGCAGGCATCAGAGGAGACCAGTGAAGATTTGCTGTTGGTGGAGTAGCCAGTCTTGGCCCAGAAACCAACCAGGACTTGAAGCTGCTGTTTCTGAGGAGTGATGTCTGCCTGCCTGTCCACAAATTTTAGGGGGAGGAAGGCAGTGCAAAAAACTTTGACTCTTGCAGGTGCATTGCCACTGACAGACCCCCCCTGTTCAATGCCAGGAAGAGAAGTGGGGTTCCAGTTTTGTCCTGTATTGAAAAGAATGTTTTCATACATCACTTATTCACACATCCACGATGAATAGAAGTGAATAACACACAGCCAAAATGAAACTTTGCAGCAGCAAAATACTACTGCTGTCTCTGCTCTAGTAGGAGTCAGGATGTGAACCAGTTTTGTGGCATTACAGCAGTTTCTGTGAGCCAGCTGGTTTAGCCTTTGCCTGTTGTGTTAGCAGTGCCATCAGAACAGGTACAATCTTCACTCAAATCTGGCCCTGCTGGCAGCAGTTGTGCAGAATGCAAAATTCTTAGAAATTTGGAGTTTTCTTCATCACATTTGGAATTTCTAAAAGACCTAGAAGCTGCATGTTTTGTCTTTCCTGCATAAGATGAAAAGTGTTTTCAGAACAATAACTATCTACTTTTTGGGCCTGTTTTTACAGGAGAAAATAAAAATAATATATTTATTTTTTAAATGAAATCTAACATTATCCCTTAAATATCAAAAGAAAAATGTACAAAATTAAATTTTTTGTGTAGCTACAGTTAGTGAGACTACATTAATTTTTCTCCAATAAAATGATAAAGTTTCTGTGATTGTTGTTCTGAAACACATAATAAAGAAAGGAACAGGTGCTGCTTGAAAACTGTGGCTCAGATGCACAAGACATTCTCCTCTGAAACTCCCCCTCTCAGGTCCCTGTTTTCACAATGTCTTAGTGAAATCTCATAAATGAAGATGTTTCTCTACTACAGAAGACATTTAATAACTAGCATACTTTAAAGTATATAATGTATCTTTCAGCTTAATTAGTAGTTCTCATATTTATTTATATTCTACTTCAAAATACCCTTTCACAATTTGCTTTGTCAGAGCTAAGAGCCTCTGAGAAAATACTTGCATGATCTATGCAGTGCACAAACTTTTCCCTCAAACTTAATTTTAAGACATAATTGAGCTGTTATCCACACAGTATTTTTCTCCCTGACTGCAAGAAATGCCAGTCTGTCTCTGTAGATAATAAATGATGGAGATGCAAACTCTGTAATGGAATTTCCCATGTACCTCACACAGCCTGAAAGAGGAGAATCCTCTAGATAATATATGATTGCTTCACATGCAGTGCTGCACACTCCCCTAAGCTTTGCCCACTATCAAGTGTAAGACCACACAAGTATGATTTTTCTTTTCCTGTTTGAATTCAACTTGCAAGCCATGATAAGACAATTTTAGGAAATACTACAAAAAGGGATAGATTTGGGTCTGTCTCCCATAAAACAGGGAGTAGATAAAATCACATTTTATTTAATTCTAATGTGTAGCTGAAATAATAAGGTAATAGTTAATTCCTTATCTATTTTACTATTGTCATTTATACTATACTGGTAAAGAGGAAGTCTAGGGGCTGTGATATATATGGACTACATTTTTCAGACAAACAGGATACACTATCACTGAAATCAGTAAGAAGAATTTCACTTTTTACAATGAAAATTAGATTTAGTTAATTTACAAGAAATTAGCCCATGTATAAAATCTATGTATTTGGGGTATACAGTGATACATTACAGTTTATATTTAATTAAGTGAAATGTTCTATATTTCTAATCTGGACGGGAGATCATGCATAACCTCCCATCATTAAGAAATTATCTATAGGATATTTCATTTTGATAAAAGGTCACAACCTTAATTTTAGGTATTGTGACAATGTATTGAAGCATCCTGTTCTGCTGGATACTGACTCACTACTATTTCTGAAGACAGAAGTGTTTTGTATTTTTTTACCAACATCACTTTCCACAGAAGCCTTTCTTTTGAGATTTCCCATCATATATTAATTTGGTCCGATGCAATTCTTTTATTGAGTTAACTGTGAACAGAACAGAATACTTTTATCTGAGATCACAGACATGCTTCGTCTCTAATGTTTCTCAGCACTTAGTAATGAACAAACTGATTCAGATAAAAGTCTCCATCAGTAATACTTACAGAGACTTAAACAAGAACATGAATTTTGAAAAGTCTGTCAAGTTTTTTAAAATGCTCATAACATCTCCAGCAGGGAGGCAAGAATCAAAATTCTAAAATACAATAATTGAAACAAAGTAATACCATATCTTTGCCAAAACCACTTAATGCAGAGGAATTGTTTTCTTGTGAAATGGCTTAAATGAGGGTTCTAATTCCTCAGATGCACAAAGAAGTGGTTTTTCACATGCTGATTAATCCCATTGCGTCCAGTCTGACTACTCATTTGCTGTTTGTGAAGTCTGAATCTGGAATTTTGTAGATTTTCTAGTTACTCTGATACATTATCAAAAATACTACTTGTACAGTTTTGATATAACTGGTATCTATTTTTCTTTTGCTTCCATTTAGACTTTCTAGTCAGACTCACCATGTAGCAACAGAATTATTGATCTGAAGAAAAACCCACAAGTTTGGTTGATTTACCATATCTTTATCTTTCTAGTGTAGATGTGCACACTAATATGCTTTAGCTTGCATGATTTTAAGCAGCTTTTTTTTACTTTTCCCTCATCAAGCCTAAGCAAGGTAATCTCATCGTGTTCTTAGTCTTCCCTTAAAATTCCTGACTGGTTGCAATATGGCATTTGCAGCCTTTTTTTTTTTTTTTTTTTTTTTTCTTGTTAATAATTGACTAAATTTTGCCTAAAATTTAGATAACTTAAAATGCTGTTTTACACTGTGGAATATTAATAATTTCTTCAAATTCTTCTTCTTATGATTGTTCCTGGCAGTTAGCAGCTCCTGGCAGTTAGCAGCTCCTCACAGTAGTGTTGGGTAGAGTTGTTCAGCTCCTTCTGCATTCTGGTAAGCTGGGTGGGGAAATTTCAGAATATGCCATTGTGCTTTATGGTGTTTCTTCCTGTCATTGTTTTGGGTGAGGTGGAAGGTAGAACACAATCCTTTAGCAGAGAGTGCTAGGGAAACAGAGACATATAAAAATCCCTGCAAAGCCTTCAGGAGCTGCTGCTGCTATTGGAAGTGAGAGACTGCCTTTCCCAAAGTAAAGACAGGGAGGCAGGCCCTGCAAGAGGTTCATTTACTTTAAGCAGCCAGTCAGCTGGATTCTCCACTGAACTCCAACTTCAAATCTGGAAAGCTCTTCTAATCATTTGTTGAGATGCCAGTTTCTTGGATGAATGCCTATAGCCATATGGCATTGAATTAACACAGATTTTCACTGAATTAACACAGATTTTCAAATTTCATATATTCTGATATCCAGCACTATTAGCAAAGTGGAAAGCACATGTATTTAACATACAAAGTTTTAAAAGGATTTATGAATTTCAGCAGTGAATGCTGATTCCTAAACAAAATAAGCACTGTTTGGTTTCATCACTGTAATTTCCCTAATGTGTCTGCTGTCATGTCATAGAAGAAAACTATATCAGTGATGCTCTGTTTCTTATTTAGATCAGGCTGGGGGAGCCCTAGTCTGCTTGATGTAGGAGCAATATCAGCTGTGGGGTTTCAGTCAGTTGGGCCATGAAACCTCCCAAGGACAAGGATTCAACATCTTCTCAGTGAAATCTGTTCCAGCCTCCAACTATCCTTTCAAGGATTTTTGTTTTCATTGTTTCTAGTCTTCTGATTTAATCTGTGACACTTGATTCTCCTTCTCATGCATCAGTGAGGATGGTCCTCAGTGAGGACCCTTGCTCTAGAGCCAGGCAACCTCCCCTCTTGCACAGGGAGATGCTGCAAGGTTCCCCCAGTGCCACCCTGGCCCCTCCTCAGAGGTTATATGCTTCCTACCTGTGTTGGTGGCCTCTGATGGAGACCCTGAAATTCATCATCAAAGATACTGGTGACACTGGAGAGCCAAAGCTGGGTGGGTTGCTCAGGTGTGCCCTAACAAGTACCTGGGAAAGGGGAGGAATTGCTGTCCTTGACCTACTAATTGAGCTCTTGATGGCAACAGCCCAGTTTGCTGCTTGCTTAGGAACAGACAGAGTTTCAGCTCATTGATACTGCCAAGGTTCTTATTTAAGACTGGTATTTCAGGTGCCTGATTTCACTATGTGACTTATTTGGGTGAAGTAGCTGGACATTTGAAAAGATCTGTTGATGTAAGTGGAATTTTTTTCCATGACCTTCAGTGGTTTTAAAATCTCATTCATAATCTATTTTGGTATGAATTTCTGTTTATATTAGCTGATGCCTTATTTATATGGTCCATCAGATGCATCTTGGTGTTTAAAAAAAGCTGTGCTTTCCTTAAATGTATAATGTTACATCAGCTACTCTTCCTGTTTCATTTGATCAAATACAGTTTTTACTGTGGTTTTTATTTTTTGGTAAGATATATGTTTGTTCTGCATTGTGATATCAGTTTAAAGGTGTCAGTTCCCTTGAGGAATGAGTAATTATATGGAGGTAACTCGCATTTTCTTGCTACCTCTATGACAAGAATCCAGCAGCAAATCTTTGGTCAGTGGCACATGATCTTTTGTTTCCTAACAAATTGTGTCTCTGTGCTGCACTGTGCCTTTACAGTTTTAAATAAGATCCTAACATCTGTGCCATTGTCCTGTGTCGTATTTTCATGAGAAATTCTTTTCCTTAATTTAAAGACACTGTTTTTCATCAAATGACAGGCATTCCTTATGGCTCTCCATTTTAACCAAGGTACTAAAGGCTATTTCAATTTGACTAGAGCAGTGTTCTGCCAAATGGCTGCTCTAAGTTATATTGTGCACATTACCCACCAGAAAGCACGGCTTGATAAGAGTGCATTGTCAACTACACCACACATCGATATGGAGGTTATTTGATTTGAAATTGGATTCTGGCCTTCCTTGATGTGTTGTATAAATGGAGACACGTGTTGAGGAAATTCTCATGAAGTTTATGAAGAGTGGGGTCCGCTATTTTTTTTTTCCTTTAGAGCTTGACTTCTACTTCTTAAAATATCAGTTTCAGGTCTGATAAATATTCAGAGATAAAGTATAAGTTTTTTTTTTTTTAAATAGGAAGAAAACTTGCAAAAATTATTCATTGAGTGGATTTCTACTCTGATATTAGTCAGGTGTAGGTTGCACACTTTTGTAGCAGGGTGTCTTTTTGACCCTTCTTTAAACATTTAAGACTTAGTTCAGTAGTTCATCCAGTTGATGAGACATGTTTCTTAAGTACAGTGCCTTCAAAGTACTCTAAATATATAATATTCTCTGAGAGACATGTCAGTCATTGTCAAGATGAAAATAGCTTAAATGCTAACTTTCTTGTAAACTGTGTCCTTGTCTTAGAGACCTATTCATAAAGCAGTGATTTACTGTACATGTGACACTTAAAAATGCTTGAAAAATAGATGGAGGTACACAATTCCATTACAGAGCAGATGGAACTGCAGATATTGTGGTGGGGCAGGGGGAAGAACTTGCTGTGCAACTTGCATGCATATAACCAGCATGTGCATGGCCCTAAGGGCAGCACACAGAACTTCACAGAAAACATATTAAATGGGCATAGGGGAAGCATCCTTTGACCTACATAAAAGAGCCTTTGTGTAGATCTCATGAGCAAAAGTTCGTATTTTCAAACAGATAAAGATGTGCAGCTTCTTTGGAATCAAAGGTAGATTGGCAACACTTTTCAGGAAATGGCAAAATCATTATAAGTTGTGTTTGGTATTCACTGTATTGGTATTCATCATTGTGAAAGGTTTTGGCATCAAGGAGGTTGTAATATATGATCCCACATGAATCCTGTCATAATTTACTATTAATTGATGTTCTTCTGTTGTAAAGTGCTGCTACTAACTTGAAAGGAAGCAGAATGAAGAAGGAAACAGTGCCCTGACAAGCCATTTGCAGGCTAGCTGTGTGATGGATTCAGAGATAACTGCAAAGTGATTAGCTCAAGACTCTAAATTTGCCAAGGATTGGGGAGCACTGTGCAGGCAGGGCATGGGATGTGTAGTGCAAACCTTGGCAAGTGGGCTAAAATTAACAGTATCATTTAGAGCATTTTTGAAGTTTTTTCTGAGCTATTGTACCACATTCATCCTTTGATAATGAACTGAAATTTGGCTTTTGGAAAGCATTCTGTACAGATAAGGTGTTGTGAACTGTGCCAAGTAGGTTGATCTGAGCCTGAAATAACCTGCACTTGTTTTGAGGATTAGAAAGAAAGTTGTTACCAATAAAAAGCACCTCTTGGACTTGTTAAGAGCAACAGAAACCCCTTAATACTGAGAAACAGAATATTTTACGGTCTTGTCCTAGATGTATTATAAAGTTTTTGTTTTGCTAGAAAATCAGAGATGGTAGGATATGAATAAAATTATTTACACACAAACATTTTCCATGTGTCTGTGACTCAAGAAATCTCAATCTCAATTGTACTGCTGTATTAAAGTGTATTCATTAGGTTTGTAAGAGTAGCAGAAATTACACTTTGCTTTTATCTCAAATGTTTCCCTGCTGTGCATTGTTTTTCTGTGCTGGCTGAATTGTTTTATATCCTACACAAAATTGAAACTTTGGAGTTAGGGGTTCCATGTTAACTAGATGGAAATAATTCTTGAAGAAGGAAACTTGTTAAAAGATTTTTCACAATGGTATAAAACAATACAATAGGCAATTGCCCACTCATGTATTTCATTCACTCTGCTAACTATCATGAATGTTTCACTGTTGAGGGTTTTTTCCTGATTTGCACATACCTGTTTGAAAAATTCATGCACTTCCCTCTAAGTAATCTGCCTCCTATTGTTATCGTTTTATAACAGTAGCATGTGTAGGCCATGGACTCTCTGAGTTAAGCACTTTACAAATGTATGACAAAGACAATCACTGCACAGGAAAACTTGCAGTGTAAGTAAAAGGTTTACACTTGTACACAAAGGATGGATGAAACAAGGATAACATAAGGGAACAATGAGACAGTTCTCTTCTTCATGAAGAACAGTGGTCAAGGCAATGCAGCTGCTTAGCATCGGGTATTATGGTATGAGAGAGTGTTAGGATGGGAAACTGGTGGGGGGCTTAATGCTTTTGGAAAATCCCAAAGAATCCCCCCCCACCTCCAGAAATTTCTTGGTGTAGGCTGTTTTACACTGCTTTAATTTACATTAACATTGAGATACTGGCACAGAGTCTCAGTCAAACAGCCATCCCCCAGCACAGTTATAATTTGACCCAGTGCACAGAGACTGGGTTTCAACCCCGGCTGCAGTGCAGGGCTTGAATGCAGACCCAGAGAAGAGGTGGGCACCTCACCCTGCTGTGTGCCCTCTCCCCACCAGCTCCCATCTGACTAGGCCTGACTCTTCCTGCCTTCTCATTTCTACCTTTACATCTCTTGATACTGCAGAGGTGGTTTTAAATGGGAAAAAACTGGACAATGGTGAGAATGATTTTGTTGTTTTCAGTTGTACATTGAGTTCTTAGATAACCAAGGAACAAACAGCATTGACACCAGATGTTTTCAGTGCAACTGCTGCTAAGTTGTCCAATGATTATGTAAAGCAAGCCACGTTTGCAAAGAGGCCAGCAGACACATGATGGTGGCAGCAAAGCTGTCCCCTGCTTGAGACTTGGCTGCAGTTGCAGAACGTGTGTGATCTGGGAGCCAGCCAGCTCTGTAACAGGAGCTATGACCAATATCTCCCTTGTTGAGATCTTGCCTTTTTCATTTATAGTGTCATGTGTTATGTGGCAGTGGGCTATTCAGCACGGGAGATGAGACTTCAGTGAGCTATAATGCACACAAAAAAGTGTGACAAATAGCAATGACAAGGTTGCATTTGTACTGTGAGGTACAGTCAGTTGTGATATGATGTAGTGGAATGAAATAATCCCTTCTTGGACAATGCTGACTGTGGTATCCTGCGTGCTGCCAAGAGTCAGTGCTACAAATACTGCTCACCATCAGAGAATTATTTCACACAAAATCAGAACAACTCCTCTCTAATGAATGCACATGTAATAAGATAATAGTGCTGTTGATGCATCAGGAGTCTGTACATCCAACTCCAGCTCCATTTTGGATCTGAAAGGATTTGAAATCTATTCCCATGTTGAATTTGTACTCCCAAAAACCCCAGTGCTGGACGTTGTCTGGTTTGCACTATGTGAATATGCAGTAGTATCTGGCTTTTGCTGCTTAGACTATAGCCTGATCAAATAATTTATTTTTGTGCTGTCCTGGAGCTTGCTAGAAAGATGTGAGCTCCTGTATTGCATTGCAAAATTAAAAGGAGTTCGTGTCAGAATTGAACTCTGTTATGTGAACAGTGTCTATCTAAACATGCTGAGCGTTTCTGAAGATGAAGTGAATTTTAGAGTATGTGCTTTTGTCTTACTATCAAGATTTTAAGGACTTTCACAGTTGCTTAGGACTATTGGAAAATCTTCCATTAGCCTCTTTCACTCTTTCCTTTTTCTCATACTCCTCGTTTTCCTTTCCCTTTTTTTTTTGTGGGAAGGAGCTTTGGTGATTTAAAATATTTACACTTGCTCTGAAAAGAAGTTGATGGAAATAATAATTTTTCTAAATTCTTGTACTATTAAAATGCCTGTCTTAGCCTTGATTGCTAATTAAAACTATGTACCTACCTGGAAACAAACAGACAAACCAACCTTACAAAGGAAGTCTGTCTTTCATTGAGTCATGTTCAAAACTTGTCTTAAATTCAGTGGAGAAATATACAAGAGGTAGTTTTATAAATTATATTATTTCTTTTAAGCTTTTTGTCTTAATTTCTCTTTAATTAATTTCTCTATTTTGACAAAACAATGAAGTATTTAGAGATAAATATGGCAATTATGCCTTTAATTCTCTAGGAAGATGAAGAAAACTCAAGTGATACCTTCCTGGTAGTTTTCTAGACTCAGTAGCTCAGATTCACTAAGTTTACCTTCAGGCTACTCACCAAATGGCCTCTGATTTACTAGAAAGATGGATGCAGCTGAAAACAGAATATGTGGGATTTTTAGAGTGTGTGTTTAAAAACCCTTTATATTGATATTGTATCCTACTATCTAATTGTATCTAACTTACTCAAATAAAAGATATATCTAAATATATGCATTCTCTTATATTGACATTTAATAATGGAGGAAAGGCCCAGATATGCCTCAGGTTGAAGCTTAAATTATGTAAACTCAACAGAGAGGAAATGTTGTCTATAGAACATTCATCTAAATCATCTTCCTGAAGATTAAAATATCAGTATAACATTTAAAGGAAAAATTGAGAAGGCCTTAAAGCTAAAATGATCCCTGTCATCTTCTCCACCCTCTCTTCTCCCTTCCCCCTGCTTCTCTGCATTCTTCTTTCACTGTGAAGAACCTGTAGGTTTGGTTTTGATTTGGGGTTTTTTTTTGTCTTTTTTTTTGTGGTTTTTTTTAAACACGGTTGTAATATTTTTGAAACTGGTTTTAAAGAAGACATTTCTTTGGTGCAATTGCAATTTTTAACAACAACTGCTAAAACTCTGTAACAGAGCTCCACTGGTGTAGAACTAAAATCTGGAAGTAATCAGCAACCACTGAACATCAGAAATTCTTCAAAAAACCATTTAAACACAGCTGGAGTCTGCTAGTAGTTGGGATAGGATTCAGGTACCTAATCCCTTGAGGTTAGTTGTCATCCCCCATCTTCCTTGTCTTATATGTGGAACTAAAAAGCCCCAGGGTGTTGATGGTTGTAAAGGAGCTGCGGCATCGCACCCCCGCTGGGAGCAATAAATAAAGCTCTGCTGCCATTGTCAGCTGTGCCTTCCCCGCCCGCCCTGGTTTGGTACCGGGGTTGGGGAGGAAGGGGAGAATACCTGTTTAGCCATGGAAACAAACCCGAGAAGTAACAGCAATCACTGCTGAAAAACCGCCCGGTTTTGACACGCATGCTTGACCTGTAATACAGGCGAGTCTGCCCGAGAAGTAAACAAAATTGTAACTTCATTTCAGAGAAATATTGGTGTAATTATGTTAGAGATTATACGGCTCTGAGTGTCTTTGGATTCTGCTTAGTTCACTTTAAAACATTTCCTTTTTTTTTTCTTTCTGGATAGTTTCAGATTTCCTTGTTGTATCTAGTTAGTCTGGATAACCTCTCTGGTTTGCATTGTCTCATCTGCTCATGCACTTCATAAGTAACAAATTAAGGACATCCATCATTTTGCTTTGCAATGAGCTGGTGCTTTTGCTATATACAGAAACAAACAAGAATGCCTCCCTCTCACCATGGTAAACAGAAATGTTTTCTCTCACCTCCTATACATGAAAACAGTGCTGTGTGTCTAGGTGAACCGAGGGACTGGAGCTGGGAACTGGCAGAGGAGGTTTGAGCTTGGCTCCTGTACCCAGTCTGCAAGGACATAAAAGTGCCATGGACTGACCTGAGCAGCTGAAGGAGAGGAGGGGACAGGTATTCAATGGTCACCTACACTTCACCTTCTTACCTGTTCCTATTCTAGAGGAAGTCTTTGAAGAGGAAAAGGTGAAGGCAAGTTACTCTGGGGATCAAACTTTATGATTTAGGACAGATCTTTCCTAAAAAACTACTGCACTCAATTAGCAAAGCTGCTTCTGTTCTTTATCCTGGCCCCTTCACAGCCTTGTGTGAATTTTCCTCATGTGATTAGGACACATGCGATTGGGACACATGCGATTAAACTGATTTTTTTTTTCCAAAATGTAAAACAATCTAAAAACTTTGTAATTAGCGTAATTGCAATTTTCCCAATTAATCTGCAAGTCAGTTTTTAAACAAGACTTGAGTACTGCTCTCACTTTGTAATGATCCTCTGCCCAAAAGTAAATTTTACTCACTGGAGAATAGCACTAAAGAGCAGCCTTTTTTCTTTTTTTTTTGTTTGTTTTGAATAATGCATATGTTTGGCTTGCAGTTGTATTTAAGTATTACAAGCCTATATAACTTCTAGAACATAGCCCAAAATCTCATCAGTGCTATAGACAAGCACTGTAATAGAGTCAAGAATGTGGAAAACCACAAGAAAAGAATTAATCATCAATGAAATCCACCTTATTCACACTCTTAGCCCTTTGTAGGACCACAATGCTTGTGATGGATTGATTAACTTATTGTAGAAAATCAAAGTGGCTTTTGGGTGGAGTGCTATTGTACATACCTAATTTTCCAGAAAATAGAAAATTTGCTCAAAAATTCTGTCCTAAAAATTGGAGGTTCTGTCACCAGGTGCTGAGCTAATCAGGTCTCAGGTAAGCTTAAAAGAATAATTATTTGGTTAAATCCCACAAAAATTTGTTATGATCACTACCCAAAGTTTGTGTTGATTTTAAAGTTCAATGACATGAAAAGCAAAAATCTACACTTCTCCATGGACTGCAGAGCAATTTCCCTGTAGTACCTTTGAAGAATGGTGTGTATGAACAGATGAGAGAATTAAATCTTTTTCCACTGCTTGCCCGTACAGGCAACATCATAGGCCATTATGTCAGAAATAATTTAAAATCACTTAAACATTTAAAACAGTCCACACAAAATGATCCTAGAATGGAATTATATCGCTTTAAACATTTGATTATGATTATATTTTATTATTTACATTTCAGTAGCTGAGACTATTTTCTGTTCCTTTCTACATGATATTTGCTCAAAGTAATTATACCAACTGAGAACAGTGGCAGATTGAAATTAAATGTTTGGATTAAATATTTTGTCAGCAAACATGCATCAACTGCTTTACTACTGCTTCTCTTCTTCTCTGCATACTGATTACAAAAAAGATTGGCTTTTATCTTGTCATGATTTTAAAATGCTTAGATAAATGCCATTTGATATTGCAGCTTCAAAGAAAATCTAGAAATAATCTGGATCTAAATAAGGAACATATGACATGTAAGTGAAAAAAAGATGTGATATGTCCATCAGCTCCGTGCCTCACCCTCTCCTCAAACAGACTACTTTTATATTTTATTTCCAATTAATCTGTGTTGTAGTTAGGATCAAAATATGATTAGCTGACAGCTTCCTCATTGCTGCTGATCTAAATATATGAACTTCTCATGGGGCTTTTCAGATACCTAGAATTCAGGACTCCCACTGGTTTCTAATCCTGAAACATGGAAAAACATTTTGGTGTTGTAATAATAATGAAAAATCCTGTTATTGCCTATCTAACAGAAATTCTCATTAACCTTAACAAGACTTTCATGTGTAGATAAGTAAATCTAATACGACTTTTCAACAATGGCAGTTTCAGTGCAGAAACTTAGAAACAAAACTTCAAACTGATACAACATTGCTGTCCGTACCCTCGTTTCAGCTGTGTTTTGCTTTGCTAAGCCGCAGTTCTCACTGCTGTAACTGCAAGCTGGGATGGTTTCCTCTCTTTGTCTGGCAGCCTTGCCACCCCTGCCACGTGTGTGTGTGTGGAGGGAGGAGCTCCTTGGACTTCCTGATCTAGAGTTTGAATCTCAAACTGCTGCTTTCTCCTTCCCCCTGGGCTGTTTGCTTCTCCTCTGGATGCTGCAGGTTTCTGTCACCAGGGCTCTCTTTTTCCTAGAGGTGGCCCCACTTGTTTGTGTGGTTATGTCAGCTTACGTGCTTCCATTTCTTCCCTATGGCAATTCTTACAGAACCGGGTAGGATCTAACTCAGCTGGACTCTATAGATGTTTCTCCAAAAACTCCTACATACAATAGAAAGCGTTTATAATTTCTATCAGACTTTTCTATAACTGAGCTTCACTTTAGAAGTATTCACATTAGTAGATAAATGCTGATAAATGCTAGATAAATGTAGATAAATGCTGATAAAAACTCTCTTTTCCTTCCCCCTTGCTTTCTTTGTAGACACAAGGAAGAAAATGTTTATATTGAAAACAGTACTGTGCATGGATGTATATTATCTGATACTTCCTTTGGTAAAAAGCCTTCCCTTCTGTTTGGCTCCTTGGTAAGCTCTTGTTCTTGTGCATTCTTGCCTAAGGAACAGACAGGAAAGTGGTAACAGTTTTATCTCTTCTTGAGGATGAAGGGAGGTGGATACAACAATCTCTAGTCTTTCAAAAAAAGGCAATTTTTGCAAGGTAACAGAAGATGATTTCTCTCTGAGGGACCACATTAGCCCAGAGACTCATCCCATTCGTCTCGCCATATGTTGTGCCAGCTTCTGGAGTATCTCAGCTCAAGATTTTCTAGCCTTTTCTGTGATGGATTTAACTTCCACTTCTGTAGGAAGAAAATGAGGATATTCTCCTTCTAAGCAATTCTTAATACTATTTTACTATTTGATAAGGATAGAAGATTTCTAGAATGTGTGTTTAAAGGTCTTCAGATATAAACTACACAGCACACTGTTATTATAATCACTAAGCAAGTTAAAAAGATGCCATGATATTGGAAAGGTTAATGGAAAAATCTTAGTAAACAGATGTATTTTTAAGGCTTCTCTAGGGCAAGTTTGAGTAGTGAAGTTTGGAAAGCCATTAGCACAGCTGCACCAATATATGTTTTAAATATTCTGCTGGCAACAGTGTGAATAATACAGCAGAAGAAATGCACCTGACCACATACGGTCATTTCTATTTTCGGTTTAATTGCCTGTTAAGGAGCACTGAGGAATTCCAAATCATTCTAGTGTGTTTCATCAGCCAGCTGTGAAACACACTGTTGCAGCTACATAAAAATAAAGACTTAAAAATAATACGTCTACGTGCAAGCAGCTTGCTTTCCCAGCCAAGGATGTTAAAGGTGCTTATGTGTCATGGATGTGACAGAACATTTGGAAAAGCAGACCCAGTTCATACTGGGCACATGACATCTGGTTTCCTATTGAGCTATAAAGAGGAAAATGGCATAATCAAGTGCAGAAACTTTTCAGAGCTGTCAGCTAGCACAAAGCTGCTTCTGGGAAAACAAACTGCGCTATTTACAAATTGTGATATCATCAGGAGCTATTTATATAGTGAAAATAATTTACACTCCAATTACGTATTTGTAGATAGTCCAGCCAGAAATGGCCATTGTGTCATCCAGGCTGACCCCCAAACTAGAAATGAGGCTGTATCTAGCTTCTTAATTATGAAATATACTTTCCTTCGTGAGGACAACTTTTTGAATATTATTATTTTTATTACAACATGGAAAGCATCTTTGTTTTCAAAAGCAAAGCACATTTCAAGAGAACCAAAAAAAAAGTTATTAATATGTAAAGGACTTTTTGGCAATTAATCAGCGGGCTCATAGGATATGCTAGATCATCACTTCTATTTCTTGCCAGAAGAGTAATTTTTTTTCACTTTTTTCAGTCAAATTTAATTTGTGGTAAACCATTGGGTGTGCACTGCTTTACTTGGGAATTGATCTGCACTCTGTCATTCACTTGGACTTTTCTTCTTTTAGCTTCATTCAATTATTCATAATTATGTACATTCATAAATTAGATTAGGCTGCTAGATTTATTTTCTCTGTCTATAACCTACTAGCTAGATTTGATACGTAGAGATTTCTTGTTGGGTAAGGAATGGGTGGGTAACTGCTGTAAGGTCTTTAGTTTGAATCTGTGGGACAGGACATGCTGCATTTGGAGACATCTGTTGCAAAGAACAGTTTTAGTATGTTCAAATTCAAATAGCTCTTCATGCCCAGTGCAAATTATCAAGGATAATTAGTTGCTGAAAAAAAAGCCAGTACCAGTGAGCAAGAGGGCACCAGGTGTTTCCCAGTGCTTAGTAATACCTGTAGAGAAAGGGCACATACTTGCCTGAAAATTATTTGGTCTTTCCTTATTACAGGATTGAGATATCTGTAAAAGATTTGATTAACAGTGTATTTATCTACTTTTTAAATCATAGATTTAGCAGCGACTTATGTAATAAAGAGTTGTACTGGAGTCTCTGAATACACTTTCAGCTTTTCCTGCCTGTCCATCTTGCACAAACAGCAATTAAAAGCATTTAAACAGGCTAAGGGTGAGATTAAACATTTCAAAAAATATTCTCCTCACTAGAGTGTTGACAGTTAGCTATGTTTGTAAACCCTGAGAACTTGGGCAGATGCAATGTCTAAAAAATTTATCACAAAAAAAAATTGAAATATTTTCTGAATGTTAAAAAAGTCGTAATTGTATTAGTGAAGATAATTTCTTGCTGTATTCTTAAAAAATTATTTTCTGCGTGCTCTGTGAACAGTATTGGGGGCTGTCTGATGAAAGTTACCTTACTGAAAAAAGTTCTGAATTGAACATATTAGGCTTCCAACTTTTCTTGCAACTCTGTGTGGAAGCTGCTGTCTGCTTTGCAAAATCTCAGGAGTAAAGAGAGTATTCTAATACATTCTGTAGCTAGTGAAAACATCAGCCATCATTTGAGCATTAAGGATCAACAAATATAGTCATGTATGGCAGGGGCTCAAGAGAAATGTGCATGTCTGCTGGAGTTGGCTCATTGATTAACATCATGTATGTGTTGTGTGATGAGTACAGCTCCTAAAGCAGTGATCATCAGGAGAATGGCAGAAATAACACAGAAGCTCAGTTGTTCAGTCTACCTCTCAATGCCAGGTAAGAACCACTACAGACAGGATGAAATCCAGGATGGTTGAACTTTGCAGGTGATTTGAACAGCAGAACTTTGATAGCAAAACAGTACTGCTGCCTTGGAGAGAAAATAAGAACAGTAATATATAAAAATACCTTAGTTTTTAAAGTGCTTTTCCTCACAAATTATCATGAAGACTGAAGGAAAAGGTTTCTGAAGTTATCTAGGCTGTTTCCTGACGCTGATGAATTGTTTCTTCTTAGGAATTCCCAAATATCAGCTTTTCACGTTTAGATGTCTTAGCAAATGAGAGACTCTGTTAATTCTGCTGAAGAGGCAAAACAGAGGCCAGCTAACATGAAGATTGCCCTGAGTTCAACTAAGCAACAGCAGCTCTTTGGTCAGTTGAACTCATTGCAAGGTTCTCCTTAGTTTTTCTCTCTCCTTTCAGATCTCTTGACTCTTGAAAAAATCTCCTGTCATTTATCATCACTCTGAAGCTCTCCATTCCATAGCTTTGATTACAGTACCACAAGTGACTTGACCTAATATGATCTGCAAATGACCAAATTATTTCTACAGAAAGACACCCACATGACCTTATTTCTAGCTATGAATTCTCTACCTATTGCCTACATTTTCAGTGAATCCTATAATTAGGGTGGGTAAATGCAATTTCACTGTTTCCTAAGACTGTACTGAGATGGGAACTAAATCTAGGGCTGATGAAGTTAATGGACTTGCTCTCTGGGCCCCCTAGAGTGCTCTTCATTTTACTTGTTGCCAACACCAACCTTTTAATCACAATCACATCTGCTAGAAGAGTGAGTGAGTTGTAAGCTTTCATGGTTGAACCCTCTTTCACTGTATTCCACAGAGACGTAGTTATCCTGCATCTTTATCCCAAATTGTTACTTAAAACTTTTTAGGCCACTGTCTTCTCTATGATAAATTTCATCCACACTATAGAAAGAAAAGCATTTAAAGTCTCTTTTTTTCTTAAGACAAAAATGTGAAGATGTTGTCTAGATTTTTGCTAGAGAAGCAGAATGGTCATCTATTTTACACATTATCAATTACCTGGATTAAATTTTGTTTGTTTTTAAGTAGGGATGTTGAAAAATAACTGCATGTTCTTCTAGTCTAGTGCTCCTTGAGATGATTGGATATCTTATCACACTGTCTCCAACTCCAAACAGCACATAAATAATCCTACTGGTCAAGAATTCTGAGTGGCTCCTGACAATAAATAGTAATGTGGACCTTGTCCATGCTGTGCTAAGTATTTTTTTCTCTTCCTTTATTTTTTTATTATTATTTTCTTTTAATTTTAGTTTTGGTTTAGGTTGTTTGGGTTGTTTTTGTTTTTTTTTTTTCCACATAGGCATATTTTGGCTTTTCGCTTTTAAATGGAAAATAGTTATATGGTTACTTTTGCTGTGCTAATCATGTAAATTTTTTCTGTGAAAAGAGAGTTATATTTTCCAGTTTTTATGAACAGCAATGATATTCTCATTATAGCTGTAAGTGCCAATATTTTACACTCATAGTCTTTCTGTTATAATTAATTCTACATTAAAAGATTAATAAGATAGTGGAAATGGTGGCTAATCTTTCCAGCTGAAACTAAGGAGGGAATATAGATGGACAGAATGTAATTAAAGAGTCTGGAATTTGGCCAAGACGCTGGCATTGTTATTTCTGCTCTTGCAAAAATACCATGGGATCTTTAATGGCCCTGAGTGGCCTCAGTGGTACGTCTCTTTTGAAAGATGGATACTGGTGATCTTCTACTGCCTGGTGAATGCTCTGCTAATGCCTGCCTGGCTGAGGGCTGAGCATAAGAGCAGGATGAAGAGATTCATTAAACAGTGAAAGATCAAAATGAATGAATGAATGGCAAAACTGAGGACCCCTGCCTTCTCTAGGAAGTGTCTTATTGCTGCCTTGAGGAAGAGGTGGTCTGATCCACAACTCCTTGAAATCAATGAAAAGAATCTAATTGATTTCAAAGGATTTTGGCTCAAGCCCTAAGTTCCATTTTATCTTGCTCTTTGTTCTCTGACAAGGATTAAAGTAACCAGGGAGTCTTGTATCTGACTATGTTTTCCCAAAATATAAAATGAAATAGTCTCTATCTGTTTAAACAGATTTTTCCATAAGAGCTGCTGCTCAAGGTCAGGAGAAAAGGGTCTGAGCAGGTCCCTGGTTTGGAGCACAGCTTCACCTGGGTTGTGAAATGAAACAGTTTGGTACACATGACCCTAGGGAATTCACTAGTCATGTATTTATGTCTAGGGATTGTTTCTTTTCAGTTTGAATTTAAAGGATCTGTGTACAAAAGATTGGCTTTACCTCATTTTTAAGTGGGCATTCATGAAGGAGTCTATATGATAGATAAACTTCACACCAAAGTCATGTTATGAGGAGCAGCACTGACATGCTGGTTCACTGGTGTATTTTTCAAACTACTTTTATAATTTCACCTCCTATTTGGAATGAATGTGAAATAGTTTTATCCCTGGATAACCAAAGTTCTTTCTGCTACCACTAAAGCAGTCTGGCAGTTTCTATTTTATGCACTGTTTTTGGGCAAATAACTGCTTAAAAAATTTAGCTTGCCAAGAACCCATTTATTGGTCTGAACTTGTGTTATCTCTGAAATATTTGGATAGTAGTGGTTGGACTTTGAATATGGCAATTTTACAAAGTCAGTTGCTTAATTGATATTTGTGAGCATATAGTGCATAAACTGGGTAACTACTGTCTTGATGTGAGAGTAGAAATATCTGGACATCATTTGAATTTGTCTGATGAGTTGCACAGCTACCAGAGAGGAATCTCATCTGTTAGTCCTTGCAGAAATCTGAAATGCAAAAGAAGCTCCACGTTTGAGTCCTATATATGGCTTTAAACCATGTGTTCAATGTTGTTGAAAATATGTAGGTGAGGAAAAGTTCATACTCAAGCTACACTTGCATATGTTGAAATAACATAGGAAGAGATATCTACCACTGTCCTACCATTTTCATCCCCTCTAAAAAGCACTAAAAGTTTTAAAAATCAAATATTTTACCAAATCTTGTTTTCCAGTGTCTTTCCAATGAGTCCTTCCTCTGTTTGATGTGTTCTCTCTTTCATTAGCAGGGGAATGCAGTTAACAGTGTATGAGTTAGGGGGACTCTCTTTCCCAAGGCCGCTTATATGTAAAAAATCTTTTGAGAGTGTAATGATCTGGGGTTTTGGTTTTGTTTCTACTTACATGCAGCTTTTCCCTTGTTTTGGTATTTTAGTGTCTGCAGAGAAATGACCCTTGAAGTTACAGTATCAGACTGGTAATGACCTGATATCCAGGGGAAAAAAACCCCGTAAATGCTTATTTCATCCTCCCATATTCTTCTGTTGGTGCGTTTTTAACTCCTTTCTTGTTGTTTCGTGCTTGCTTGTAATTAGACTTAGGGAAGTTTTGGTTATTCACAGCACCTTGCTCACCTTTGCACAGGGACACAAATGGCTAAGCAAAAACTTCCCCCTCACTGCCAGTCTGGGAGGTGGACAGAAACTGGCATTCACACAATCCACTTTTCTTCTTGTATGATCCTTGGGGACCATCACTTTTTCTTTGTGTGTGAAAACTTTGCTTTTCTGTTACTTTTGTGATTTCCTTCAAGTAGTCATGAAATCTGAACACAGATCATTTTGGTGTGGGTATTTACGTCACAAGGAAGCTTGAAAATGAGCTGTTGATGTTTTGATGCTTCTGCTAGATTTGCTACCCTCCAAATAATTTAGTCTCCCAGAGAATTGTGAACTATTTCTGCAGTCAAATGCGTAGAAATGATTTTCAAGGTGAAAGGGACCAAAAGATTGTTATTTCTGCAAACCAAATGTTTCATCTCTGGCCCAGATGCCACTGTTTTACCAAAGCATCTTGACTAGGTGCGAGATATCAGTCTAAATGTTACACTGTATAGACAGCTCAGCTTCTCTTTGTCCTTTGTTTCCAAAACCACACTCATCTACTGTTTATCTAAAGGAGAGTAGTAGTAATTCACAGAGTTGATGATATTGATAAAGACACTGACAATAAACAAATCAGAAGTTGTTTACTCCATTTGCAGTTTTAACACACAAATCCTACCATGTATGAGAAGAATCACATTCCCTCACATCTCTTACACCTGCAAGCTGTGGATCATCAGCATCCAGCCCAATGCTCTTGTTTGGTATCACAGAGACTTGCCAAAAGCTGGTCAGTGACTCAGGCCGTTGTCAGAGCATGGTGCTGTCCCCATGCCTGCTGGGCACTGTGAGCAAAGCATGCTGTCAGTCTGATGTGTTTACAGACAGATGGGTCAGGAGCAGAGGCAATTATTTCCAATGTGACCTGACCAGTGTGGAGCTGGAGAGATTTTGCACATTTATAAATGACCATCTTCGTCAGACATCCAGCCAAGGATGTATTACCAAGCTAGTTGCCTGACAGCCTTTTGTGGTAAATCAAAGAATGAGAGTCGATATTATTTAGACCTTTCCTCACCACTGCATGGAGCTTTCAGTTTCTAGAAAGCTCACATACCCAAAGCTGACTATATGCTATGGACTTCACAGGTTGTTTTTCTGTTCATAGGATGGCTTAACAATAATGAAGAAAGAACCAGGGCACATATTATAAATATACTTCTCAAATGAAACATTTTATCTCTATTCCCTAATATTTCTCATAAGGATACCATCAGGTCTATCTATCATCTTTTTTAGTGTTTTTTCATTATAAAGAGCCATCTTCTATGTAAGCCATTATCTAAAACAGAGCTTACAGTTATGATTTGCACACAGGGATGCTATTTAATGTCTGATATTCTTCATGACCATTCCTTCACTTTATCTCATTTTAGAATAATGATAAAAGGGAGTTTTGCTTCCCTGCTGCTCACTATGCCCTTCTCTGAGCTTGCTTTCCTCAGCCTTTAAAAAAGTGGAACTCCAAAACCCTGTTTGAAACAAGGGATGCTTAGTCCTTGGATCTGTCAGATATACTCTCAGTTATGGATACAATAGGTGTGCAAAATTTTCCATATTTCATTTACACCCTGGTTGTGACCAAGATATAATTTGGCTCTGTGCACTATTTAGAGTAAACTCAGAGCTCTTCAATGTAAGGTGCACTGTGGAGTCCTGAAAGAAGGCTTTTGAGTATCTGTTCAGGCCAATTCCCCCAACTCTCTTCCAGAATAGTAAGTACCTAAGATAGGATTTCAGTAAGTTGTCTGTGTTGGAAGTTGTAGCATGGTTATTTAAACTGCAGAAGTATGGAGACAGTATGATGGGAAGGAGGGAGAATATAGTCATCTGTATACTTCTTTATAGCCTATACGTTGTTTATAAACTCTATTTTTACCCTTACTATTTATAGATTTTTTTTTTTGTTTCTTTATTAGGACATGATTTCTTTTTCAGAAGAGACTGGCTATTCTGTCACCTCATCTTTGTCCAAATCTACAAAACATTTGGAGGGTAATCATGACAAATCCTAGAGACTTCAGGAGAAGGTTCTTTGATATTAGAATGTTCTTCCACCAGTCATCTATCAAAGTCTGAGTCTGGTCACCTTGTGCATCATAGGGTAACATGCACATTTATGGGTTCTTAGTGTTTGTCAGGTAGCTGAGCTTTCAATACAGGACAGAATTATGTCTGTGTCCCACTTTCTCCTCCTTCTAAAGCGATATTTTAAAATTATGAACCATATAAAACCTTCCAGACACTGAGATCATGTTAGCTTAAGATAAGATGGCAAAAGAAATTCTTAATCAATGCTATCACACATAAACCAGTTGCTCATGGTCTTGCATCTCCTTCTGCATCTTGGAAACAGGAAAAATGTACCCTGAATATCTTTCATGCCCTTTCAGCTTTATTTTCATTTCCTTCTGCAATCCTTCTGAGAAAGGAAAGAAGAAGAAAGGAAGAGGAGAAAATAGAGGGAGGGAACGCAACAATAGAAGTTTCTTTGCCACTTGATCTTCACAAAATTCTAGAATCCAGCTCTTGGAGAGAGCTTGAGATGAGTCCTTTTTGTCAACAGCAGCTTTATACCCAGGCTCGCACTATAAAATCACTACTGCTCTGTGCTCTCCTGACGAAAACAGTAGCCTCACCCTGCTTCCCTGATATTTCCCTGTGAATCTGTAGAATAGGTACTTCTTTGAACCCTGTTGTCTCAAGGGCTGTGGCAACTCTGTGGACCCCCTTCTAAGGCAGTTCCAGGAAGTCAGATGAGAAGAACAAAGATAATTTAAAAGTTTTGAGGAGTTAACAGACAACAGTAAAATAATAGGACACTTTCTGGAGGAAGGTAGAGTGTATATCCTCCAAGGTATGATTGAAACAATAAGGAATGCTTAGGCATTTGTTTCCCAAGGAAAGGAGTGTTAGTTCTTTTGTTTGAGTAATTAAGAACATATATTTGAGAGAACATGGAAGAGAATACTGCCTTGGACAGTATTACATTAAGAAATGGGAATAAGGCTGGCCTGACTGATCTAATAGTCTTTTTCTTTGGAATGACTGTTGATGTACTTGGTCCCTGCCCTTGTGCTTTTCAGGTTTCTTACCAAGGGCCAGGTTAATCCACCATGTGCTGCCAGTGCAGATGAATTTTGCTCCAGATTTTAAATTTTTTTTGTGCCAGGTTATGCCTTGAATTTGAAGCATAGGTCTGAAGCAGTGTAGTTTCTTTTTAATATTTGACTCTTTTTGCATCACAATGAAACTTATTTTCTGCTGTCTATGTGAGCATAGTGTTTTTAAAGCTAATGTATCATTCATATTCTATGCAAGAGCACATTGGCATCATTGTCTTGACACATATCCTAGTTCCCTTCTCCTGATCTTTTTGACTCCTCCTTACCCTGGGGAATGTATACTGAGTTATCAATACTGATCTGATTTGTGTCACCAGAAAATAGATTGAGCTTTCAAATGAGTGAAGTAAAAATATACAGAATATTTTTACACCAAAACCATTTGATGGTCAATGTATCTTATCTGAACTGCATTGGTTTTGTAGTTGAAGAATTCCCACTCTTTAACCTGTATCATTACATAGTGTGCAGAAAAACTGAAAAGGTACTGGATGCAATTTAATGACCAGAAAAGACAGCCAGGAATGATGACTTTTGGAATCTTGTTTTGTTTACCCAGTTTTTAATCTATTTGGACTTGGTTTATGTCTTTAAGTATGTAAACCCAATTGTGCATACCTACCCAGTTTTTGAAAAAAATAGTGAATGCAATTATGATAAATTATTTACCTATATCTTCTGAGAAGTGATAACTCAGCAGCAGGAGAAATATTTAAAATTAGTGTACTTGTCTTGTTTGATTTTTATTGCTGTATTGTTTTCAGAATTTATTTGCTTGCTCCGTTTTCCCAGCCTTGATCCTCTCGCTGCTCCTCCTTGTCACTGAAATGCTTTCTTTCTCTCTTTTGAGCCACTCACTACTTCATCTATTTTCCGTTAAGCCCCTCCTTTTCTTTTTAGCTTATGATTGACTCCCTTTGAAAAGCATTTTGTGCTATTGTGTGTTGACTTAAATTGTATTTTACATAAAAGGTAAAAGATAAATAAAGGAAAGGGTGGGAGATGATGCATTAATGTGTGGGTTGAGAGATGGAACAAAGGGTTGTTTTTTAATTCAAGCTGAAAATAGAAAATAAGGTACTTGCTGCACTTCTGTGCATGTCAACAGAGCTATAACTTTAGTCACAGAGTAAAAAGTATGAATTTTTTTAAGCTACTGAGATATAAGTTAAAGATCTAACCATGTCATTTGCTGATAAAAATAATCCTGGGCTTCTTTTTAAACACTTTTATGTTGGACTATGGGAGCAAAAGAAAATAATTTGCATTCTGAAGAACTCCTGTAAATATAGCTGCTGAATTGCAATGTGCAGCTCTAGCAGAACATTGCTTAGAGAGATTTTGTTTAAAACATTTATTGAAGGCATATATTACAGTATATAATTTACTGGCTGGAAGCCATGCAATATGTGTCTTAACAAAAAAAAATTACCTTGTAATATGAGCTCCTCCAAGGCATAATTATATAATAAAGTTCTTATTGGGAAAACTGGAAGAAGGCCAAGCCTTGTCCAAATATAGTGAATGTCATAGCCAAATTTATTATCCTTAGCTATTAACAGGAGAAGGCAGGTTTTGTTTACCAAGCCTAATTCTCTCCTAATTACAGCCACTATAAAATAATTACTATCCATGGGATAACAACACAAGGCAGAGTGACTAACAGAAGAAACTGCAGGGGTTAGAAAACAGAGTGCAATTCTGTGTCATTTTGAACAGCTTGTGTACTGCCATGAACAAATTAACGGACTTCATTAAGGAATTATATTTTAAGAGTGGCTTTGCAGTGAAGCAGTAAAGCAATTAATGCATCTTATTTGGTCCTAGATCTGAGTTCTAGTGTGGTTTTAGACAGCAACCTAATTTCTTTTTTTTTTTTTTAGTGTATCAGGTATAATAGGATGTAACAACATTACTGAATAAGATCAATAATGAGTATATGGAAAGGACTTTGTTTTGGACAAATGATACCCATTCTCCACTGAATCAAAATGTTTCACTGAGTAAATTCACGTGAACCTAATCTTAATTGAATAAAAAACAAAGCGACCAAATTACACTTAAAATAATTTGCATATTCAAATATTTATTTCCATTACACTTTGAGTAAAAACTCGCAGCACTAAACAAATATATATATAATCTCTGTGTTTATACTTGAGCAAGAAAAGTAAGTTAAAGAAAAATTTTCATTATTTCATTGTTGCTCTCCATAAAAATCAGAATAGAGTATTTCTCAGCTGAAACAGAATACTTCATTAAATTTGCAATATTTTGATTCTTTGCCTACTCTTTTCCATCTTGTCGTACAACCCCAGAGGTGCACAAAAGTCCTAGGGCAAGGGAGTTTTCACAATTAAAGTGTGTATATCAAAATCAGCCTGTACACAACACATTCACAGTGTAAAAGGTTAAGGTTCAAGCTGTCTTCTCTCTGTAGCAGACAGTTCACCCTATAGCAGGGCTAACTCCCTGATTTTAGGGACTTAGTGGGAACTGGCAAACTCAACACACTTGGGAGTCTGTTTTAGATACTAGTTTTAATAGGCCTCCAGATGGCCACATGAAAGCAAAAGGATTATTATAGTAGCCCCCAGCCGTGCCATGATAGATAAAGGTATATTAGAGTTTCCTTTACAAACCCCTTTTTTGAGGGCTTTATAATTCCATTATAAAATTCTCTTAGCACCAGAAGTCAATATAAAGTACTCAGCCCACACAATATGTTTTAGGGTTTTTAAAGTATGTATATCATTGCAGCCTCTGTTTATCCTGTGTACATAGCAGTGGTTTAGATTACTTTAAAGGGTACATTTGTTCACAATTCAAACAGAAGCTAATTGTGAAAGTAAAATTTAAATATGCATACCCTCAGCTGGGATGAATCAGCTGACTTTCTTCTGTCTTTTGAGATTTGAGATCAGCCAAGTGACTCGTTTATATCCACCAAGCATCCTCTCCTCATTATTAGTCTGACTCTAAGTACAAGGGCAAGAGGAGTGGAAACCAAAACTCAGACACAGAACTAAAATGTTAGAAATGTTGCAGGACACCCAATATGAATATTATGACAGCACCCAAGAATACTGGGACAAACAAACGCAAATCTTTTGTATACCCATCAGCATATTCTGGAGCTGTCAGAATTCTGTGTTTTGATTCAAATTCTGTCTAGTTTACAGAGTGGTATTAGAGACAGGGTGATCTTTAAGCTGGGACAAAGCTGACTTTACTGGCTACATGTGTATGGTTCTGTTGTTTTGCCCTTATTTCCCCGGGCTCTAACATCAGTGGCATTAAGGTATTAGAAAAGTTTCTTTGCACATTTCAAACAAATCCTCAAAATCTAATTTCATACAGCAACTCCACACAAGGTTTCTTTGAAAAACACACAGGAAAATGCTGCAGTTGGTCCGTTATCTTCTTTCTTTATCTAACCATAAAATCAAAATAGGGTTTGCATTTTTTCATCTAGTTTGATCAAACAATTTCCTACTGTCTAACAAATTGTGAGCGATTTCCTGAACAGCAAAACAAGGAATGTGGACAGTAAGCCTAACTAAGTATTAGAGTGACTTTCAGGCATGAAAACCCCAACTGATTCCTTTCCCTGGTTTTAACACTGGTTTTGTGATAATAAAACAGAAAGTGACTTATTGCAACATGAACGTTATCTCCTCTCCACGTGTCACATCCTCTCAGGTTATACTTTAAAGTCCTCACTGCAAAGGCCAGTCCTGTGCGTTAGCATTGTAGAAAAGGAAGTGCCATTGTAAGATATTGTGTCAATAAGTCTACATATTTATGAAGCCAAATTATGAATTGATATGATCTGTCATAATGGCTCTGCCATGTCAATGTCTGCATAATAACTGCTTCATTACAGGATGATACTGTGTCAATCACAGTTTTTCAGGAGTCCAGAATCACTGCTAAATTTTAGTCATTTATCTTCAATTGCATTAAAAATGAAAGGCCAACATGTTTGCAGCCTATTTAGTTATGCTTATAATTAACACTTAAAGAAATCTGGACAATGAGTGTGGAAATGTTTAATGTTTTGCATGCTCCTAGTGAGTAAATATCTTTATTCATTTGGAAAACATTATTAAACTTTAAAAACATTTTCAGGAATACTGTAACTGTGCTGCATGATTTGCACATCATTCTATCACATAAAATTAAAAGCTCTACAGAGAACTACAGCTTAAATATTGTAATAAAATACAACACTTACAGATGAAATTATACCTAATTTTCCTTTAGCTATGTGTCCCATATCTTCTTAATGGTTTTCTGAAGACCTCTGAGTTGATAAGTAGTGCATTTGAATGGGATACATGTCTTCAAATATTGCAGAAAATTCAAGTGTGAGATGTCACGTACTGTAGCAAATTTGCTACAATACCTAGGCACAAAAGGGTGAGTTAAGGATGGACTGTCAGCATCGAGGTCGTTGACCTGGAATGAAAGTAATGTACAGATCTAGAGCACTAATGAGGGAAACAATGACTTCCACAATAATGATGCGCAATGCTGGATAACATCCCATGTATTCTTGTGGAGCCTGTAAATGTCACAGGCCTCAACTGGAAATCAGAATTTCCTTGCTTTTGATGGCTTGTCCTCAGATGTTTAGTGTGCTTTGTAGCTGCAGTTATCACTCTGCTTTATGCATAAACCCTTCTAGGAAGCTGTTGTTGACTTGATGCAACATCATGATCATTAGACAGTGAAATACTCATTGGTTTTGCATACTTTTCATAGGCCAAAAAAAAAAAATTTCAGGGCTGTAATTCTAGTAATTACTTGAATTCTATTCTATTTTTGCACTGGAAAATTTTCATATGTTATTCAGAAAGTAAAGTCTATCACCTGAGACAGAGTTCTATGAGCATATTTTTGTTCTCAGAGTTATATCTGTTTTGGGATAATCTTTAGCAATGCACTTCTACCCAATCCCCACTGTTGTAAAATATGATTGTCTTTTGCACAGGTATGGATACATTAATTTCTGGGATACTTGATTTTTTGATTATGGACAGAAAAGGGCAAATACTTGAAACCTTGCAAACAGAAATATGTTAAATTTTTTTTCTGATTTTTGTATTCATTTTCCTTACATTGAAGCAGAGTTTGGAAGATTTATACTAAATAAAGCTCACATGCATTGTGACATGTATCTACAGTTGCTGTGCTGTTGGAGATTTCAGAAAGTGTTCTTGTTTCCTGAGGAAACTTCACTTCCGACTATTGCTTATGAGCTAGGTTGAACAGGCCTCTAACCAAAAAACCTTCTCTGGTACCAAAATGACCAGGTACAGTCTTAGGTATCCAGCAAAATTGCCAGAGATTCAAGCTGTTGTCAGTAGCTGTCTTCCTGATCTTATTACTATGGCTCATTTAAAAATATTTTAAATCATAATTATGCAAAAAAAGCTGCAAAACTCTCTAGCTGAAAACATAAAGTTTACTGTCCCTTGAGGGCTACAGCCTAGAAGAAGCAGGCACCATTGTGTCAGAGTACAATTGACAGTCTGTTAAGGGCTACTGAAAAACAGGGCTGGAAATAGAAATAGAATCTAACTTTCAGCTTTATCAAGTGTGATGCTTCAAGGTCAGAATGAAATTCAGTGGTGGGGCAGCACAAAGATGCTTGCACGGCAGGTGCCCTGGTCAATCTATAAACTCAGAGGCCATCAGTCTCTGCTTGTGCCAGCCTGCATTTTAATCAGAAGGGAAAATAAGTGGCACAGTTAAGCATGCTTAGTGGTTTCCAATCAAGTAGGTCCCAAAACCAGAATAGCAAAAATGCATCAAAGGAGTTTTAAGACACACTGGACTTATATAAAATCTTGACAATGCAAGTATTGCTAGTGAAAAATTAGTTTTAAAAATTGCTAATATCTCAGATTAGGCATTCCCTCCTTAATTTTTCTACAGAGCTGGAAACTGATCGTAGTAAGAATACAAATTTGTATGTCCTTTTGCATTTTGTCCTATGCTGGTTCTCAGGCTGGAGCAATGATTGAAAAGGCAGTATCAGTGATAACACATGTACACTCTATCTGGGGACTTCCCCCCCTTTTAATTTGTTTGTTCAGTACCATGTGGTATTTTGCCTTGAAAAATCTGATGAGATTTGAGCAGGAATTTTGTTAAATATGGTCTGGTTGGGGAGATTTGAGGGTGATAGCAATGGGTATCTGAGAGACCCTGAGAAGAACAAAACACTGAGAAAAGAGTAGCTGTAGAAGTCAGAGAACAGAGAGAGGTCCAGAAACCAACAGGACTTTGGTGATTTTTTTCTCCTTTTGTTAAACAAAATAAATACCTTCTCATTTTATGAGAAATGAGGGAAAGGCTAACTCAGCTGTATAGTTTTTCAGTTGTGATCAAATCTGAATTCAAATCCTGAGGAGTACTCATGTGTGGCAAGTGAGAATGGATATCTTCATTCTGCTCTACAGAGTGATAAATTAAATAGCTTAGTGCCTAAGCTAACTCTCTTCTCCCTAAAGCACTTTGTCATGTATACTCTTTACAGAAAATGAAGAGTTTCTCCAGATATTTCATCCTTTTCCTTCTTTCATATATTCTTCAGTCCCACTTCCTACCTTTCTTCTGGCCTTAAGATATAGGAGTTTTGTGATATTCAGTATTCCTTACCTATGCTCACAAATATACACAAATTTGCCCAATAGTGCCTGGGTGATGCAATGTCCTCTAGCATGGTGATATTCACAACTGACCTTGCAGGTGGGATATTTTAGTTTTGCATGTCATCTCCATAGCACAACCTAAGTGTTGTGACATGTCTTCAGTATATCAGCTCACTGGGGACATACTTCACCAATCCTACTACACGGGATTTCCAGGGCTGAAGGGCATCCAGACAGAAATCTTGAGCGTATGTTCAAAGCCTTAGATTTTGCCTAGACAGGATTCTGAGATAGAGAAGAGAACATAACCAGATCTTCATCTGTCCAAGTACCTCTTTCTCAGCATGATGTTAAAAGCAGGAGTTCTGAAGCCAGAAGAATGAGGCTTGCTGGATGGACACTTTCCTCTCAGTTGTGCAGCATGGTCTTCTACTCTGATGCTTTCTCACTGTGAAATATATGTAAAATACACAAGACATGGCTCTGCCTGCTGCATACCACCCATGTCATCTGCTAAATTTCACAGAAAGTGTTTGGTATCTTTCTGGCTTCTATGTAATTTTAAAGGTCCATTGTTCAGTAATGCATTTGTTACTTTTCTGGCATATATGGCAAAACAGATGTTGTACAGTATTATGATAGCACGGAAGTGAAGAAGCTGGGCAGTAATGCTTGTATTTCCTGCCAGTCCAAACTCTCACACGGTGGCAATTCCTCATTATACTGCTGCCTTTCCTTAAACTTCAGGTAGATAATTTACTGTAATGACACAGCAATAATAAAGCTGTTCCACACCTATAATAACAAATAATGTTGTATCAGTGTGCAAGGGAGGTGTTTCCATGTATTGTATGGTTATTTGTCCTGTTTTCTCTTTTTCTCTGTTATATGACATACAGCTTATAAACAGCCCATTAACACACGTCACTTTCAATGTGAGCATGATTTTAGATGTAACTTTTTTGAAACTGTGTTCCTTGAACGTGTGCATTGCTCTTTGAAACTGAGATGTACGGATGAAAAGCCTCCAGTACTACCTTGAAGATAATTCTAAGATGCATATACAGGAGAAGCAGCAAAAAGCCCTATGAAAGCTTAGTCATCCTGAGAGGTCTTGACCAGTGTCCTTCTGAATTTTACACTGTAACACAACATACAACTTCAGACCAGCCCACCAGTGATAATAAATGAGAAATTCTGAGGGCTACTGAGTACTGTGCAGGTTTTCCCAGTGGACCAGGACACAGTTTGTTAGCACAGGTGTTCCTGTAATTGTGATTCATTGGTGTAAATGCTCCCTGCTCAATGGCCCTTTTCCACTTCTGTCTTCTCCTTGGGTCGTATTGATCTGATGGGCACTGACCTGCACTACTGGGTAACAAGTAAGCCTACACAGATGGGGGCTCTATTCATATTCTAAAGGTTAAACCACAGCTCTATAAAATATTAAAAGGGATATTTTTTCAAGTGCGCAAGAATTTCACAGCACAAATTGCAAAGACTTTCTGGAGATCACCAACACTAAACTCCACATGCTCCTTTTGAAAATCTCTCCCTAAACCACTTAAACTCACCTGTGTTTCATAGGAACCTGCACTGTAGTCTTTTTGTAGACTTGTCAGGGGGTTTGCTGCATTAATATTCTGATGAAAATTTTCTTTTCTATAGAACTGGGTTTTTAAATTTTTTTCCTCTTATTGGAGTAGATAAGTTTTCTTCAAGAAAATCCAGATGACAAATCATAATCTGTTTACTGGAATTTTTTTATCAATTAATTTTTCTGTCTGGAGGCCAAAAAGTTCCATGTTTCCCAAAGATGAATTTTTTTAAAATTAATTTTGAAATTTCTTTCTTCAGAATAGTTCTTGGTTTTGACTCTCAGTGAGCTTGAAAAAGACTGTTTTCAGAATATGAATGAAACTGTTTTCAGAAAATGACTATTGAGAAGTATATACGAACATACTCAAATGCTCTCACATGTAAATTCTCACATACTCAAACATTTTTTTATTTATATATTTAGGCACTTAAAAATGGGATTTCTTTTCAAACTAAGTCGAATTCAACCACTCTGTTTGGATGGAAAAGGACCAGGGCACCCTAATTTTAAAACATTTCTGCTTTCCTCTGCTGCCTTTATGCTCCACAGCTGCTCCAGGAACTTGAAGAAAGGCCAGCAAAAGTCAGTACTTGGAGATGAAAATTGATCCCATTCCTTGTAACCTGCAATTAATGTGGCTCATTGTAGCCTCCTCTGCAAAGTTCATGTTAAGGCCTCTTTGCTGATTATGTTGCATATTTACTGAGTTCTGTGTCTAGAATGGGGATGTTTGGTGTACTGTCCCACATCCCCCCCTTTAATGATATGACCAAAATTTACATCATGCTTTCCTAAAACTTCTCTTCCTCGACCAACACTGATTTGTTATGTTTTCAGGTTTCAGTCTGAAACAAATTCACTGTAAGTCTTATGCCTACAAACATGGATTATACCTTGGAAATCTGAGGGTTTAGGGCTTTTTTTTTGTTGATAGACAAATTGTGCATGCAGTATGATAGATATAGAATGATGTGTTCATGTAGTCTTGCTTCAGGCATTCAACACACCTTTACCTGGTCAAAATGCAGCCCTTGGCAATCAACTGCCTCTTAGGAGAATGATTGTAGACAATGCTCTTTTATGACTACAAACATATTACTGTGTACTGAGAGGCGCGATCCATATCCTTACATACAGCATTAATAATTTTCTGTACTTTTAAATCACTGCATTAGTCCATGTGATCCACTGTTAAAGAAAAGCAATTTATTGTGAAAGAGATATAAATAGAGAAATACCCTGTGAGAATACAATAATTGTGTCCATTTTCCTGTCCCCAATGCTATGAAATAATAAAATGCTAATAAATGCAAATTATGCATGCTCTTTGATGCATGCTAAAAAGGGGCCATTTTAAAAAACAGAGATACCTTTAATACCAGTGGTCAATGCATTGTTGTTTTCAGTTTATATCTAGCTTTAACCATAGAGTTTCATTTCATTTCAAGCGTTTGTGCATCTACCTGTCTATGAACTGACAGGCTAAGCAAATACGAGTTCCTGATGGTTTAAAAAAAAATTAAATCCTTGAATTCAAAATAAATTCCACAAGGAAATCTTGGAAAGAAAAAACAAAAATTACCCCTAGTAGGACAGTCACTGTGACTTGAAGAAAAGAAAATTGAAATACATGAAAAATCAATGAGGTAATAATTAAATTGTGGAGCCCACAGTACAGTGACCAAAGCTCAGCATGCATTTGTTAATGTGTACTGGGAACTGGGATAATCAGCAGTTACAGGAGAGCAAAGAATGTCTGTCATTCTGAAGCTAATTTCACTATTGGACTCTCTAAAAACACATACCTCCTACAGCATACAGGGATATTTATAGGAGGTTAAAGATACAAATTAAAGTCCTGGAGACTGTACATTCCTGATTACCCAGCATTCTTAAATCAGCCCCTTCTTGGTTCTCCCACCTGGGCCTCAGCTGCAGTGTAGCTGTCATTTACGCTGTCCATGGCCCAGGATTGATGACAGTCATTCGCTGATGAAGCTGTATACATCATTTCTGTCCAAGCTGCACTGGCCAGATGGACCCTGACCATCCATCGCCTGTCAGGGACGCATCTGTTCACACTCCTGCTAGAGGTACTAACAAGTCATTGGCTTTCCAAAAGGACACTATCAGCTGAATAGGGCATAACATAAAAAAAAAAAAAAAGCTGTTGTTGTTGTTGTTCTTATATTTTAATAGGGTTTCTGTAGAAGCTTTTTTAAATGTAAAAAAGCATGATTTCCTCTAACTTGTAGGTTTAAAAAGTTGCAAAAATCCTTCATACTATTGTGAATGTTTTTTGAATTCAAAATATAGAGGACCTGGCAAATATTTCTGGTAGATGTTTCTTCAGAAAGATGGACTGTTGGGCTAAGGATTTATTAGACGTGACTACATGGTGATCTATTGTTTCTTTCAAAAAATAGAAATATATGCATATTTTCTTGTACATCCAACATTGTCCATGAATATTTTTCCTGTGGAATTTCTTTGATATGGATTAAACTTTCTGTGTCACTAAAGTGAAGGAGGAATAAAGGAATATTTTACAGTCCATTCTGTGGTATAGCCCTAGCCATCAGTAAAAACAAAAAACAAGCTCCTTAAATGATTGTTTTCAGCAATGGACTTTATTCACCAACACAAAAGGGACTTTTACTGGAGATACAAAAAAAAAGTAAGAATGTTATTGTAGGGCAGAGGCTATAAGGAGACTTTCACAATTAAAATGCTTCCCATCCCTCCAATGTCTTAGTATGTCCATGAAGATATAGAATCAGATATTAGGGATGTTTTCATAAATGGGAAGCCAAAACTATTTTACTACATGAGAATTTCCTTGGGGCTGTTTTGAGGAATGCTCTTTCAGTAAGAATATGAAGGCTATAGGGCATCAGATCTCCAAAATAAAATTGAGGAAACAAAAAAAAGGGAAAAAAAATTCTGGCTCCTGAAGAATGAACAAGAATAGGAACAGCCCCACCACTAAAGGCATATCCTCCTGCCTCCCCGACATGCCCGTGTGGCTTGGTGTGGACCTCTTCTTTGCTTGGTGTCTGAGGAAAAACTCCCAATACTCATTAGCTGTCCAGTTTATTTTTTCTCCTACTTCCTATGTCCTAATATTCTGTAGCTTGATTTTTTACTGAATCCAGGAATATTTTGAAGGAACTACTCAATGTTACATGCATTTATGGCATAAAGAATGAGTTAAGAAAAAGATCCTAATAGTGCAGAAGAATGGAAAGAATTGTGACATATGGGTTCTTCTACAGGTATTACTCTAGTTTTGGCTGTATTAATGATACTTCATCATTTTCAAAAGGAGGTCTATTCTGAAGCCTTCTTTTGGAGTGATAAAATGTTTGATGACTTCTTAGCAGCTCACATGTGCTGCTCATGAATTTAGCCAGTTATTCACAAAGAATGAAACCAAAGAACAAAGAAAAACTGAGCATATTAATACCCCTTCCGTGTATTTAAGAATAAGGATTTCTATTCAATATTGGCACTTTTGTTTCTCTATAGCCATGCTCCACTCTTACATAAATGGGGATTGAAGACGAAACCTTTTCCATTTGAATTGAAAGTTAAAAGCACATGATATTGTCTCTAGTTAGTACTCTGTGCTATCCTTCTAGAAAACAAGAATACACCACTATTTATCTCTTGAAGTTTTACACTTTCTATTGATTTTGATCTTAGCTATCAGCAAACTGCCTAATCTGTCTTCAGTATTTTCGCTTTATCTTGCTTTGTTTCATTTATCTGGAGATCGGGCTTGATTGGATATCAGTTACTTTTCACGTTAAAATATATTCCTCAGTGAGCAAAATTTAAAAAGCAAGAGGATTTTTTGACAGTATAATATAAAGCTTTGTTAGTAAAAATAATCATATTTCAGTGTTATTTCCATTATTTAATAAAAAGACTAATGCATTTGATTGTATTTTAAAAGATGTATTTTTACAATGATTTTGTTTTGTTCTAAGTTAGGAAACTAATATATGTGGCAAAGGAAATAGTAGCTGCTGAATTGTCCTTGATAGGTTCTTGTAAGAGGGTGTCTGACTTCACAGTAGTGATAAATTAACTGGTCTCTGTTTCGGAAATAATGCTGCATGGGCTATAATTCTAGCATGGTCAATGTATTAGGCACAGGTCTTGAATGCATGGTCTACACAGCTTAAAGAAGGGTTAAACAGAGCAAGGACTGTAGATCATAGTGTAAGTTAGACAAAGGCCATCAAAACCAAGCCAGGCATAAACCTCCAGCAGTTCCAGAGAATAAAAGGACAATGGTTGGATGCTGGGCTTGCTCTGGGGTGGCAGGAGCCTCTGATACACTGCAGGGCTGTGGGTTGTTTTCTGCAATACCCTCAACCACTGCAAGATCACATTACAGAGACAATAGTGATATGAAATTCACAACGCTTGCAAAGCAGGTATTGATATTTAATCAGTCTGCTTTTTGAACAGCAGAGACCGTGATATTTTACTCAGAGTATTTGAGGCCTAGTGGTTTGGTAGGGTTTTTTGTTTTCTTTTCTTTTTTTTTGCTGCATTTCTTATAGATGTGCTTAAGAAATGTTTTAGTTTTGGTTAGCTGAATCAATATATTACTTGTTTAGTGATCACTGGCAGCGTAACATGAACTGCAGTGTTACTGAAACTCTGTAAAATTTCTCACTCAAAGGAACCTTATGACCTTGTACATTTAGAGCCAGAACACGAGTTCTGCTTACATTCTTTTGGGTGCTAAGAAATTGCAAAAGGATCCAAGGCCATCTGAGTGACCTCATGCAGATCTGGGACAAGTGAATCGACTATTGATGAGGGCTGGAAGGGGGTGGTGGTGCTAGAAATTTAAATGAAATAATTTATTTCAATAGAGTTTTTGTTTGTAATTGTCCATTTGTTTCACTCTTTGTCAGGTTACTATTTCATGCATTTAGAATAATATTTCAATACTTCAAAACAATTAAACATTTTCATGCATATATATTTTACATTTCCATTGCATTTTAAAAGAAAAACTAATTCCTCGGGCTTCAACTTTCTTCTGGGATGGAAATGTGCTTTTGTAACTTGCAAAATGGCTGAGTAGAATAACTGAATAGTAGTTTGTTTCACATTAAAGAAAACTCCACTAATGTTACAGTGACATGCTAAACTTACTGAAGTTTACACTCAGCAATCAAGCTTTAGTTATTGAGGAGGATAGTCAATGCCAAGCAAAGAAGATTATTTCAATTTAGAAGAAAACAGTAAAAAAAGAGGAAAGTTATAATAAACATGCTTGATTAAATTCTATTTTATAGACTTTAAAATAGAGTATAGATGTTTTTATATAAGTGTGTGTGCAAATAAAATATTAACATATGATATATGGTACATAAACATAATGCTTCAAACAGGTGCTTAGAAGAACTGCTGATAAATATGTCTACAGCGAATAATAGTGGAAACTACCTTGATACAGAGGACTTTTTGAGAAATTTTATTGGAGAACAAGTATTCTATTGTACAGGCTGAAATGAGTGACACATGGGAGTTAATGGAAGTGTGCTCAAATAGGAAAAAAACAGTGGGTGTAATGGCACTGATTTGTAAGACTAAAAGAGAAGGGAGAGAAACACACTTCTGTTCTTTCATGGCATAAAATAGTTGTTAATAATGTCTCTTATTGACAATGGTATTATATCATATATGTTTAAGCACTGGTAGCTTAAACCACACTTTGTGGAAATGACTGCAGGAGAAAGAATTAAGAAGAAGGATTTTCCCACTTATTTCAATTTATCTAATACAATAAAAAAGGAATAAATTTTATAGGCTAAATTCACACTTATGTCCAATAGCCAAGAAATAAAAGCAAAGTCTTGGACATATTTCAAATTCCTGCTTGATTATCTGTCCATCAAAGAGAGGTTCCTACACCATGTGTAAGAGCCTATATGCTGTATTTTAACATCAGAAAGAGAGAATACCATGTGGAGCATGTACCCACCGAGCCACATAGAAGATCCACAGGATACAGAAGGGCACATGTGTGAAAGTAAAAAAGATCAAAACAGGATCTCAAATACCAGATATCTTCATTTTAAAGCCCCTATCAATTAGCAACTGTTCATTTTTAGCAGCCACAGCCTTACCATACAAGTCACAAAGCTTCAGCTTCTGAATTCCCCCATAGACAATGTCTGAGTAGATTTACCTTAGGGAATGACAATTTTGCAATATTTTTGGGAATGCTGACATTTCATCCCAGGATTAGACACTGAACTCAAGGTTATGATTTTCTCACAGCGGAAGCTGGGTTAGGTTTGGTCATTATTTTCATGAGACCTTGTCAAGAATAGCCTAGATTGCTGGTTGGTGGCAGTCCTAGTGGGTGGCATTCTACCTTTAGAAGCAGTATAACAAAACCAACATCACATCAGCAGTTCTGTTGCCTTACAAATGTAAGAGAATGTTGAGAATTAGAGAAGCTGAGATCCTGCTAAAGTAGGCTGTTAAATTGTGTCAAATAATGAGTTTATATTGCATATTTTTGGGGTGACTACATAAGCCTGGACTTCCTTAACTGTAAACTCTAATCTGTAGTTTATGCACCAGGGTCAGTCAGCATTAGACGCTTCATTCAAAGGTCAGTACCAAGAGCTATCAAAGTACAATGAGAGGTGTCAGCTGTGTACTGGTCTCAAATCCTAAGGAACATCAGGCTTTTTACCTAGAAACTTACAAGGCTGAAAGATCAGTTGAAAACAAAAGGTGGAATTAAACAGAGTGATTTTCAATTTTTTTTCAATGATCTGTTATCTTTTAAGTGCTTTGTAAGTATAAGAGCACTGAGCTTGTGTTCCTTGATTTCTTTTCATGTTGTCTCAATGTTCATGAGCACTGAGAGGTGGGTCTAGCATCACAGCAGTGGGAGTAAGTTGTTTAAGCTCAGGATGTGGGCATTTAGGGGACCAGTTTCAGCAGGCACTAAAATTCCCATTCCAAAAAACCCTTCAGACATCTGATAAGGTATCCAAGGTTGGGGATGTGTACCCAAGGTCTGGAGGGCAGAAGATGTAGTTTGAGTCAGTTCCAAAAGGCTGGCATCTTTTGATAATGTAGTAATGATATTTTGAGCCAGGGTGTAGTGCTGAATTATGATACTGCTGCTGTATGTGCCAAAAGTAGGGTTTGACCTTACCATCAGACCAGACTTGAATGATTTCAGGATACTTTCTTGGATGAAAGAAGGCATTGTGTCTGCCCAGATTTAAGTCCTTGGTGAGCTGGGTTCATTTCAAGCCATGATAAGGGATTCAGTCCCAGAAGATTTCTTTCTGCTGCATGAGGCTGAAAGTGACTGAACGCAATTCTGCATGAGGACTTTGGTAGTCTGGCTCTTCCACATCATCAGCCAACACCTTCTGCCATGAACAGCAACCTCAGCTGTACAGAGGTGTGGTAGTTGCTACATACTTACTCATTAAATCCAGTATTGTCAAATTGGAAGTTACAAAGTCTAATAAATGTTTAAATTAATTTTTAAATTAAGAAAGTGTCTCAGAAATTTCAAATGGATATTGGATTCTGCACTTCCCAGGTTGCTCTAATTGGACAATTGTACAACGGGAGAACAAATAAAATATGTATCTATATATTAAACCTGATTTCATAATATGTAGTTATTTCTGAGTATGTAACTTTAGTTTCCAAAAGGTTACTTTATCTGTTTTATATATACAGAGACATGCCTGCATATTGCCTGTATAGAATTAGAACAGGTTAGCTGCTATATTTTTTTTTAATTCCACGGATCTGAATTATGTGCAACACAAGATACTTAATTTCTGATTTAAAAAAAACCAAGATTTGTATGGGAGCATGTTCTGCATAGACTATTACAAGTACACACAAAACTATTCTGTTACCTTGTGTTAAGCAATATTTATATTCCACTCTTATTGTTGCTTAAATCTTGCCTCTTTTAAAGCTTTTTTTTCAAGGATATAGCTGAGAACAATAACTTAGATAACTACTGTTTAAGAATGTGTATCTCTTCTGATCAAGACCTGGGTGAAGAAAGACTGGAGGGATGGCTACCTGGCCCTGGGGAGCAGAAAGACACAACAAGCCGAGCAAATGAAGGGGCTCAGTTTGCTGACTTGAGTGGGCTTTAGTTTCAGGCTTGTATGTTTTGTGTTCCAAGATTAACTGTCCTTGGTTTGTCATAATTATTAAGAAATTGCTAGCTATAGGTCTAGGGGCATTTTTTTAATGCAGTGGATGCAGAGCCACTCATTTGACCTTGACTGCTCTCCTTCAAACTACAAATATAAACTGTTGAGAATGACACATAGAAGATTACTATATTTTTTCTTTCCTACCAATCCGAAATAAAAATTGATACAGATTCTTCTCTCATGAAAGTAATCAAGTAATTAAAATGGAGATGACTATGAGAAGGCCTGCCTGGTGAGTAGATACTCCATAAAAAAACACTAACTTCTCAAACTTAGGAATTTAATTAAAGAAAATAAACAATAATACTTATTAAAATCTAGCTCTTAGAGGGTTTTTTTTTGTTTGTTTTCTTTTTTACTCTCAGTTTCCCTCGTTATGACATTGGCCAGGCTGCAGGTAACAATAATGATTCAGATTTTTTTTTTCTTATCTCTTCAATAATACTTCCAGGCATAAAATACCTTTTGTTTTTCCCCCAAATGCTCTGTAAACAGACTATTCTTGGCCTGTGAGAGAAGGAAATATTATTATGCCTATCTCAAATGTGAGTAAATTACAAGTATTAGTGAGTCTAATGGTTTAATGCTTGTGGGAAAGGATGTGGGCATTCATACAGTCCCACTACAAACTAGCTGCTGGTGTACTTTGTAGTCAATGGGTTAATGGGGCTAGAATTAGTCCAGTTAACTGAAGAGCAGTCCAAGTGGAAGAAGAGTTAAAATATAGGATTCTTCTGGGAGAATGGAGAAGA
>VZTZ01050772.1:366813-566813 GCA_013400955.1 Drymodes brunneopygia
CCTTTGGAGTCCTGCAGAGAGGAGAGGAGGCCCTGACTGAACCCCAGAAGTTTTAAACTTCCTTTGCCTAGTGCTTATTTGGGGATGTAACGTGGATCACACAGGGCTGCACGTGCTGGAGGGAAGGTGCTGTAGGGTGTGAGGCTCTGGGCAGTTGCTCCTTGTGGGGCAGAGGATACCTTCTCTCTGACCCCACTCTGCTCACTGGAGGGGTACCAGATGCTGCCCCCAGGCTTGCTCTGCCAGAGGGGATCTGCACTCCCCTCTGCTCTGCTGGTGCTGCCAGAGCAAGAAGAAGTGCTAAATCTGGGACTTGCAGTCAGGGCAAGGTGGATGTAGGGCTTTTAGTGACTGTAATGGAAGGCATTCTCATGTTAATGACTGCAAAACATGGAAAAAAAAATTAAAAATTAAAGTTTCACCTAGATGCATTTATACCAAAAGCATATGGCTATAAAGAAAATTTTTAAAAAATGATGCACATCTGGTGGGTTTGCTCCACTTGCAGATATAAGAAACTAATGGGAAGTTAATAGCCCAAATAAGGGTACAAAGCATAAAATCATTGCTATTTCCAGCCTCATACTCTCTTGGGGCCATTTTAAATACCCCTGTGGAGTAGCAGACTTGTGTCTCATATGGAATTATTTATACTGTTCTATCAAGAGGACTCATTTCACCTCAGTCTGGCTACTACAGAAATTTGCTTATGTCACCAAAAATCTCTCTTGGCCTTTACTTTTTAAATAGAAGTGGTTTTCCATATTATCCAAACTCATTTATAAATGAGTGCCACAGTGCTTCAGTTAATACTTTTCTTTTACCTTTGCAAAAGGAATTAATCTTACAACCAAGAAATATCCCAAAATAAAATGACAATATTTTTCTTACTCATAAATTTAGTTAAAATAAATAGAATTTGTGATACTTTAGTACATAGTTGCAAATTTAGATTCCTTTTCCAATAAACCATACGCCTGTGTTTTTATTGAATAATTTAAATTTGCCAAACTTAGACTGCTCCTCTTTGGTTCCTCTGTTTTGTTCCACCTTCCTCTAAATTTTACTTACTGTGAGTATATTGACTACTCCTTCACAAAACTAATAGTAGTCAATTAATTAATAGAATAAGGGAAAATGACTCCTGTTTATAAATGCTAAGCTAAATAATGTGATATTTATTAATTCTTCTTTTTATTTGCAGAGAAAAGGGGGTTTTTGTATTGAATAAAGCACTTAACACTTTGGTTCTTATAATTAAACAGTCAACACTGTGTTATACTTGGAGATTGACGTACTTGTGCCTGCAAACAGAACAGATTAATGTAATGTTTTGCTACCTTTGACCTTGTATCCTTGAGTCTCTTGATTCTGTGTCACCAAACATAGTACTGTAATAGAGTTGAGCTCTAGCTAATAGCGTGTGCTATTCTGACTGTCATGCTCCATCATTGTAACTTACTGCATGAGGTCCCCAAAGTGGTCTCAAACACAGAGAGACACAAAGTCACATCAACAAAACCTAAAAGTAAGCAGAAAAGACCTTAAAATGGAAATTCTTATTCAGTTCATCCAAGACCAATCTGGCTGTGACTGCTGGTTATTCTGAAAACTCCAGCAAAGCAACATTTAAATGAACATGTTGCTAAAATTCAGCTGGCAAAAGTCATTCAGAAAATATAGCTGAACTCCTAATTTTGCTCATTGGGTTGCTATGATTTCAGAATTGGGAGGTCAAAATGCCATTTCTTTGTTCTAGCATGTAGTCTTTAAATACTGCCCATAATGACTGGCAAAGTACTTTCAAATGAGATATTTTCCATTACCTGATGCCTTTCCTCCTAAGGGTAAGCAGGGAGAAAATCTCATAGGGTGATTGAAGCTTCCTGGGGCCCAGTGTGGATCTTGAGGGTCTCCTACACTATAGATGGGGTCATGGGTGCCAAAGAGAGGAACTCCTGGAAGGAAGTCCAGCTTGATGAGAAAGCAGTTTTCCGAGCTGGAAAGAAGGAAATACCAAAGATTTACAGACCTGGCTGGAAAGGAGCCTTCACTCCTGGGTGAGGTGGCTCAGTGATTCTTTCAAAGCCCCTCTGCTCACTGCAAAACAAAATGTGCCAAAAGACTCCAGGGCTGCTCTCAGTCCTTTCTGCTGAATCTGGTCTCCTTTGTATGAAACAGCACTGATTAAGGTGAAGTGTTTGAGGGAAAATGTGGCTGACTCCATGCTCCCTTTGTGATGGCAGTCATTGGAAAAAGACCTGAGTTTAAGGGTTTCTAGTGAATACTTACCATACCATAAACCAAATTATGTAGATGAACACTTATTTGGGGTTTTTTTTGTTACCTTGGGTTTGAAACACATGATGAGTATCTTTATAATGTTTACATAGTGGTCATACATGTTGTGAGGTCTTGGGTTCTGAGAGAAACAGAGATACCATTGGTATTTGACAGAGGCAGGCAAGGAGACATGAAATTTTCTCCTTGTGAACTTATTCCTGAGTGCCTAAATTATATTCTCTGCAAAACGGATTTGAGCCTAAATAGTGCTTTTTATTGGTTAAGGCTGTGAAAAGTCTGAATATATCACATTAAAAAAACCCTTAAAAAATGAGGTACCTGTTCCTAAATCACTCACTAAGTGAATGAGGCTTCAGCAGCATTGGTATTTGTGCACCATTGTCTCACTTTGTCTTACAGAAAGGGAATGTGTGACTTTGCCTTTATGGCAAGTGCTTTTAAGACTAACTTCCTCTTTTAATAGCCTGGGACTAGCTTTCTGAATTTCCAGTAGAGATTGAATTCTCCAAAGCTATTACTGCTGGAAACAAAAAAAAATTAGTGTTCTCAGTGACCATACGCTGTGCTGTGCAGTCATGTAAAACACGAAAGAACAGATAACTATTTCAGAGTGAAAGGAAAAACAAAAATGTCTGAATCTCAGTGGCCTCTTCAATTAATTTGGAGATTATGAACTTTCATCACAAAGCTTATTTTTAAGCAGAGACTTCATTTTGTTTGTGGCTTCCTTTCACTTGCGAGATTTCCTTCTTCATCCTTGAAACATTTTCATTAAACAGGATGTGAATGTTGGTGCTATGGGACCATATTCCCTGTCTCCTGCTTCCTTGCCATGGTATGGGCACGGTTCCCAGCATGTTAAACTTCACAGAGGTTGGCTGACTTTGCTGTGCCAGCATACCTGCAGAGACATGGTCAGAAGAGCATTTTTCTTGTCTGGTATTTGGGTGTTTATGCCTATACTATGGGTTGTGTTGTCATATCTAAAATGGTTTTGATTCCGTGTGGGAGGACAGGTCTGTACTAAGATGTACATTTTAAATGTAACTCAAAAACCACATCCAGCTAGGTGCACTGTCCCTGAGGCATGTACCCCCAGTCTGTTCCCACAGGTAGTCATGCCTGGGTTGAGATTGTGCACACTGAATAACCCTCATGTAGCTTGTCCAGATTCAGAGAATATTGCACTCTGAAAAGATCCATCTTCTGAAGTGATTGACAGCTTGCTCCAGCACTACAAATCCCTTCTCTACCATGTCAAGGAGGAGCTAAGCTCAGCAGGGTAAGCAGAAACCATCTGACCATCTTTGCCAGGAAACTAAGTTCAAAAGCCTAGTGGGTCACAGTGAACTCCCTGTCAGGGGCCTCAAAATATGCAGACAGTATCAGTGATCATAATTTGTATGTCTCCCCAATATACTTTGAGTAGATTTGATGTGGGCAAAGACTAGAAAATCCCCACTCAGTGTGATTCCTTGAATATAATTTCATCTACTACAAATATTAAGAAATGTAGCATCTAAGGCATATATGTGTTTCTATATATTCAAATATATTTCTATAAAATCATATCTGTGTGCATATAGTAGATATATACAAGTAATTCCTCAGTTTATGTCCTCCCTGCATCTTCTATTCTTATAATCTTGTTTGAATGTTAAATCAATAGTTTGGGAGGTTAAATAGCACCAATACAATAAAAGCTAATCAGAACAAGTTCAATAGTTACTGCCATGTCTGGCTTTAAAATTGTCTTTTTGTCTGTATACTAAACAGGTGAATACTTGCATATTGAAATAGAATTTTTTCTTCCATCTGTTAGCAGCCTGTTAGGATTCTGATTTTGCATCTTCTTTCCCATGTACAGCCAGAATGAAAACACAATTCTTTTAAATTTTGGAATTTTGTAAGTGAACTGAATTCGTGCACTATACTGGTGAATCAGCAGTTTACCTGTGTTCTTTTCTCATGCTATTTCTTAGAAGGAGATATATATATATATATATAAATAGATATAGATAGATAGATAGATATAGAGAGAGATAAATGTAGAGTGGATATTAAAAGCTATAGCCAGGACATTTATTTTCAGTGGTATCAAACTGGACAAAAAAGTAGAAGCTTATCCTGGACCTTTATGTTTAAATGTAATTCCAAGTAATTAAATTATTATTATTATGATAACAATTTATTTATTCTTAATTTGGTTTTTTGATTATTTGTTTCACTAAAATGATCAATGATTTAATTAGCTAAAAGAACCCTTCAGTTTATGTCTAATTGGAAATTTATTTGCTAAGCTGAAGTTTTTGTTTCCAGATTGCAAAAACACGTTGCTATGCTATGTGAACAAAATGTCTGGGATCTTCCATAGTAATCTCTCTCCAAGTGAGTGATGGCCATTTCCATTCTTGTCTGTGACCAACAGTGAAATTTTTGTGGTCTTACAAACTTTGGAAGCATTTATTTTCAGTAAATCATGTGGAGATTTTTCAAAGGGTCAAAAACCCTGGTCTCGCAGTAGCATCGTGTAGATGCCAGACTGTTTCTAAACAGGTACTGTCAAGGAAGGGGGTAAACTCTCAGCTAAAGAAAAGGGATTGCATCAGCTCTCAGAAGAAAAAGCTGCTCCATTTCTCCCAGCTCCATAGTCTATGTTCAATCAACGCACAGTTAATGGAAGCCCTCCAGTGCTAAACAATAAACAAACACAGTTTGGCAAATAGTCCAAAATCAAATCTAGTGTATGAGGTGGACAATACATAGTTAGTTCCATTACAGAACTCTCCCCTGGGAACGGGAGCAGCTTCTGAGCCCGTCTCATTACGCACCAGCACCATCTGTAGCCAGCCTGAACCTTATTTGGGAATATATAAAGTACACCAAAAAAATTGAGTAGGAATCAAGAGGCAGAGAATTCTATTTCAAGTTTAAATTTTGCTTGTGAAAGATCATTTGGTTTTAGGCTGAGCAAACAGTAGGCCCTCATCACTCACAATGAGCTGCGCATGTAGCAGGGATTACTTCTGATCAGAGAGATTGAAGGTAATTGCTAGTTTCCACAGGGAGATATCTAGTACTAGTGTGGTTTGAGAGATACAGTAAAGCACCATAAGCTGAAACACGTCATCCTGAAGCAAACTAGAACCACCTCTCATTGTTTCTCCTCTCCTTGCTTCGTTTTGAAAAAGTGAATAGGAAATTTAAAAGAATACATAGGAAGAGGATGAAATCCTTTAATATGTGGATTTAAAATGATAAAACAATCCCCACTCTGATGTGCAGATGAATATATATGATATATGTGTAATACAGACAGTACATATTTTTCCACTAAAAGTCAAATGTTTTTAAATAACTCTATATATATGTCATTATTGTGTAGATATCATACAGGTGTTAGAATGCAATTATAAGGGCAGTAGGGATGAAGGTCTGGTTTTGGGGACATATGAGAGATAGAATAAAAAACCCAAGGGTTCTCTGCCTCAGAGAACAACAGTTGAACTAAGAGCCCAAATATATCTGTTAGTGACTTCAGCAGAATTACTCCTGGGGGATTCATTTATCGTGGGATGCTCAGAGATTGCTGACAGTTGACAGCTACATTAGCTCCCCTTCTCCATTTACTGGTTGTATGTGATAAGAGAGCAACATCTCAATATAGTATAAAGAGTTTCTTAGTGTGTGTTTGTTATAGCAAATTATATGGCTGACTCCAAACAAACGCTTCATTATATTCTGCATGGCATACACAGCTAAGTTGATAATGATTTAGTGGGTTTTATAACAAACCTCTATAGGATTATTTTCATATACCTCTTTTTGTAAAACCTACAGACTTAGAAACCCTGGCTCTTATTCTTTGCTGGTCAGGACAGAACTTTAGGCTGTGTGTGCATCCTTCATGTCAGTAGATGGGTTTCTGTGCTTCAAAGGGTATTGTAAAACATGGATCCTTCACTGTCACTGCAAGGTCATGCTTGCTCTTTGTCACTGCTGAATGATGTCCAGCAGGCTTGCTACTACTCAGCATCACGACTGGTGGTGCAGACAAAGCTGTGAATGATACCAGTGCATTCTACCCAAATTCAAGGAGTTTCAAGTACAGAGACACTGGGCCTCTGCAGTTTTAACAATTCCTTGTGCACCTCCTCCTAATTTGCCATTACAGAAATTACATCAAAATTTACACTCTACTCCTTTCCCAACAACATTAGGTTCTGCTCCAGCATAGGTAAATTTTTTAAGATAAATGTGAAGCAATTGACCTTTTTTGTGAGGGTTATTTCTAAAAGAAAAACAAAACCAGCAGTCACAGGATTGTTTTTGCCATATTCCTAGGTTGTCTTCACTTCTTTTCATTTCTGACCTTGGTAGTCCAAAATGGGTAATATCAGCAAAATTGAATGGAGACACAATAAATTCTGGTAATACTGAGTCCCCTCTATGACCATAGAGTGTCACAGTGTGAGTGCCAGAAACTGAACATCTATTTCGTCATCTTGCTCATATTCTTTAGTGCCTTGATGACATCTTCCCATTAAATGGATTGATTATAATCAGTAGATGCATATTCATTTTCTTGATCCCTTCGTGAAATAAAGGATTTTATTTTTCTGAAAGAAATTATAATAGCCAAGAAAAAGAAGAAGATATTAGAGACAGTTTAGAATTTACCAAGGTCTTTGCACCTAGTAGAGTATGTACATTTTTTGCTATTAGAAGACCACTGTTTAAAATATTCTTGCCTTTAATGAGCTTGTTATAAAACTGTGACTGATTATCAGATTGTTCTGTCTGTGAAAATTGCAAGTTCTTGATTAATAAATGAAATTCTTCTGAAAAGAATTAGCATTAAATGTTTTATGAACAAGCACATTTAATTTATAATGCCACCTATATAACTCCAGAGAAAAGGAAAGACAATATGGCATATGCATGATAACATAGATTTAAACGCTTAGAGCAACAGTTGTCAATTAAAAAAAATCCTGATATTTTGGGGGGAATTCTTCCAGATTTGTACACCGTACTCCACTGTTAGTTAAAATTATAAAGCTGGAGTAAAACTGGTGTCATTAAATTAGCATTGATCACAAAGTTGTGAATGGTATAACTGTGCATAGTTAAGTTTTATCACCTGAACATATTTAAACAAAATATGTTTTAGTAGAACCAAATACACAGTCATATAAATCCAGAAACAAATTTATACTTACAGCACAAGGAGCTGTATTTTGGTAAGGAGTGAGGGGAAGGCATTTAAAGGTCATAGTGGACAAGCAATTAAACATGAGATCCCAATAGATACTGTGGCAATGGGGCCTAGCCTAATCTTTGGATATTATAAATGAGAGTAGTATGTCAGTATGTCAGAATGTGTTGAAAGTGTATACATACTTTAGAAAGTGAGAGATGCCAAGTGCCAAAGGATTCATCCGACTGTCAGGAGAAGACATCTCAAGAGCTGGTGTTCAGAAGAGGAAGCCAGATAAATTCAGACTAGAAATGAGATGTCCAGTTTTAATGCTGACAATAGTTACTCACCACAAACAACTCCAAAGTGAAATGGTGGGTCCTCCCTCTCCAGATGCCTTACAAAGGTCTGGATGCCTTTCTGTTGCCCACTACTGTACAGAGGACTGTTTGGCCACAGTGGGTGAATTTCGAAACTTTTATTGGACAGGATGCCAGTGATCCCTTCTGATACAGCAAATGTCAAATAAACTTGTGAGGATATGCAAAGAACTGATGGTGAGTGTGGAGTTGGGACAGACACCTTTCTCTGAAATATGTGATAATCAGCTCCCCTGTCCATCTCACAGCAAGCCCAGCTAGTTGTTTCTGAACAACAGCAGCCCATGAAAGGCAGGCAGATGATCTGAAAGCAAGGAGAAGAATCCACTGTGCAAAATGTTCTTATAAATTGCAAATAATAGAAATATTTGCTTTAGTAGCAGTGTTCCTTTTTAATAAGATAGAGCAGATGGATCCTGGTCAAAAGGTTTTGGACTGACTCCTTGAGGAATTCCGAGTTGCCTGGTTTTGCCTTTGCCTGGTAGGATGCAGTTTCAAAGGGGGTATGCTAAACACGAACCATCTGGAAAACTAATTCAAGCTTCTTCAATGTTTTGGTATTATCTATGACAAAATAGATCATTTTTGCATAACTCCTTTCAGTAAGAAATGCAGATCAGAATTAAAAGAATTTTCTTATTAAATAAGAGTGATAGTACAGGAATCTGTAGAAGACATGAATGGATTTCTTTGCGGTACAGGCATTCTGAAAAGAAATGGAAAAAACCCCCGAAAGAGTAATATTCATGTTTGTAACTTAAGTTCTGATTTTTACATCTTTTAAAAGACGTTTAGTTATAAAATGTAAAATTATTAAATGAGTTAATAAGTAAATAATGAGTGGCTCTTTTTGGCATAGTCACCATTAATAAAGAGCACATTAGTTTAAACTATGGTGACTACTTCAAATAGTCTGTTCTTCATTATGGATCATCCAAAAACTGTGGTCAAATTTTTCATTTGCCCAGAATATCCCAAGGAAGGTCCTTGGAAATCACCGACTATTGAAATTTCATAAGTGATGGTTTTAGCTGATTATGAAGGCGTTTAATGCATTTTTCAGTGCCAACATATTTTTTGTTTGTCTCATGAACAGGTTTCATAGGGGATGAATCTGATACATATTTCAGACTCCTTTTTATCCTTGATGAGTGCTGCTGATGCTTTTGCAATACTTCACATATATTGCTAAGATTCTTTCCAGAGCCAGGCTTACAAAAACCTAGTTTTCAATTTGGTCCTGCTAAATTTTTCATTTATAAGAACTACCTTGTTTTTCCAGATTTTGAATTTTCTGAACTATGAAATATATAAAGCATATGGTTGTGATCTCAATTGTTTTCATCACAGGAAGACCTCATCCTCCTTAACAATAAAAAATAAACTCAGGAGTAGCTGAGTTATTGAACACTTTTGGAACTTAATTAATGATCAATGTCTAAAATGACTGCAATTGAGTACTTACCCTCATCAAACCACTGTCCCTCTCCATCACCCACTTAACTGACCCTGCAGTTTGGCCTCCTCTATTTATCTGCTCTGTCTGGACAGGGCCATAGAACTTGAAGAGCTATGCTAAAGCCGAGGAGCTGCTGTAATCTTTGTTATATGAATAAGTCTCTAAGGAGAAACAAATATATCCAACTGAAATAGTAGCTACACAGACAAATCTAAAAGGAACAGAACTGTGTGAATGCGTAAGGTTCAAAATCAGTGTGGGTTTTTTTTCTAGAGATAGGGGATGAAATACTTCCAAGAAAATGCTGAAGACTTGCTGGAATGTCAGCAGCTTTCCCCTGCTTCAAGCTAAAGAAGCTGCTATTGAGGGGTTTTGTGCTACTAAAAGAAAATTATTTAATGAATAATTAATGTGTTACAGTGCATTTCCAGTATATGATGAACCATTAACAAATTAAAACAAAGCAGTCAATTTAAAGTAGGGCTTGTGACGCATTTACTTTTCTGTTATTTGCTTGCTTACTTTCTGCTGTAGAATGTGTTGATTCATGGTTCTCCTGGTCACCAGCCTAATCTGCACCAGCCTATTCTGTGACACGGTGCAGTGTATGTGAGTGCCCATATGTTCAAAAGCACTTAAACACATTCCCATTTTCTCACTGTTGGATAGGTAAACAATGTTTGGGTATATGTAGTGGTGTCATTTGTTTCTTTCAGGAAAACAATACTTTTAGTATTGATCAATGGTAATTGCAGGACTGTTCAGTCTTCAAAACCTTCCCTGGTATGTTATGTTTGTCCTAATCTAGTACCGGAGGAAAAAAAAGAGTAAGAGTCTATTTTCCACGTTCCTTTTTTTCTGCTTGCTATCGTTTAAAAAGCAGCTTTGAACCTTGTTCATGGCTTCCCCAGATTTTGCTGTTAGCTGCCAAGTCCCTGTCAGATTGAAATTGAAACGGCAGAAAAAAGATTTTCAACATACTTTTTCTGCAATTTTTTTCTGTCTTTCACCTCTAATGAAATGACCTTTACCTGCCCCCTCATCCTACACTAAGCAATGCTGAGTTTTATACCCTAAATTCTGACTACTTTATTAAATTAGCTACAAAATAGATATTTAGAAATGGAAACAAAAGTAATTTAAAAGGTGTATATGAAGCTTTACATTTGTTGTGTTTAGATGCATTGCTGAACTTTTTACTTCAAAGACAAAAATGTCTGCACTTGAGAGACCTCGTCTCTTACTCAGTGTTCATCCAAATATACATAATATTTTATTAGCACAGATCATTGGAAAGCTAGCCTCATCTAGATTTTACTATATTTATATACAAATAGTTATCAATTCATGCTTTAAATCTGTAGTCATTTGCTGTGAAATAATTGCCTTGTTATTGAAAAAATGATTTGACTTAACTACTTCAGTGTTAGGCTCTTAAATCCTAATGGAGTATATATACAAATTGCCTGTTGGAATACACAGTATGAGAAAGTCAGACTTACCAGCTCATTCTATTTTTATGCCTTATACAACGTTCAACACTTTACTCTTGATGAAATGCACTTCAGTCCCTTGTTGCACTACCTAATGTGCTAGTATTTCTTGCTACATTACATTTTCCTCTATATGGTCTTTAATGGAAAAGATGCTCAGCAGCATAAATATATCTAAAGCTAACAGTAAAAAAATACTTAAATAAATAACAGATGCACAAGGGAACTATGGAATAAATATACAGGAGGCACAGAGTCATAATCACATGTCTGAACTACTAGACCCATTATCAGCATGTAGAAAAATACACACTAGTAATTATGTAGGTATCCCACATGCCCATACGATTCTGAACTGGGTCAGACTATCTCCAACATTGCAAATATTTGTAAAGAAACTATGTTTTTTGAAAGATAATATCTGATAAATTTTTGTAGGCCTATAAAGTGTATATATGTGAGAACATACACACACATAACACACATGATTTTATGTAGTTGTGAAGCTTGTCAGAGGAGAGATTTAATTGAACTGGTTACAGCCACCACACATAGCACAATTAGCCAAGGTAATTTTGCTCCACCAATGCACCACAACCCTGATTCTTCAATTACAGTCTGGGACATCAGGAAAAAACTTCGACAAACTTAATGGTATTGTTTTTCATGTCAGCAAAAGCTAAAAGCTTACAGGATGTGATAGCAACGTTTTATTTTCCTTTTCTACTTCTACACCTTTATATCAGTTTAGATAAGAAGAACAAAATATCACATAAGCCTGCTAAATGCTCTTCCTCAGTATCTTTACCTAGATAGTGTTTAATTAAATAAGTTAAAAAAAAAAAGTAGAATATGTGCAACAATGGTGCACATTTAGAGAAAAGCTAAATGCAAGTCTTGTTTATAGCTTAGTTTTAATATGCCTCTTCAGCTTCTACTTTTTTGTCTGGTGTTACATTTGAAAGGTTTTCCTGGTTCACTGGATATTGCTTTCTATAATTTTAGAATATTTTGTTATGAAATATCTTTGTATTAAGCTCCAAAATGCAGTAATGAAAACCTAAATATTTTTTTATATAACAAATGACTCCTAGGATTGCCAAATGCTGTTCACTTGGTAAAAGTCAGGCCATGAAGATGTGCTGATTTTGGCTGGGGTAGAGTTAATTTTCTGCACAGTGGCTGGTAGGGGGCTGTGTTTGGATTTGTGCTGAACACAGGGTTGATAATACAGAGATGTTTTGTTATTGCTGAGCTGGGCTCACACTGAGCCAAGCCCTTTCTGCCCCTTGTATGGCCACACTGGAGAGAGGGCTGGGGGGGCCTGGGGGACACGGCTGGGACAGGGAACCCCAGCTGACCACAGGGACATTCCAGACCATGGCATAATGCTTAGCATATAAAGCTGGGAGAAGAAGGAGGAAGAGGGGGGACAACTGGAATCATGGCATTCATCTCCCCAAGTCACCTCTGTGTGTGGTGGAGCCCTGGCTGTGCTGGAGATGGCTGAACCTGCCCATGGGAACTGCTGGGTGAGTGCCTTGTTTGGCTTTGCTTGTGTGCACAGATTTTCCTTTGCCCACTGAACTGCCCTTACCTCAACCCACAAGTTCTCTCACTTTTACCCTCCTGATTGCCTCCCCCATCCCACTGGTGAGGGGATGAGCAAGCAGCTGTGTGGGGCTGAGTTGCTGTCTTGGAGCTGGGTTGCACAATGACAAAAGATTTGGGGTTGGTTTTACCTTCCAGTGTGTATTTTTAATTTGTTCTGCAGCCAGCACAGTGCTACTAATTGGTTAATTACCATTAATATGTCTATAAGACCTTGCAAATTAAATTTAGAACAACTTTTGATGTTCAGGAAAAACTGAGACATAGAAACCACCTTTATCTTTTTCTCCTTATTTTTGAGAATTTGGCTCTTACTGTTGTTTTGCTCCTGGAAGGTTTTGAAGGCGTGCTCCCAAAAATCAACAAGTATGGAAAATAGGAATATGTGTAAAAATAGAAGTGAAAACATCTACTTTTCATGGTGTAGGGAAAGTGCATGCAAACATTACACCACACAATGTTCAGAAAAGAAAAGCTGGATGGTGTTAGTTTATTTTAATGAGGACAGTAGGACTGCCGTAAGAGCAGTTTCAGGAAAAAATTTAAATGCCTTTTTGACACAGATAAGACATGACAAGCATTTTGCATTTAAGATGTTGGTCTTAATTTCTTTCTGTACCTTGATTACCTACTAAATGTTGCTGTCCCCTTTTGCTAGGGAAATGATAAAGAGGAATATACACTCATGAGGTGGGAAAGTTTGTCCTCTAGCTGTAGAAGGCTTCCTGGCCTTACAAAAGTGGTCATCCTGAGTGTTTACAGTGTAGATAAATGTTGGATCTGAGTATAACCCTTGAGCAGCACCTACTATATACTTAAAATATATGTATATATTATTTGGATACAATCAGTGACACACAGTGTCTTTTTCTAAACCATTGTACAAATTGTGGTCTTTTATATACCTCCAGAGATGTTCTCAGAGGCAGCAGTGCCCATGGCCAGAAGTTGCAGCAGCTAGAAAGATTTCTCTTTATTACTGACACTGTTTAGAGATTAGAGGTCTTTGGGGATTTTCTTTAATTAACATGTACTAATAAATGCTTCTTAAGGAGAAAAACAGTAAGTTAAAATTTTAGTTAGACAAATGTAATTAGCAAAATCTCTCTCAATATCCAGCTTACAGAGAGCCAAGGTATAGGGAAGTGTAGACAGGGCATAAGAAATGGGAGTTGAGGCACTGCAGTCCAATTTCTACCCATGTCATTAACTCACAGTGAGTGTCCTTAGATGTAGAACACATCACTTCTGCTTCCATGTGTGTATAAATAGTCTTGCTGATAATTTTCTACCTCTATGAAATGTTGTGATGAATACAGCTAATTACAAGTAATAACTATCTAATAGTAATGCTTTTTGAAGAGTATAGTATAATTTAAATATGACTTCTTTAATCCTCTTATGTTAATATCGACAGAATTCATAAGGCTAAACAGACATTTGAAAAAATGGCTAGACACTTATTATTTACTGTTCTAAGGTATATCATGTCAATGAATGACTTAATATTATTCCTAATATCCACATTCAGATGACTTGTGTATTAATAGCCATTTGGAACCTATACTTGGTGTTTGTCAGAATATAAAGTAACAATTTTTAGACCAAGAATGCTGAAAAAATTGGCAAACCAGTTTCAGCTTGGAAAACAGAAACTTTGCATCTTGGAAATTAGTTTTTAAAAAATACATTCTAGTAGTCTTTTAAACTCTCTATTGGTGGTGTAAAACTTCAGCTCTTCCAAAAGCTCTGCTTCAGATTCACTCCTGTAACCACTGGCCTCAATACTCCACATCCACCCATGTCCTTCACTAGAGATCTCAGCAGCCTTTGCTGCCTTCCCAAACCAGAGTGCTAAACTGTCCCACCTTCCAGCTGTCATCTTTGAGTATTGACTACACCAAGTTTCTGCAGCTTGAGAGTAGTTCTCAAGTAGTTTGTGGTAACTCTACCATCATTTAAAAGTGAGGAAGAAATAGAAGTGGTAGCATTTTTGGCTTCTCATGCATCCTCCACCATGCTCAGAATCAGTGGCACTGGTAGCAAAGGTGAGAATAGTATAACTAATATAAAAATAAAGTTAATGTAAATTCCAGCCCACGTGCAGTGTTTGCTGTTCTAGTAAAGCATCTCAGAAGTTTTCCTGAAGATGAATATGTATTTTGTGTCTAGCAGTTGTGGCATGGACTTGAGGGCTGAATCCTAACCTTGAAGGAACAGCTGCATTTCACATATAATGCCTAAAAGACTACGGCACTGAAAAATTTCTCAAAACAAAGAATGGAATTAAAGAGACTTTTTATGGCTTTAGGTGGGAATTTTCTAGCTGTTTTATGACAATAGTTCTTCTACACTAAGATGTCAATTCAGCTGGTAATTGAGCTTGCTATTTCTTGCTATTTCTTCAAGCCTGGTTTGCATTTTCTTTTCCTTTCTTGTACCTCATCTTCTGCTATGTATGTAGGTATACATGCTGTGGATGTGGGTACTTTTTCCTTTTCTCAGAACTGTCAAAAATTGAACTATCTGAATTGTACAAATATGAGAACACAACCTAGAAAAATGCTTTTTAGTAATGCCTTTAAATATTACATAGAGATCAAGGAAATAACTTTTTGGTGTACTAACCTATTGAAAAAAACAAGGATTAATTTGTTTGTTTCCTTCTCTGTTGCTAAGATCTAAACAGACCTATGGTTGACTGATCAAATAGGGCTTGGAAAGCAACTAATGAACATTAATATTTTTTATATTTGAATGAAACCAGGATGATTAGTTGCTTATTTTTGTACTATGGCAAAAAGCTGTAGTGGTACTACTTCTCTCCTGATGTCTGAGTCAAGAAGGAATTAACAATTAATAGAACATTATGATTTTTATGTTTACTTTAGTTACATTCAACTAGGTATTTTAAAATATATTTAATATGTAATTTCACTGTCTTGCACTAACCCCATAAAATACCGTATCTCCTAAACAGGCAAACTTCCCTTTGGTAGCACCTAATTGCAATTACTCTAAGAATACCATTGAGGGAATTCAGTGTCAATATATTGAATTCATTTCCTCTACACTTGGAAGTCAGAGAAAACATGGTCTTCTGCCCCAGTATAATGTGGCTAAAGTTCAGATTCCTCCTCTGCCAGGAATCCCAATTGTGGAGTTTGAAAGATTTTTGATCTTTGATGTGATATTTGGACCTTTTCTGTGAGTCTGTTATCCAGATCACAGCCTCCAGTTCATCCTAAGGAATACTCTTTAGTATCTTTACATTGAGCCTCAGGGGCCAAATGGTTTAAAACAACATTGTTTTGTTTGTAGCCAAACTGAATGACCTTCCTTGAGGTAATAACCAAAACCACAATTATCTGCCTTGATCAAAGTGATCTTTCTCTAGTCTGTCTTCTTTGGAGTACTCTAACAAAATTAAAAAAAGTTGGGAATCAATACTTTCTTTCCTGAGTTGCCCACCTGTGACCAGGGACTCTCCTACTGAGGGATGTGAAGTACCTGGACCTCTGGTAAGTGAAAAACCACTTTGTCAGAGTGGCCTTTAGGCTGACTCCTCAGAGCAGGACAAATCATCTACATTTTCTGTCTTTGCATTAAATTTATTCCTTCTATGGCTGGCTTTGTGTGGGCTCCATCATCCTACTGACCAAGATCTTAAACTGGAAGAGTAAGTGTAGCTGTTAAAAGAATTCAAAGTGATCTGCATTAAGAAGGTAAGTTTTATATCTTATCCACATCTTTTATGGTTACAAAATTGGAAAAAAAAAGTTTTCACAAGATCAGCTTTTTTTTAACAAAAACATTCTGCTGTCAGCAGCTCAGGAGTCATTCAGGAACACTGTCAGAACACCACATCTTGGCACCTCTACTTTAGGCAGAAAGTGCCAGGGCATAGGCATCTGAGAGAAATGTGAAGAGCATACATTTAAACCTTAAAAATTATCACTTCTTGGAATAGGTAAAATTTAGGGCTAGAGCAGGAAGGATTGCAGCTTTTCTGAATGTATGCCCTTTGGAAACTCAAGCTATTATTTTCTAAAGGTTAAAGCATTTTTGACGTACAACAGTGGCTTCATTCAGCAGCTTGCCCTACAGTGGCAGAATCTAGATGTGGATGATCTGTTTCTGGAAGTTGAAGGTCAAACTGGTCTTTCCAATGTCTGAAGTGAAGGTGACCATGAATATACCATCCAGCAAGGAAAGCTTTAGCCAAATAGGTTGTGCAAATGGCTGGGCAGCTTAGGCATGTTCCCAGCTGAATGACTGCTCTCTGTGCTAAGGCAAAACACATGACCTTCTGTAGAAGCTCTAACTACAGAGCTCATTCATTTCCAACACCTGGGGGCCATCACAACTACACTGATGATTTAGTTTCTGGCCCTGAAAAAGACAAACAAAAGAAACCCCAACCCAAAACCATGAAACAAAAAAACTCTCAAGTTTTCCTACACAAATACCAGTTATTCCAGAAAGCACCACATAACAAAAATATTGGCAGAATTAAGTACAGACAAGTAATGCTATGCATGGGTAACTGATGCTTAATCATACGAAAATCTATATGCCATATGCATGAATTCCTCGAGAATTTATCTGGAGCAACGTTCTGAAAATGTTGCTTGTTTATATGAGTGCCAGAAGGAAACAGTATTTCACAAGCAGTTATTGGAAAAGCTGAGACACAGCGAATGAACAGAACCTTTTAATAAAACTTCTTATTGATAGAGATGGTTTTATTCTAATTTTTTTTTTCAAATGCTAAAATCAGCTTTTCTTTAAAAATAATATAAAATATTGCTTCATAATAACATGCCAGCCATAGTTTTACCTGTACTGTAATATGCTTCCTAATATTCCACAATTTCTGGCCATGCCTGGATATATTGAAGTGCTCTTAGCTTTGCCTCAGGCCCTTAGTACCTCCAGCTGTTATATTATTGGCTGATTTACTGGGAAAATAAAGAGTAGAAATACGTAAATGAACATTTTTGTTGCTACGTAATCAGGAGAAAAGAGACTTTTTTTCTCTCTCTAAAGCAGCAGAGGCTCCTTTTATAAATGTGAACCATTTACAATCAGCAGCAGTCTTATGAGCTGACAATGTAGTGTAGTCTGATTTCTTCCAGAATTACATTTAAAATACAGTAGTAACATAATTATTAAAATAGATTTATATCTTAAATAGCCAAAATTAAATTCCATAACTGCAGTGCAAATTATTTAGGTGAATTAAACTCAGATGTCTCCACATGCTCAGTATTAAATTGCAGCAAATTTGAGCTGGGTCCAGGATGTGTGTTAAAAAAAAAAAAAGAAAGAAACTCGTGACATCCCTCCATATCAAAATGTTTTGGTAATCATTCTGTTTAAAAAGTAACATTTTATTTTTTTAAGCACTTAGATCCTTGATCTGAATCCATATTCATGGAGGTCTGCTGTAATCCACTTTACCACTTAATGTTGCAATTCAAATGTTCAGTAAGAAGCAAAGCCCTCCAGAATAAAGCATGAATATTACCGTGTGGGGGCTGTAAAGAGAAGACTATTAGAATATATCACCAACACACTAGGGGACCATTTAGTGCACTGCTCTAAATACATCATTTAATTACAATGGAGACATTACTTCATGTTTCTACTGATGTAAGTATTATTAGAATTCATGATATTCGCAGGCTACTGTGGGCCATTACATTGGCCATAAGCTATTCCATAAGATTTACTACTAAAGGCCCGCAAGGGTATTTGAGCATTCATGGATTCTGTGGCAGTAGGCTTTTATCTAAGACACATAAGTGAGGGACAACCGAGTTATTATCTCTAAGAAACATAGCTTAATATTTTGGATTCTAAAGGTTAAGGTACCATAAATCCTGAATTACTCTGAGATATCACATAAAAAGACATTTTTATTTTATTTTACTCTACTCTGCCTCTTAAAATATTTTATGATGGCAGTTTCTAGAGTTGTACCATGTTGTTTACATTCAGTCCCTGGATGCATCAAACCCACTGACACAGCATTTCCTTTAAACTGCTCTAATGGAGGCAAAAAACATACAGGGGATATTCCCCCCATTTCTGCTCTCTCATACATGGTGCTCCTAGTGTGATTAGTCTGTCACCCTGATTTGATGAGAGTCACCACAGACTTCCCTACCCCATGGAGGGCCTTGTTAGGGAGCCAGTGGACAGTGTCTGGCAGGTCCTACTGGAGGCAGTAGGACTACTGTGCATGAGGAAAAGTAAATACAAATCTCTGGCATTTTGAAGCAGATAGCTTGAATGTTCAGAGATTAAACATTTCTGCTGAAACTGCTAATGTAAAAAGTGTGACATTTTCTTCTGTAGATGATATACAGACCTTTAGCAGTGCGTGATGTTAGCTGGGTGTTCAAATACTTTTCTTAATTATGACAGTAAACAAGCAGCTTGCATTTAACTCTGCTCCTCCAAAATAATTCAGACTTCATATGTTATGATTAGGAGTCATTATCCCGTTTCTTTATTTTTGCATAAACATAGCTGCACCACATTCAAGCAAATAACACAGGAAGTATTACGAGGAAGGATGAGTCAGTGTTTCAGGCAGACCACAGTGAGCGCCGCTGGCGCAGTGCGGCTCCCGCGGCCGGGCACTCCCTGCACCCTTGCCAGGGAGGGCAGGTGGCATCCTCAGCTCCAGAAAAGGGTGGGAGCATGGCACTGCCTCTCCTGGGAGCATGGCACTGCCTCTCCTGGGAGCATGGCACTGCCTCTCCCAGCAAGGAGCACGGTGGAAGTGGACAGGTCTATGATTTGCTATTTCAAGCAGCAATTCTTAGGTATCAACCCAGAAAGTTTACCCAATTAGTCTGCTTGGTTTCATAACTAAATGTCACAATTTTATTTGTTGATTTTGGTGGATAATACTGGGTGAATTCTCCTTGAAGGGTTTGTCTAACACTGAATAAGGCTCAAGAACATTTTCTGTAACAATTATAACAACCTGTGCACAAATTATCTGAGAGTTTGAGGTGAGTCAAAATTGCTTTTGGAAAGCTAGAAAATCAGAGATATCCACTACTAAATTCTCTAGGACAAGAACTATTCTTCTTCTCCTTGTCCCAGTTTTTTTGCCCTTCTACATTCTGCTTTTATCTTGGGCCCATTGATTGCTAGAGCTTAAGAAGTAATAATAGAGAAGAGGCGGTCCTTTGCAGTTTTCAGCTAACAGGAGGGCTGACAAGAATTTTCCTTCCACAAAACAAAGAGGTCCAGAAAAATTGGTCTTGTTTAGCATGTACTTAAATGTTAAATAAACAACGAGCTTTTAATTAAAACATGAAGTCTAGGTCTTACATTTGTTTTCTGATAGCTTTACTTAGTACAAACTAGTCATTCCACCTTAGTTTACTCTGTGTGTTTTAATGGCTGTCTTACGGAAAGAAAGAGCTCTATTTGGCCAAAGAATCATTTTAGATGCAGAGAGCTGGTTGTACTTCTTCCTAAACAGCTTTTAATCCAAAGCCTTATCTATAAGTGTGTATCTGTGAAGCCAGAGACTTCACAGAAGTCTGTATTTTTTTCTCAGGCTGCTCTAGAACCAGCACGGGGTTTGGGAGTGGTGGGCTGCCTGCACCATGGCAGAACTATGTGAAGTGCCATAGAGCAATTGCTTGGGTTGCCTTTTGTTCCAGTCGTTGAGTCCGCTGAGGGCTGAAATTGATTTTCCTTATGTTAGCATGTGAAGGCTCTGCCCCTTGACCCGCTGCCGGCGAGCGTGCAGGGCACACAGAGGCTGCAGCTTTGCAGGAGTAAGCAGCACTGTGGCTCTTATCACTGGCACATTCCTCTTCCAAAATTGTCCTCTCCCCTGTGCTTTTCCTTCCTACCCTATTCTGCACTTTGCAGTGATTCTGGATTGTCCCATAAATATTTTGTATGCCTGAAACAATATTTTTTTTCTTGCAATAGCATAATATTTTTTAAAAGTAGCAGAAGTGGTTGATCTGTATTCATGAACCAGATAATACTGTTGAGTGCAGTCAAGCACATTGCCAGCAATTGGTAGTATGGGCCATCTACTCTATGCCATTATTTCTGTGCGGCTTAATTCCATATAAAACATTCTGCTTATATGTCACTTTTGCCAGTGGTGATGCAATGATATGTAAAACAAGGAAAAGTGAACAGAGATCACAATTGTAAAAACAAGCTCAGTGATGTTCATGATATAACTACCTTCAGAAATTGAAGAAATACATATTTTGCTAGATGAGTCAGTTCTTTTTGTCTCCTTTCCTCAAAAAAGTAATTCCTTCCCTCCTCCTCAGTATTGTTGCTGTAGTTAACTCATCCACTGCCTCAGCTTATGTCCTACTGCTGACCAGGACACTAAACCCACCAGAAATTATGTTGCCAGTGCTGTGATTAACACAGTTGTCCAAAGTCATATTGGCTTGTTGGGGTCTTTGAATGTAAATTTTAATACTGGGTATGAGATTTTTTTTTCTTTTCATTTTGAACATCCACGAAACACATATACATCTAGATGGGAATATTAAAATATGCTCATGGCTTTTTACCTTAGGAAGAACAGAAGGAGAATGTGTTAAATCGGGAAGAGCAAGCCATGTTTCAATGCCTGCTCTCAGTAGGTGGCACTCTTTCCTCTGAGTATGTGCCGAGTGAAAACCTCAGTCTGTTCTCAAGGTTCTCAGTTTAACTTAGAAGCAAGAGTGGGGTCCGGCAGTTTCCGGCTGCTGAAAGCTCAGAGCACTTTTTGGAAGAGATATGGCATTGCTTTCTTGTATCCTTGCAATTTTCCATACTCTTGCAGCTACAGTCTCTGTATCTGTGTTTTCTCTGTAGTTTGGGAAAGATTTGTTGCTCTTAGTATTCCCCACCATCACCCACAAAATAGACTTGACGTGACATATGTCTGCTTCGAATGACTGACAAGGTCTTCACCAGAGATGGTTGCACGTCATTAACTAGTGAAGTTATTTTCTAACCCTCTACAGACTGTAAAATATTTTTGGTTTCCTGATAGGCTTACAGCTATCCCACATATATAAGATTTCATTTCCTTTAGCTGTTTTTATTTTTTAACAGTGGGATAATACAAAGGTAGTGTTTCCCCGTTTTGGAGGTTTAAATGGACTTGTAGCTAAAATAAAGGGCAAAAGTCTTTTTGTCTATATTCATTGATAACATTGTCAATTCTTTTTTCTTTGCTGTGCAGTGTAGAGGGTTGTCATTAATATCCTTATGCAGAACCATTCACAGGGAGAAAAATTACATTGTAAACCAGATGCAAAAAAGAAGAAAAATGGAGGGGGAGGAGGGGAAGGAGGAAAGAGCAAAAAAGAGTGCAAGAACATTGTGCCACTTCTTAATGCATCTTAAATAGAAATTAAATGCTTTTCAATAAAGAGGGTATCATGTGGTCTTTACCTGCCATCTCTTGCACAAATGCAATTCTAAGTTAGAGTAATATGAGCTCCATCCCTCTATGTGACAGAAGATGTAGATATTTTCAGAATTTGGAGGTCAGTAAATGCAAAAAGCATTGGATGGTAGTTTGGGAATATTTTACTCCAAAAGGACCACCTTTCAGTTTGTTAAGATAATCAGAATAGTCATGGGAACTGGATTATTTTTTAATTATTTTTGGAAATGCAACAACTTGGCTGTATTTGTATTTTATTTCCTCAGTTAAATTTTACAACTGTCTAAGGTACTAAAGTAGAAATGAGATTGGGGAAGTTAAGATTCTCCATCCTCCAGAGGAGGAGGCAGAAAAGCAGTAAAAAAAAAAGCCTTTACATGGGTTGGGAGAACGAGTAAGACTGCACTGAAGCAAATCATCGTTCTGAAAACAGAGACCAGTAACCACTGAGAACCAAGGTGATAGCTTTTCCTGTCCTTTGGAAGACACCCTTTCTCCATGGGGACTTCAGGAAAGAAAGCATCTGGGAAATTGTCAAAGCAGGGATCTTCAACATTTGGAAAAGCAATTACAGTTTTGGCTGCATTTTCTCTGTCCTGTGCTGACTGCTTGCCTACTTTCCCCACCTCTCTTTTTTGTATACAGTGCTTTCACTTTGGATCCTATCATACATCCGTCTGACGTTTTTGCAATATTTCTTTGTTACTCTCTTCCTGCATTTGAAAGCGTCCCCTTTTCCAAAGTATCTTATGCCTTTTGTCACTATCACTCTTTTCCCTGCTTGTTTTTTTCCTCCCTGCCATTACTTCCTGTCCTGTCAAAGCAAATCACTGGTGTGCAGTCTCCCTGCTCATTCCTTTGGTGTTCTCCAAGCCATTTTCTGAAAAGTAGTAATGTTATGTACCTGCCTGAATAGGTGAATTAAGTAAATTTTTCTTCAAGTAGTCTCTAAAAGGTTGTGTGGAATGGAATATACTTGGAACAGGTCACCTCTTCTGAAAATTTGTATTAAATATAAATAGTGAGTGCAAAGGAGCCTTAGACTCTGCTATCATTGCTGGGACAGGTAGGATAAGCCACAGCACACACCTACCTTTTATTTGAAAGCCAAGTAAGACTCGGACTTGGTGATACAGATGCAAATCTGTAATGTCACACTGGGAAGAGTAAGTAGAATGGTTTAAGGGCCTTGATAGATGTCTGTGTTTTCTGAGTTTGTTTTTCCCATCACGTGGCAAATTTTCTTTAACTAGAGTCTAAGATACTCCTAAACTTAGATGTGGCCTCTTACCAGCCATGGTGTCTTCTGTTTATGTAGGTATGCAGTAAATTTGAAAATGCAAAAGGATTCACTAAGCTTTTACTAAGTAGTATCTCTGTGTTCATACAATCATTATTAAAGAGATGTACAAAGTTCTAGTTACTAGCTGTTACTACAACTTTATTTAGGAACAGAATTGGAGCTTTAGGGAAACAGAGGATTGACCTTGTATCTGTGATGGGGGAAAGGACAACTCATCAGGATGCAGGTTTTGCCCCTCCCTCCTTCTCTCGGTCTCCCTCTCTCCCTGTCTCTCCCTCCCTCTCTCTCTCTCTCTCTCTCTCTCCCCCCTTCCCACCCTCCCTCCCTCTCTCTCAGTTTGGTTTTCTTTTAATTCTTCTCTCTTTAGGTGATTTATATCACACAGCCATAAATACTGCAGCATCTGTCTCTGGAGTCAGATTATTACATTTAGTATGGAAAAAAGAACACAGAAAATTCTACTTCCCATTACAATCAATAATTTTAGCAATATAAAAGATGTCTAAGAAATTAATTTTTTTAATTTCTGTAATTTAAAAAATATTTTTCTGTGTTCATCACATATAAAAGAACCAACAAACTGCATAAGCAAGAATGGGAAATCGTCACTGTGTTTGAGAGCTCAGCTTTACAGATGATCCACACTACTGCAGGTAGTTGTACCCTTTACATTTGTAGGCAATTCATTATGGGAACCAACATGCAGTATAATTATATACAACAAACATGGTACAGCATGAAAAAAATGTCATGCAGGATAAACCACATCTTAGGGCAAAAGGAAAAAACACAAGTTTTATTCGCTACTCCAGTCTTACCTTGGCCCTGAATAGAGCTTTTGCGTGGAGTGATTTTTTTATATCTAATAAGTATAAATAAGTAATAGAGTTTAATATAAATAAAAATCCTTAGACAATGTAAGATGACATAAACCCATTAATTGCTAGGTAATTATACCAATTTAAATCAGCTGAGAATTAACACAAGATGAAAAAGAAAGTTCACAGTTCAAATAGTAAATTGAATTTTGTTAACCATAATATTTTTGGTAGAATTATACACAACTTAAAACCAGCATTCCTTTATTTTCATTTTTATTTCCTTTATACATTCAGTCCTATTTCAAATTTCTGATTCTTGAAGAAGCAAAAGTATAAACCATATTAATGTGTTCTATTCCCCATAGAGCATAGATCTGGCCTTTGGGGGACAGATGAAACAGTACTTTCAAATTAAGCACCAAGCAAAATGTCCACAGATGTTCTGGTGCATCCTGTTATTTAGAACAGTTGCCTCTTTTCCTACTGCAAGAGCCCAGCTTATGAGCCTGCCCTCAGTAAATTAAAGGAAAAAAAATCACTTTCTTCAGATGTCATTCCTCTGTATGCACTCATTTCTCCAAGGCTTAAGATCTAAAATTCCTGTAACAATTTGGCCTGGAAAGATGAATAGCTTTTAAAACATTGTGTTGATTGTATTAATTGGGAAGGGAGTAATGGGTTTAGAATAACTGGAACGGTTTTTAAACAGCTTGATTACAAGGATTATCACATACACATTGAGACAGACAAATCTAGGGAAATGAGAATAATTTCTGGCTTTCCTGGGCATGCATTTAAAGTAGAGAAATGTAGAACTAAAATCAAATAGCACAACCTGTTTTAATCAAAGTAGTCTAGCAAGAAACAATCAATTAAAGAACAGTCTGATTCTCTGTGACATCAATGTATGAAAATCTGTTAGACGCCAGATTGTGTCTCAAGACACATATGATGAACTGAACAAAATGACCTGCTAATAGCTTTTACGGGTAATAAATGCATCATGTTATTGGTAATTCTGCAGATGGTAAATCAAGCTAATATCCAGGCTGAAACAAGCTACTTGTTAAATATACTTCAAAAATGTTCCTCCTTGTTATTCCATAATTGTGTCACGCAGAAAAATAAGATGATTGCTACTTACTTTAAGGCATTTTAAATTAAGATGTGTTTCAACATGCGGACATTTTAATTTTCAAATTCTTTGGAGAGAACATTTTCCTAACTGATCTGAGCTTTTGAAGCACAGCATTTGTATTTGGATTAGCGGCTCTATATAAATTGTTTTATAGAAATGTTCTCAGTTTTACTATTCATAATGTATTTTGAAAGACATTTCACAATGTCTAATGTTACTCTGAAGCTGCTATTCAGGATGCAGGACTCTCAGTTGTACAGATGTAAACCATTTCCAAATGGGGATTTTTTTGATTTCTAGATTCCAAGATGCTGTAAAAATGGAGTTAATCCATATGTAGAAAAACAAGATTTCAGATGTATGGACATCAGTTCTAAATCTGAAATATATGTGAAATTATTTAGTTTGTATACCCAAAGAAGAATAATTATGTAAAGAATGGGATGAATTTAAGTACCAAATTCCATGTCTGTCCAAGGTAGAAAAATTATCAAATTGTTGGCTTAAAAAAATATTTGTATAAGATAGATAAACACCAAAATCTCACTCAAAAATGGCAAATGAAAGAATAAAAGTAAACCCAAAAACTCCATTCCATTTCTTTATGGCAAGGATTTTACAGAATTGAGGAGTCTATATTTTTATTCCATGATGTTTCCCATCAGTTTTAAATAATAAAAAAGTAAATTAATTTTCCAGGTAGCAATTATTTACCTCAGAAAAGTATCTACCAGCAATAATAAATTATATTTTTGTGGCTACCCAATTCAGTACTTACCCACAACAATTCAAGTGGATGTTCAATGCTCAATTATTATAATATCTGTTTAAAAGTGTTTTTGACAGGCTAATTCATCAAGAAACCAGAAAATGATTGGAAAACCTGAATAAAATTTGAAGACATCACTCTAACATGTCAGATACTGCAAAACCATACGGTCAACCGAGAGTCACAGGTAGCAAAAAGCAACTGTGATGAGGGAACAAAATCACAAATATTGTATCGGGGAATCTTTTGAACACACTGCTTTTCCCAGATTCTTGTGAAAACATGGTGGCCTTGACCCTACCTCAGTGCTTTAGCTCTTCTACTTTCCTGCGTCAGATCTAGGCACATAAATAACATCTTTTGTTACTAGCCACTTACTATATTTGTTCTAGCTGCTCCCCTCACTTCCCCACACTTGAACTAATATGTGTAGCTAGAGTTTATAATGGCTCTTCTCAACAATTTACTATTGCCATCAAACTCATAGAGCTCTTGATAAATGTTCAATATTAAGAGCATCATGTTTTTTTAGATTTTAGCGCTATTTTGCTCAGCACGTTCATGATCTGTTGTGATCATTTTCAGTGAATACAGAATTCAAGTTACCAGTGGAGAACCTGGAGGAAAGAGATTGTTAAATCTCTTTGTGCTACTAGCATACTCAACACCCTTTCCCCACTATGGGAGAAGGATTGTAGCTTGAGGGGAAGGAGATACAACAATGGAATGTTCTGGCAGTGCCACTGCAAATGTAGTTTCTGGCAAAAAACCCCAACAAATACTGGTAACCAATATAGTCTGAATCCTGTATTGTGAGGGCCGTGCTCAGACACCTTTGCTCACATTGATTGATGTGTCTCTGAAGTTCACTCAAAGGTGGCAGAACACTGCTTTCAAAGCATATAGAAAGAAGTATTCATTTCAGAAATGATTGTAGCTTTGGCCAGTTGTGGAAAAGGCAAAACATCATTTGAATTTTCTGATTTTGGTTTAATTGCAATTATATACAATCACAGATAAAAGATTGAATGAGGTATTAATCAAATTATCACGACTCAATTTTAGGTCAGTGCTCTTCATTCTTTTTATAAATTTTCTGGATTCGGGAGTCAAATGTATGTAAAGTTTACCTACAATACTAAACTAGGATGTGCCATGGTCTTTCTTGAGAGTAGAGAGGCCTTACAGAGAGATCTGAGTAGACTAGAGAGCTGAGCAATCTACTGCCATATGAAAATTAACTAGACAAGTGGACATTTCTCCACCTCGGATGAGGAAATCCTGTTTATACACATAAATATGAGCATGAGAGGCTGGAGAGCAGCCCTGCAGAAAGACATCTGCAGTTTGGGTTGATGGCAAGTTGATAGGAGTCAACAGTGTGCCTTGGCAGCCAAAAGGGCCAACTTTGTCCTGGGGGGCATCGGGCACAGCATCACCAGCCAGGCAAGGGATGGGACTGTCCCACTCTGCTCTGCAATGGTGCAGCCCCACCTCGAGCACTGTGTGCAGTTTTGGGTGCCACAAAAAGGACATCACACTATTAGAGCATGTCCAGAGGAGGATGACCAAGATGGTGAAAGGTTTTGAGGGCAAGATTTAGGGGGAGCAGCTGAGGTCACCTGTTTGTTGAGCCTGGCAGAGAGAAGGCTGAACTCCCTCAAGGGTGGCAGTGGATGGGAGGTGCTGCTGTCCTCTCTCTGGTGAGCAGCGACAGGACACAAGGCAGCAGAATGAACTCACACCAGGGGAACTTCAGGTTGGATATTGGGAAAGGGTCTTTCACTGAGAGGGTTGTTGGTCACTGTAAACGGCTCTCCAGGGAAGCTGTCATGGCATTGAGCCTGTCAGAATTCAAAGAGTGTCTGGACAATGCTCTTAGTTAGATGGTTTAGGTTTAGGTACTCCTGCAAGGAGCAGGGAGTTGGACTCAGTGATCCTTATAGGTCACTTCTAACTTGAGATATTCTAGGATTCTAAAATAGCTAATTATTTAAGGAAATTAGGACCTCCTTGAACAGAGATTACATCCAGAACACAAATAATTCATTATGAGATATTGTCATATGTCTGTCCCTCAATACAGAGTGACTGTGAGAAATCATCCTGTGTTTCTGTGTATGCTCTCTTATGACTTACTTTTAAAGGTTTTTATAATGTCTAGGTGAAAATACAATATTTACTTTATGTACAGACAAGCCAGCAGAAGAGTATTACTCTTGTAAGTCCTTCTAGCCAACTCATTGAAAAGTTGGTTGTGGTGCTGAAGCTGACTTTATCTATTTCCTTGGTGAACAGCTAAAAAATGCAGAAATTCCATGAGTACCTCTGTCTCCATCCTTCCCTCTTCGTTCACCATCTGCTTGTTTCAAACAGGCCAGAAATTCTGTTTTATATTTCCAATGAAACTGTTTTGTATATTAAAATGGGTATTAATTGAATATAAAATTATAATGATAAAGTCAAGAGTTACTGGACTAGTGTTTCCCCTCAGTCATAAAAATTTTATGACAGTTTCTACTTGAGATTCACTTAGTACCAACTTGGAAAGGGTTTTGGCTCTCAGCAAAATATTCCTTGTTGATGGCCACATCATCATTATCCCTTTGACTCCTGACACAGTTCCCACTCCAAGGTTGTTTTATTATGGTAAGTACGGAAAAAAATCCAGAGCAGGCAGCGTGGTGAAGACAGTGGTTTTCAGCAGAAGTCCTCTCTCCATCATTTTTATTCAGTATAATGTAGTAGTTGCCAGAGGCACTGTGCAAACATACAAATTTACTGTTGCTGCCCCAAACAGTTAAAAAGCTAAGGAGTATTAACAGTTAGCATGGAAAGATCTACGTTTCCATTTTGCCTGAAAAAGGCAGAGTAACCTCTATGAGGCAGTTTCTAACCCAGAGTTAGTTCTGTCAGGTTGGAGAATATGTGGAGTGAGAAAACATGCATGAGAAAGGGGTAGCCAAGAGATTACTGGGATGTTGCCTGCAGCAGGATTTGGCTCTGACCTTGTATTTCCCATTTCTGCTCCATTAGCATTGTCATACAAAAGTCTTTAGAAGCATCCTTATTTTATTAACTGCTTTTCCTTTCAGCCACCCACCACTTTCGAAAGGGTAGGTGACCCTGGCAGATTATCTTCCCAAATTGTTATCAATTTTATTTCTTCAAAAGCAAGAAAAGAAAATATTTTACTCCTTTTTCTTTAAAAAAACTGAATAATATATTTTTATGCAATAATATTTCCCAAATAATTGTTTTTATGTGTTTAAAAGCAAGAATCCGTTTTGGGTGCTACAAGCCATAGCTTTTACAGCCACAGTGATGGTTCATATCCTGGATACCCTGTAAGTTAATAGCTTAGGAAAAACTCAAAGAACTTAGCATTAAAGCTTCTGTTTTCTCTCTGGATGATCAGAAGAGGGAAATCAAGTGCTGTATATCTTGAGAAACGATATTTTTTGTGCTAAAATTTATTTAAAATTAAGTCTATCATCAATTTAAATATTGCTCTAAATTCTAAAATATAATCTCTTGGTAGATATTTAGTGCAAATTGAAAAAGCTTAAATGGCTTAAAAATGGCTTTGAAGCATTATGTAGAAGCAGAGATCATTTATAAATGATGGGACATTAATGGCTTCCTTCTACATTTAGCATAAGACTTTGAAGATGAAATGGAAGTGTCTCACTGCAGAAATTCACAACCTATGTGTATCTCTAAAAGTTTGTTTAGTTTAAGTATTTATTTTGAGATTTTTTATGCTTGTGTAATAATTTGAAATTCAGAACAGTAAATTTATTATGACAGAAAGTTTTTTATCTAGGACCAAAACCTTTCCATTTTGTTTTAGGTTTGATTTTATTGTAGGCTAAATTATATTATTATATTGGCTAAATTACTGGCTTGTTATTTGCTCTCTTTTCTGACATTGTGTGATCCATCTGGCTTTGAGGAAAAACAACATCAGTTCATGAATGAAATAGCTTTAAATTTTACAGGAAGGGATATCTTACAGGTATACTACTCCAGTTGAAATCCTGTGGTGTAGGATCTTAAGTACCTGACTCCCATACCTGTGTCAAGGAGAGCAGAAACAGCTAAAAATAATGTATGATTGCCTTAGACCTGGAATAAATCATGATTTTAAATGATTCCATTATGTAGGAGTTATACTATGGGCTATTTTGCTCCTGGCAGAGTTGTATGGAGTAGTTCGTGTTTAATAAGAATGTGGACAGCAAACTAGATAGGTTTAAAAAAATACATAAATTTATGCATTTTTCTAGACGAACAAATGAAAGGTTGTAAGTGTACATTTTTGCACAAAAAAAAAGTAGAGAAAAGAAAAAAATTTAAAGGAGAGGGAAAAAGAGAGAAAGAGAGAGATTTTGAATTAGCAATCTTCAGCATTATCTTGTCCAATCTAGACTGAAAGGTTAAAGTATCTGTAGATTTCATAGACCTGTACAGTACAGCTTGCTCCTGCTGATAAAAGGGAGTTGGCCAAAATATTTGACTAAAGCAACTGCAAACTAGGTTCTTCCAAATTCTAGATAATATTTATTTTAAAGTAAATTTAGCATTTCCAGTAATCATAAGTGACATAAACTGTTTGATACTGGGGAAAATCGCTCATTTTGAAGAGGAGATTTTCCAAGATGATTTTGTTTCTGTATAGCTAAAGACCATACCAAAATTTAAGAAAATATTCTTGTCCCTAGGGGATGTCCATGACTGAATCCTGACAGAGAAAAAAACAAAATAACAAACTAAATTGTGCTTATGAGTCAGCCATCTATAACTTTAAACTGCTTTTAAATGCCCCTACAATTTTCCCTCAATGAATGACTGTAGGCAAGAAATTGAAGGCATTAAATGAGGAATATTGGATCTACTTTTGCTTTTTTTCCAAATTCATTTTAGGGCATGGTTCAGAAAAATGCTCAAAAGCATATCTAACTTTAAGCAGGCAAGTCGTGCTTTATTTCTCAGAGACTATACACATCTCTAAATTTACATTAAGTGTATTTTGCTGAATTTAGATGTACAGGAAAAAAAACAACTAAATGTTGGAGTCCAAGAGTGAATAGCACACCTCAAATCATCATCTGGTAGTCAGGTGTTACCTACTTAAGTTTATCTTTGACATTTGATAAAATATTTTTGCAAAAAACATTTGAGGTGAGGTCAAAGGAAAGAAGGAATTGATGGGAACAGGGATGTATACAGCTTAAGAGCCAAGTTAGTGTTAAACTTCACTGACAGATTTGACCTTTTAAGTAGCACAATTGGAGGTAAGGTTAACCATTCCTTTTTCCCATCCTTGTCCAGCTGAAATGGCATTCCCCACGAGCACAGGCAAACAGAACAGCAGAAATTAGCCAGCAAGTTAATTTTAGTACAAATTCCTAGACAATCCCCAGGCACTCACCAGTAAACACAATGTAAGGAGGGTTAGAACATGGCCCAAGGAAGGGGTTTTTTCTTCTTCTTGTGCCTGAGGTTATTTTGCTAGGAAATACATCTTTCAGTGTACTGTAATTGAAACTACTCTCATGATCTGTTTCAGCCTTCTGATAAGCACAAAGTGTTACCTTGTAGACCTGGCAGACTGACTCTGCCCTGTCCCCCCGTAATTCACAATTTCCAGTGCCCATAGAGAGACAAACTCAACCTCCTACTCCCCAGGCTTAAAAAATGAAATTGAAAGCTTTTTCCAAATGCTTCTACTTTCTGTTGTTGCAAATAGCTAATAAATGCCTAATGACAAAACAAAAGAGACAAATGAAATATTCTTCTTTTTAGTGTGCTAGGAGGCTGATTCTATGCCTTTGACAGCATTTTAAAGAAAGCCAGTTTTTCCTTTCTGTTGTAGCCTTTTTGCTTTAACAACAGAAATCATTTGGAAACAGACATTGTCAAGCTCCTAAGAGCAGCTTTAGAAAACACTCACAGAAACCAAATCCCATCCCACACTGAACGTCTCTTTTTAGCCAATGCTGAATGCTATTCTCTACCAATAACCCATATTCCCAAACAAACCCAGCTCTTGCTGCTTTATCGTAAGTCTTGCACTATTTAATGCTGTACTTGAAGCACCAGCTGCTGGACACAAGCGATAACAAGAGACTCTCACCTTTCATTTTAAAATGTGCATGTTTCCAGCTTTCATAGCTGTGGAGAACAGCTTGAAAATATCAACCAAGAATAACTGAAAATTCAGAAAAAGAGAAAAAATATCATTTTGTGCAAATCTTCTAACTTTTTAGTCTCAGGACTGGCACTATTGCAGAACTAAAATTGTAATGAATAAATAAAGATAATACTGTTTAAAGATCCTGTTTACCTGGAAGATGAAAAAACATAAAAAGATAGAAGGGTCTAAGTATATTTTCAGGTCTATTACAGATTATCCTTTATTGACAGACAGAAGTCCCAGGATTATTAAAAATGTATAGTGATAAGACACAAAATTACTGCCTGATTGCTGGCATCGATGAAAAACCACTTACACCACTCAAAATACGACTCTTCCATCTAACAATTAATGTTGTGCAGTAGAGGACATTGTGCAGTTCTTGCTATGGAAAACAGCTTTGCCAACTTTGTGTAGTGGCCTACTGTTCTTAATTACACAACAAAGCATCCTGTTTCTCCCATGCTAAAAGCAAAACAAGAGTATAACTGCTTAGGTAAGCTTAATTAGGCTCCAGCACTAATGCTAACTTCCATCTTTGAATAATTCCAACCCCTTATGCTAATTCAAAACCCATGAAATTGCAGCAGTAAAACAACTCCACATCTACTTTACCTAGTATGTGAGATGCATTTAAGAAAGTGCTCTATAAACTCTGAAACAATCTTGGACTGATTTTTTTTATTTTATTTGAAACTGAAGCAATTTCATCAAGAATAACTCACCTTTCAAGGGGAAAGGAGGAGAATTATGATAACTTGTATGCCTTTAGAAGAGCTTTACCTCCTGTGATAAGCCTATTTGACTACATGGCTGCAAGAACAGTGACTTTTTGACATCAATTCCCATAAGGATATCTCTTCCAAAGCTTTGGTTTTCTTTACAATTTAATTCAGTTGCCCTGTAGTGGAACCCCTGATGTCTGGATATTGCCTCTGCAGCTTTCCTTCTCATGGTCCAGGTTTTCTTCCCCACGTGACCATTGTTCAACCTGATATGGCACTGCTAATGTTGGTTGATGAATGATAATTCTGCTGTGAAAAGCAACAGAGTAATATTAGATGACTAAAGCTTGTTGACATATTTCAACTTTTAAAATGTGAAAAAAATCCCAACATGAACAGTTCAGGAAAATTATACTAAAAACTGCTAAGGCATATTTAAACAATGTATGCAAGTGTTAGAATCCAGATGTACGAATAGGTCAGATATTCTTCAGTCCTTTTCCTTTCAGGCAACACAAATTCAGATTTGCTGGATGGGGCTCAGACTTCTTTTTCTAGGTGGTTACCTTCATTTTGTTTTGTTTTGTTTTGTTATTACTGGTAATATACATGAGAGATCTTCAGTATAAGCACACACTTCACAGTTTAAGCTTTAATATTCCCTTAATCTCTAAGAGCCAGATTTATTTAGACTGAGAAATATACTTCAAAAATAGTAGTGAAATCAGTGTATCAAAAGTGCAACTATGATATATATATTTGGTATTTATTTATCATGGGTTGAGAAACTGCAGATACCTTAAGCTGAGCCAAGAACCTCTATCAGTTGCAATTTCTGATGCTGAAGAATTTCCTATCTATGACTAGGTAGGGTGAAATCAACTGAAATTGAAGTCAATAGGAATACCTCCTAGCACAATATATTACTTGAATTGATGAATGATGGCTGAATACACCCCTATTGGAATTGCACAACAAAAGATTAAGTTGAAATACTCCCCTGTAGTATTTCCTGATCCAGACTTTTCAGTGCACTTACAGCCCGATCTGTTATTCCTTATATTGACTCCTGGGCACTGCTTTTGTTTTGGGGGATTTGTTTTTGTTGGTTGGTTGGTTTGGTTTTGGAATTTTTCCTGGGGTTTTTTTTGTGTTTGTTTTCTTGTTTTTTTTTCTTGTTGTGAATACTTCATGTAATATTCTATGAGGTTATTCACCTTGAGTCCAAGTCGTACATCAAATTCCTTTTAAAAGAAGAAATTTTCTATAAGGATCTTGTGTAGCTTAGCCCTGTAGGAAAAAGGGAAATTTTAGAAAAAATTCTCAGGAGTTTAATAAAAGTGATATGTTCCTAAGAGAAGCAACCATACCCTGGTAATTCCATGGTATCTTAGAAGATGATGGATGAAAATTGAAGGAATGTGGTAGGTTGTAGTATTCTTCTCAGGTACAGCAGAGAAATAGAAACATCTTGCTACTCTAGTGTTGGAAAGTGATCGAATATTTATCCATGGGAAAAGATTTCTTGGCACTACATTAATACCATAGGAAAATTGCCTTCTGTTCAGTAAATACTGGGACAGAGTTTTATTGGGAGAACAGACTGATACATGCATCCCCATTTCATTGCCATACAACTTTTTTCCCAAACTGTGAAAAGGATTATTTGGAATTGTGAGCAAATTGCAATCCCATCTCTATGATGTTTTGTTTCCAAGAAAGGTGCTATAGAAAGAATGAGCAACAATAGAATATCTGTTCCAAATTTAGGTGATGAAGAAATATTTCCTAACACAGCACACCCAAAATTACACAGGGAGAGTTTAATGAAGGTGTGAGATGACAGAGATAGGAAAAAACTTCAGTACTGTTTTAGACCAGGCTAAATCAGGCAAGAGGAAAAAAGTTATATAAACCTATCCCATACATGCCAGATTGTGTCAGCTTCTAGGAAGTGGGAAATGCCCTATTTTACCCACAGATCATAATCTAAAAAGTGATTGATACATCATGTATTGCTCTTCCAGTTGTAAATGTGACATCATTTTCTACAAAATTAATGCAACATTTATTTGAGAGAATTAATGAAACTGTGTTACACAATGCTCCTTAATGTTTCTTATTTTCAGTGGGATAGAATCTCAAGTATCATTTAATTTCAATATCATACAAGTTTATTTTGTTTGGAATACATTGTTTTGGCAAACTGAATAATATCCCATTGAGTTAGTGGGTGGAATTCAATTTTTCTGCACTTCAGTACTCTTGTGTTGTCTTGTTCTAAATAGAATACTTAATCCTGATTCTGTTTTCTTATGATGCTACTACTATTGATAGCATCAGAATAAATAGCAATACTTAGTCTTCATGTATTGGTCCTGAATTGCTTCTTAATGCCAACATGATTTTTCCCTTGTAACCTTTGGTTTCTTTTGGTTTCTCTATATATCTTATACTCTCTACTTTTTGGTTTTTTTATTGTTTTTTTTTTTTGCCAAAGTAGGCCTCAGTGTGATTTGACTTGGGACTAGGCCTTTACATCACTCATATATTAAGTGTTTTAAGTTCTTTATTAAGAACTTTTTTATTAAGGTTTTTGCTATCTTGCTGATCTGTCAAGTGTTCTGCACTTTCTATTTGTTAGTTTTTATTTTACTATGATAGAAATTAATGGGTTTTTTAGAGATTTACAGACATGCAGAGGAGAAAAACTATAGACTGTAGATCTGAAGTCCATAATTAGTATTTTGATATTCTAAGTTTAAATTCTCAAAGAGTTTGATCACCACCAGAACTTAACTAAGTAACAGTAATACAGATAAACTTGCATTTGTCCAACGTTCTTCCTCCTTCCCCCATAGAGATGGGTGCCTCAGAAGCAAAGGCAAGCCAGATGGAAAGCAGCAAGTTTGAAGCCTTGAATGTGGCATTAATTTGGGTACATGCTTGTACGCTTTAAGTAATTGAGAGTTCTCTAGGTGATACCCTTGATGCACCCAGACACCTCAAAACTATTGCAGTTCTAATCTCATTTTCAGGGATGCAAGTTCTCTGAAAAGCAAGGTAGGAAGTTATTAGTGACAGCTATTAAAATAAGATTTTACATAATAATATTTTTATCATTCTCATAATCAATACATTTTTTTATTACAGGCAGAAAATTTTTAAAAAACACATTTTAGATTCATTAATTCCCAACTTTAAATTCTACAGTGTGGTCAATGGCCAAGGAGAACAAGTCTCCCCCAGCCCTCCAATGTACTTTATTTCACATCAGCCATTTATCACAGGTTATGTTGAAACATCATCTCCTATATCAGAACTGTCTCTTGAGAATAATTGTTTGCTTTGGGGTCTCCAAAGAGTAATTCCAGGATCTCTGCAGGCAAGGTTGTTTAAAGAAAGACAGGAGAATCATTTGGTCACTGCTGAAGCACCTGTAGCACCACTGCAGGGATGGACAGTGCTAGAATCAGCAGCTACTTCAGGAGTCAGTAAATAAAAAACAGTAATACCGATAGTAACTTGCTATCAGTAGTAATTTTATGCAGCATGAAGTAGCCGGTACTTTTTTGGTGAGTAATTAATTAATTTTTTTATCTTTTCTGAAATATAGATATTAGAGATGCACCTGGTAGAAAAACCTGGTAGAAAAACCTATTCAGAAAATGAGTGCAGACATAGCTATTCTTAGAGAACAAGATGCTGCAATACATGAGAACAGCACTTTGTAGCATCAAATGCAGAGTGTGTGTGTCTCAGTGGAATAATGCAAAAAATTCATGCAAAATTCTCAGAAACACAATGGAAACATTTCTGGACAGTTAAAACCAAAATATATCCTTGAATGTAAGCATGAAGTCTTCAGTCTCTAGAAGTTGTATTCTGGATCTGAAGCCTCTGCCTGTGCTTACTGAGTGAAATATTAAGCGAATGTTTGACTAATCCACAAGCAGATACAGCACAACATATACTCAGTACAGCTGAGCCTGCAATGACAAGAACAATTTTTATGACAATTTTAGAAGAGGAAGTTTGACTGATAGTAAAACTTGGAAATATTTCTGGTTAATCTCCTCAAGACAAATTAAAATGGATTAATTCAATGTGCTGCATTAGAAATGGATGTTCTTCAACAGGACTGCCCCTATCAGATGATAAAGAAAGTAATCAAAACTGTTTAAGAAAACTGGTTTAAACTGCTTGTTTGTCATGTTGATAGAATGAGCCTGGATCTTTTGTTCTTATCCTATTTCATGTGGATATCACTCATTTGTTATCCATGGGGTCTGAATTGCATTATTCAGTTAGAACTGAGTCAGCTGAAATGCCCGTGTTAAGAAAGATTTTACCTTGTCAAGTGTGGGGTTCAAACGATGGAAGTGCAGAGGTTTAGAGAGGCTTCTTTAGAGAGCTGTCTTTAAACAAAGCAGAAGATTTGCCAATTAAAAGTTTTCCGATGCGATACATGACGATACATCTTGTAAATCATGGACTGGAGTTCATGACAGAATAAAGCAGAAAGGTCAGGGGGAATGACTAAACCATTTTATTGACCGGGTCATGTGAAACTGTTTGAAAAACTGTCACAAAAATTGTGGTGTGAATTCCCCACCTGAATCCAGGTACAGCTGTGTGTATCGAACTGGGGGCAGAATTTGGCTAGAAGGCATAACTCAAAACATTGTTAAAATGAAGACCAAGCTTTGTTTAGTTTGCCTCTGTCAAAACAGCTGAAATTTGCTCAAAAGACAATTAGTGTCTCTGGCAATTAAAGCCACACTCTGGTGTTCTGCAACATTACAACATCTCAGATCCATTACTCTATCAAGATACTGAAGCTTTGGGTTTCTGCTGTTAAAAAAAATGCAGTCAAATTTAAACTCAGAGGAATCTGGGCCTGCACACTACCCATAATGGTTCTATTGGGCATGCTTGGCAATAAAGCCAAGACTAATCTTGGATTCCATTTTGTGAAAAGGCTTAAAGAGGAAGGTACTCTACTTACTTGGTTATTCTTTGACCACATAATTGTCCACTGTTCTTCCTAAGAAACTCTCTCTGTCCAAGTCAAATGAGGGACTGAGACCTAAAGGTCAGTAAAGGAGCACATAGGAAAACAAACCCAGTGGATACATATTCCTCAGTGCAGACAATTGAGAGCACATGCTTATTGCGTCCGGTTTTTTTTTTTTCTGAACTTGCATAACAATTTTGTTACTAATAATCCACTTAGTAAAAATGACTAGTAAAAATCAGCATGGCATAATTTCAAGAAATGTGTCTCTGACTCTCCAAATTGCTCTCTAGTGTACATGGTACATGCATTGAAATTGTTTATGGATTTTGACATGATTGTACTGTGAAACCTAACCCTGACTTTTCATTTCTGTGACTTAAAGTCGAGAACTTTGTTGTGTAATTAAGTACAGTGGGTCACTGTGCACTGTGGCAATGCTATTTTCTAGTGCATGGAGTACTGAATCCACAGAGCAGCATTAATTGCTAGGTAGGAAAGGATATTAATATTTTGAATGGTTGTAAGTGGTTTTGCATAAATGCCAGCAATAAGGAAATGGTTTTATGCTTTATTGTTATGCATTTTTAATGTCAGAGTGTGCTCTAACCATAAAGCTTCTAACAAAAATTAAAGCGCTGTCTGAATCTTACTGCACATTTTAGGTTTTTCTTAGTATGTTACTCTTTCTCATATTCTCTCTCTTCTCTTCTCTTCTCTTCTCTTCTCTTCTCTTCTCTTCTCTTCTCTTCTCTTTTCTCATCTCTTTTTTGTCTTTTGTCTTTTCTTTTTTCTTTTCTCTCCACATTTATCAATGACCTAGAGCAAATTCTTCTTTCCTTGATTTACCCTTAAGATGAACTCTAAAATTTTGCAGCAGAGATACTCTATGACTCTTTCAAAAAATCAGGTAATGTCTTAAACATGGAACTTCAGTTGTTTTTTTGCAAATCATGCACAAAGAATAGACCCAGTTTCACCAGTCGTTCCCAGAAGGCTTGATTTTCTTTGCTATTGTGACAATAGGAAACACTAGTCTAGGCCCATAGGTGGTCAATCCATAGTCATTATGAGATGCAGGTACTGTGATTTAAATGGGTAGAATATTTGCTTTTCATATTTTATATGTTATTGTTTATTAGGTAAACATTATTTTTCATATCACATTTTTAGGATTCTTAGTGCTTTATAGGATGCAGTTAAACTGACCTTATATTTAAGAATCAATGTGATCTCCTGGTCAATAAAACAAAAGCTTTTTGAAATGACAGAGACATTCATCATTGTCAGTTAACAGTTATGAATACTTGGACCATTCATCGTTAGTAATTAAACTTAAAAGAAATAATGAAATTATCCTAAATTTCTCCTTAGAAAATGGCAGTCTGAATATAGGCTAAGAGACAGCTGCAGATAGTTCTGTCTATGACTTTGCTGTAAGATTCCTGCAGGATCACAAATGCATAGCTCTTTCTTCACAAAAGTTACATGCTGAGAAATATGTCAAAACATGAATCAAGTAATTAAATAGTTAAGTGAGTATTTAATAATAGATTCTATTACAACTATTTACATTCCACTGGGAATGTGCCATATAATGATATTGTAGTCTTCAGTGTTGTCACCCAACTTTCAGAGCAGCATTTTCTGTAATAGAAGAAGTAATTTATCTTGTATGAAGTTTAAATGGGTAGAGCATGACTGCAGAAGCTTGGCTTTAATGAGATCCTTATGGTCACCATGTGATGCTACAATGTCTTTCACCCTATCTCTAGACTTCACAGAATTTTGTACATTGATTTTTCCTTTTGCCAAGTTTCTCAAGACAAACAAATGTTTCTATGAGAGTTGGCTCTAAAAGCAACCATTTTCATGGCAAGAAAATTTGCAAATATTGTACTTACAGGTACAATAATACCCTTGTATCATGTATGTATGTAGTTGTACCAGAGACAGCAAATATTTCTGTGCTGGTAGAATAATATGTACAAATGTGTGGTACATAAACCTTTTAAAATATCTCTGTCCAATTTTATGTGTAGAATGAAACTATTAAATGCACATAAACTCCTGGAAACAGATGGGTGATTTAAGGCAAAAATGCATAGAAAAAATACTTTTTTTCTGATCATAGTAATGCTCAGTGATCTCTGTAAAGGGTCATGGTCTAATTGCCCAGAGAAATGCATAAGCATATAAGGAAATAGTCTCTATTCCAAAGATTTTACAGACTAAGATGACGAGCTATCTCTAAAGGTGGTAGCACAGTATAACAGACACTTAAATGTGCAGCGGTGTATATAAATCGATACATCTATATGAAAACTTACTGAAGTCAATGCATTTACATGCTGAAATATACCACATTCTCTTCTGTGAACATAAATCTTATCTATTCACACTCATACTATAAAATCTTGCATTCAATTTTTAAAGTAAACTATATCTAATTCTTCTTGATTTAACATCTTATAGGAAGCATTAAGTTATCATTTCTTGAGTAATATCAGGAATCAGAACTTTTGCTGGTTTTAGATTAAAGTGTTTCAACTGAGGTGTCATAAATATAGTGTGGGGAAAAGCAAACAGAATCAGCGTGACTCTTAAAAGAAGAAGGGGAAAATTATATATGAAGACAGAACAGAGGTAACATAGATATATGATGGGTCTTAGACGGGAAAGAAGAAAAATTATTTTGGTCATTTAAGCTGGTATTCCTTATCCTATTTTTCAATGAAGAAGTTCAAGCAATCACACAACAGCTCACTTTACTGTAAATACTGAAAAATACGGTGAGGTTTAACAGTGCCTTTCTTTTCTCAAAGGCTTTCTTATATACAAAAAAAATGTAATATCCAACAGAAATTAATCTTTTGATTTTTCTTCATGTTAATCATGATCTCAATGACATTTTTATAACAATTTGATAAATTTTATAATTTGAGAAATTATAATCTGAATTAATAAAAGGCAACAGATTTTATTAAAAAACTGAAATCATAAAATGGGGTTTACCCAGTCAGGTTCACTATTAACACACTGTATAGGTCTGCCTTCAGTATCCTGTCAGCTCTATTTTATCAGAAAGCTGCTGCAGTGAATGTCAGATTCAGGAGTTTCATTTTAGTAGTTTTATCAAGACTGCTGATGATTTTGCAAAAAGAAATTTTAAACCCACAAGTTTTCATTAAAATTTCCTTCAGAATATCCAAGATTTTTCAGCAGGAAAAGCATGTGAATGTGGATTCAATGGAAATATTTTATTAACAAATTATTCTGTGTTTAATACCTAATCTCGGAAGACATTTGTAGAACTATGCCATATTTGTTAAAGGAATATTTGGCATTCTCATTTATTCTTGGTTCAATTCTGTAATTGCTCAGGTTAAAAACTCTTAACTTCTTCAGAAAATCTCCCTTCCAACTGACAAGGTAACAGAATGTACTTGGCACAAAAGATTCATAGTTAGCTGTCTGACAATCTGGCATCTCATTGAGCGTCTGATCCCAGGCACACAGAAACAAACAGGTTTAATTTCCTGGACAGTAACCTTCAGTTCAAACTCCATGGATATTTTGATTTTTTTTTTAAATACCAAACACTTTAAAATCCCGTCAAACTTGGTGCCTCTGAAAACTGCAGTACTTTAATAACACAACCCATTTCTCCTTATTCTTAACTTTTCTTTCAGCCAGGGGACCAAATTAGAAAGGTGATCTGTAGCAAAGCATCATATCATAATAGTGTAGGCCCTATATTAAAAAAAGGACAACAATGATGCTAATGAAAATACATCAATAAATTTTCAAATCTCATCATTGTTCATTTTACAAGAACCAAAGAATGAATACCCCAAGATTGGTTGATAAACTGTTAACATATTGAGATCTGCATTTTCTCTTGTGTATTCCCAAACTTGTTGTGCCCTTTGGAAAAGAAAATAATTGTTTTTGACATTATTTGACTGACTTGATTCAAGCAGGCCATAATTACAGTGCTGATCAGATTTCCCGAGACCATTTGAATTTTCAAGCAGGACTGCAACATATGGAAACATGATGGTTAATCGCAAACAGATACACTACACAGATTTTTTTTCCCCGGGTCTCATTGTATGCTTCACTGAAGTTACTTCAAATTTACAACTGTGTAAAGGTGAAAAAACATAGCAACAATGTAATTACCACTGGAAGAAGGCTGCTAGTAGCAGTAGCAGAGAAGCTGTCACTGCTTAAATACTGTTTAAGTATACAGAAGAGTACTTACATATGTTTTGATCAGCAAAGAACTGGTTTTCAAACTTTTATTTAAGGAAGAAAAAAAATTAAACAGAGGAAAAACAAGGCCCCTTTTCTCCTGTGAGGCATTTGTCAGACTTGTGAAGGCTAAGACACAAAACATGAAAAAATCTTTGGGTGAGGTTGTTGGATTATTCATGTCTAGCCAATGTAACTTTCAGTGATCCAACAAAACAGTGGAGGGAGAATATTTACTGAAAAACTAGTGGTGGGAATGAGGAAAGGATCCAGTAATCTAAAACAGAGAGAGCAAAACAGTGTCTATAATAAATAAATATTTGTCATAGTAGTAGAAAAAGAAGCCAATAGGATGACAGCAGGAACAGATTTAAAACCATAATTTTTAGAGATAAGACAAAAAAGTTTAGATATTCAGTTGCCACAATGATCCCTAAGATTTTGTAGCAGTCGGAGCACAGTAGAGGGTAGAGAATAAGAACCATAGGGAATAAGAATCACATTTAATTTTGAAAAATAAAGTGATCATACTACCTGGGAGGTAACTGGAAATTATAAATTGGATCTTTAGCATTGTAATTTACAGTCTTGGTAAGGTCTTTACTGGCTATTTTACTGCATCTGACTATGCAGTTGGGTTTTCTTTGGATCCAAAGTTAGGGACTAGTAACTACTCAGGTACTATCAAAAGTGGGATCAATTTAGTAACACTGAATCTACTTGGCTACTCCAGCATGAAGGCCAAGAAAAGGCTGCTCTAAGTGGAACAGTCTATATACACTTATTATTGGTGTTATCATTTTTCCTGATAGCTTGATTACAAGCCTATCATTCATTATGGCAGCACAAACCAGATAAGGTACCAAAAAAGATGAAAAGAGGAATCATGTATGTTTCCAAGTCAAGAGGCAAAACAAAGACATTGAGTGAAAATTGGTAAACTGGCAATGGTGTTATGATCATCCCAGTTGCTGAGGGGTTGGAGGTGTTCCTAGGAATCCTTGGAGGTGAAGGTCTGTAAAGGAAGACCTGGAACTGGAGATCAAGAGGAAATTCTGAGAAGGGCAGGCTTGTGTCATGGGCTGATCAGAGGAAGCCTGTATCTCTGCAGGGGGGAAAAAAAACCTTAAGATTGACAACTGCATGGAATGAAGTAGGAGTTTGGGGATGGATTCATAAATGAGGTTGGTGTGATCAAATACCCAGAGAGGAAAGAGTCAACCAGCTCTCTGAAGCAGACACAACCTATGTAGATATCTCTAAATTCTACTTCAATTCTGTGCTCAAGTAATGGTTACAGACTTGATACCGGTTTTGGTTTTTTCTTGACACAGTAGTCCTGAAAACTGAAGACTTTTCAGTCTTTCCTTTTGTCTATTTTTAAACAAACTGACAACACAGAAACAATCAATTAAAAATAGAGGATTTGACCCCTAAAAAATTCAATGAAATCTAAATTAATTTGTGGCACATTTTTGCTTGTTGATGTAATTTTTAATGGCTGTAGCTAAATTTTTGCTCCCAGATTGTACTTATGTATAAGTTTATGAAAGAGAAAGGAAGAATAGTATTGCAAATAAAGCAGGATCAAAGTAAGTTCTCATGATTTAGTTTCAAGGCATGCAAATATTTTTTTTTTCCTAAAAAGCTCTTTAGGATTTTACCATGCAAGATGGAATTTGTAGAGAACTCACAGAAGTGTATCACACTACAGCTGACAGAAAATACTATCAAATGATTTCTCAAATGTCTTTTTCTTATACTTTCCTTTTTATATTTTTTTCCACTTCCTTAAAGCCTTTTATCTTTCTTTTTTTACCTTTATAAGCAAATTTTATTTTTTAGGATGTAAATTTTTGTTTGCAATTTAATATTTCTGAATTCTGTCCAATATAATTTATATACTCTAAATCTGTTCACTTTGATAATGAAAGAAAAAAAGAGGATAAAATAAAACTTTTTTGTATTCTCTTTGATAAAAGAATTCTTTTGATCCTTATATTACATTGAATTTGGTTTAAGGTCATCGAAGTCAATTACATCTTTCATAAGCTAACAAACCCTGCAAAAACACACACACTTTCTTAGTACTCTTCAGCTCTTTCTAGTTTACTATAGCTAATGGTTTCGTCGATTGTGACTGAAAGAGAAGTCAAATGTTGCAAGTGCACCACTTTTTCTGGATTTCCCAGAGATACATATTTGTTAATTTTTATTGAAGTTCATTTTTAGAATTGTGTTGAACACAAGGTTGTGAAACAAGGAGCTTCAGTGAAATCCAAATCCGACAGGCATTGTCCCTGGATTTTGGCACCGCTGTGATGAACAAACTTTGCAAGAATAATTTTTACTGATGAGCATATGTATTAAAATGAACTTGTGCATTGGTCTAGGCTATAGATCCCTTCCCTTTCCAGACCATGTACTATGTTTACTGAAATGAAAGCTTTTGAGAAGTCTTTCAGCAACAACAGAACCTACTGCAGGATGGATGGGTGCTCAAGGGCTTTCCTTTATTCTGCAGTAAGCACCTGCATTGCTCTGCTTTCTTTAGCAGACTGTTGTGTGAGTGGAGGACTCTGTGACATGAACGAATCAACATTAAGAGGAAATCATATTTTTTTTCTAAGCCACCTGTAGATACAGATTTGGATTTTGATATTATCTGATGTAACCTGCCAATTTCCCTTGTCGTATGAAGTATCTCTTTCTTCCTATTCCCTACCTAGCCTGTCCTTTGGTCCTCTGTGTTTTTATGTAAATGCTGAGTCTTTGCTTTTCCTAGTTAAAATATTCTTTTAAATGTTGCCATTTCAAAGCTCATTATATCTTTGGAAAGTAGAAGATATATGAAGGTGTTGAAGAACTAACTGTGCTCAGATTTTATCATACCTTTGATTGACTGGGGAAATGACTTTCAGTTGACATCTGAGCCAACAAGTTAGCTGAAATAAAATTTTGTTTAATACCTTTGCATCAATAATCTAGGCACAGCATCATTGATTGAGAAAGTCTGATCAATAGAGTATTACTGACTGCCTAACTGTAACTTTGCCAGACTTTTTTGTTAATTCTGCTGATGACCTTCGTACCACCACTTTTCAGGTTCACTGTTTTTTTCCCTTTGAAATTCAATTTGCTCCATTTGCTATTATTTAAGGAATTTACACATTCAATTGATTTCATTCTACCTGATACAATATGAGTTTAGGATATAAAAGATTGTGCATGCTTGGGACAAAACTTCTGTAGCCCCAAATTAGAATCTTCATGAGAAATTCAGCTCAGGGAAGACATAATCCATGAAAAGAAAAAAGGGGAATATAAATAATTTATTTTAACCCTGTGGATACTATGGCATTTTCGTCTTGAGATTTGCATTAGATGAAGTAGCAAGGAAAAAGAGAAATAATAATCTCAACTAGTCCCAGATAGTTATCATTCAAGTAAAAGAACACAATTACAGAAAAAATGAAAAATTCCAAATCCTAACTAATCATTCAAATAGGAATTCTCCATTCTGTCCTTTCAGATATTTTCTTTCTCAGTTCACTTTCATTGTGACTTATATTAGCCCTTATTTCTCTCTTTGTGACATTCTTCAAGCTATCTCCATTCACACTTTGATGGAACAAAACAACTATTTCTTTGAAAGTTATTTAGCAATTTGAGATTGTTTCATTCAATGTTCCCTTGGAATACAGAATGTTTCCCTTATGCACAGACAAGACTGAATGCAACATCTAGATGTATTTGTCTTATCTAATGACATGTTGAGAAAAATGCATTGTTATTTTGTTTGATATAAATTCATGGCTTATGTTTTCGTAGTTAGGAAGATATTAAAAGTAAAATATGCTAAAACACATCCATTTTTCTATGATTGCCCTGTTCATATTTCATTGCTTGTGGAACATACATGCCATCTACCCCTACATAATTTTCCAATATTAGAAATTGAAAGCAGATCCTGTGCTAGATGTGTGAATGTGTAATGCAGCACCTGGCATGGAGTCTAGTAAACTGGTTTATTCTGAGGCTGGCTCCATTTAAAGCTTTTCAGAAGTCCAAGAAGGTCCAAGAAGTTAAAAAACTGTTTATTAAAATGAGGACAGCCCTAAAGATGTTATTTTTCTCCTTGACATCCTATGGAGTCCACACATCTTTACAAGATCTTCCATAGGCAAGGGATCTTGCCAGGGCTGGCTATAAAGTTTTCTGAGTGCCTTTCTACCAGCTGCATAGCACAAAATGTCTTTATTATTCTGTTTGGATCAGAAATACAGACCTTCCTAGCAAAAGGGTATCACATTACTCTTAATCTGCTTGACCTTGATTTCAGAGTGAGATGAAGGCATCTGTATTCTATTTAACTGACTAAGAAAATGTCACTTCTTGGGAGATAGCCAGATTTACCCACCTTTTACCCACCTTCCCATCTATCTGAGCACTGCCTAAGTGCAAAAGGCAAGCAAACTTGAGACTATTAATGTTTACATGATTCAGGCTTGAAGGCACACGTGCAATAGAATTGTTTAAGAACAAGTTAAATTTGGAGGCATGCCATTCTGATTCATGATAATTTTTATGTTTGGGAAAAGGCACTGACACCAGTGAAACTTCCTAAATGTACAGAGTATTAGGTCCACAATGGTATTACGTCCACAATGACATTCATTCATACTTCAGGTTAACACACTAAGATATATGCTACTCAAAGCATTTCCATTTAAGGGATAAATAGAGACAGCAAACAAAAAACTAATACAGGGATTATATATTAACCCATAAGTTATGAAATAAAAGATTGATGTCTAAAAATTCTAAATGTTTTGTTCATTTGTTTCTCTAAATTAATTCTACTTAGAGGTCCATGTAATGCTTTCTAATTTTAATAATACATATTTTTTTCAGAAATACTAGAATTAAATCACTCTCCTTAAATGTTTAGTAGAACAATCAGACCATCTTTAACTTTTCATTGTCCAATGAATTGCTATTGTATGCACTCCTAAGGTGACACAACTCAAAAATAATGTTAAAGCTTGCTGTTCAAAGACAGAAAAAAGTGAATGGTGCAAGAACCAGGAATTAACTTTAAACCTGACTGGAAAATGAAATGTCTCCTATGAAAAAAAGATTTGGAAGCAGATATCTCGCAAACAGGTAATTTACAAAATCCTAGTTTGAAGATGAACATATTGCTAAGACTTTGAACACTTATGATTTGTCTTGATTCTGTTTTTCATCTTCTCTTAAAAATCAGATATCTATGACTGAGGCAAACATTCTGATATCTTTCAGATATTCAGGCATGTATTTAAAGAAAATTAGAAAGCTAAGAAACCACAAAAGAGATGGAAGGTTGTGTCTCAAAAATTCCCTGATCTGCACTGTGTCTCCAGAATAGTCCATTTCTGGAGAGTGACTTTTGAAAAATTCCTCAAAATTTGGAAATGGTTAAAATGGTTTTTTTTAAGGCAGGAATGAGATAATATCTTCAATGCTTTTAGTCACTGTGCTGACATAGTAAATGAAAGCATACTAATTCCATTTTGTTGATCATTTAATCAGTGCAAAGTATGCTCCATTTATCAAATTTTATGATACCTACTTAATGCCTGATTAGAAATATAAATAGAATTTAGCAAGTCCTGGGGAGGGAGAAGGTGGTGTGGTGCAAGACTCCCCTCTCTTTAAGAATTATTTGAAGTGTTTCTGATTGTGGAACATATTTTAGTTCTGTGTAATAATAGAACAATAGGGTCTGTGGCAATTCCTCCTAGCAAGAACTATTATATATTCTCTGTGTCCTATATTCTTTAGGCTGGATTATAACACAGTATGGTGTCTACTGTACTATTTTTCTTTTTCTATCTTGTTACCTTTTTTTTACAGTCAGCTTCAGGATATGCACTACTTGAAAAGTCCTACGGAAGCCAGAAGGTAAATGAGACATAGACTGGTCATGCCTACAATTCCAGGATCTGACTCTAATTTCTTGAAAGCTTTACAATGCTGTTTCCTGGGCCTGCCATTTCATTAGTTATTCATCATCATAATGACTGTATTTATTATTACTGCTAAAAATAGGTAATGATGGCAGTATTTCATCTAATGGATTCACTTTGTCCCTGCTTGAAAATGTTGATCTGTCACTTACAGTAGGTTTACAAGGCTGTAATATTATCTTAGTGAAGCTGTTTGTGCTTTTAAGTTTTTCATATTTGGAGTATTATAGATATTTTTTAAACACAGAACTACCAAAATCAGATTTTTGTTTTGCTTAATTTAAAGTAAAAATACGTGTGCAATTTGGAGAGCTGTCTCTAAATGCTATTTAAGTGTAATAGCTTAAAACTTTATTGCCAGATTCTATGATTTTTTTTGACCCTTGGGTTTGCTTGGTCCTCTGTTTTTCAGTTAGCAGGCTAAGAAAACTTTCTGGTTTCAAATATAAATACGCTTTCTAGGGTATTTAATAAGCTCCCATGGCATCCCTTACAGAAAAAAAATGAAAAAATCCTTCAGTTTGACTTGATGATCTGAATGTGTTATATATATATACATTAAAATGTACATAGCTTTTTTTAAATCCCTGTGAACTACTCCTACACCAAAAATGCAATTGCTTATTCTTCTGATCTCGTGATTTCACATTTTTTTCATTAGCTGTGGAGCTATTTAATGTCTCTGATATGACTTGTTCTGGGGACAGAAAGAGGAAATTTAGCCTGCACATTAGAAATTAGTTCATTAGCATACTTCTATAATTTAGTTTACTGAAACATTCCAAATTCTTATATCACCTCCATACCTACCTTTGCTTCTGCCCCTCTCTGAGAGCTAGAGAGCTGTTAAAAGTCCTTAAAACTGAACATGTTAGTTTATGATAGACAACTGTGAAATACCCTTAAACATCATTGTCAGACAACACGCTAAAGAAGGAATAGTAGGGAATAGAGTCAAGTTAAATGGTTTGAACTACACATTTATATATCTCAGAGAAGCTACAATGATTTAGGTAGGCCTTAAACTTGTATAAACTATGCCAAGAACCCATTTAGTCCAGCGATATGTGTCATGAAAAGCTTTTTAAAGCACTGCCTAAATATCAAGTAAAATATATAAACCCCCAATGTCCAGCACCTTCTGTGAGCCATTGGCAGATCAGCTGCACAGCCTTTGTGTGCCCTACCCCAGTAAAGGAATGGTCATCTTAAGGTGTGACTGCAATAATAATCATGTGAGCAATAATAATCATGAATTAAATGGTTTTACAAATAGAACTATCCATGTCTCTGTTTCTTCTGCAACATTACACAGATCACGGATTCATGATTCCACAAACCATATCCTGCTTCAGTGATTCAGGTTTCTTTCTGTGAACTACTTAGAACATGGTACAAAATTCACGCATTCTTTACACTTTTCTTCTGGCTAAAATGGAGCTGCACTTTCTAGTCTTGTGCTTACAGTGTGTTCACAGTTTGTTTACAGTTCACTTGTGGGATTTCTAATACCAGCTTTAGTGCGACATATAACCATAGCCATAGTTTTTAGATTATTTTCATTCTCCAAAAAATACCAGTTGTCTTCTGGTCATGCAAATTGTTGCCAGTTCCAGTATAAAAGGTATACTGGCTTCCCTTCTTATTTTAGAACACCTGCCTACTTTTACTTTGTGTAAGATTCCTGTTCAGTCCAAAAGGGAATCTTGTCATCAGCTATATTTCAGCTATAGAAACAAGTGGACTTGAAAAGTGATGACTGTGGAATGACTTTTCTTTTTCAGCTGTTTTCAGCAATACTTCCCCCAGGCAATGCAATATTGCACTAAGGCCTTTTCTTGGACCAATATATTTACTGGTGTAACGAAGGAGTTCTGTCCTTGGAAAAAATTAACCTGGCAAGAAGTGACTTGTTTGTTATGCTCTCTTATATTGGCTATGACAAATGAAGAGCCAGTGAAGGGTTGACAAGTTCTTGGCCATTGCTTGCTGCCTTGATTCGGTGTAACAGTGCAAACAGAATGTCACCCTACACTTCAGTTTCTTGTTTTGCTCTGTCTATAAATATATTGCCATATTACTGATAGTGGGATTACTACCCATTAAAAAATAATGCTGTAAAGATGGCATCCTAGCCAGTCTTGGCACTGCACATTGAAAACAAATAAATGCACAAAGTGAAAAATAGCCAACTGAGTAACAGGGATAAATCACCTGAAGAACAACATACTGAACAAGTAAAGTTAACAAATTATTGCTATATAAATTGTGGGACCTACTCTAGTGAAAATGATTAGCAAAATACAACAGTATTATCTCTGTCATACACAGTGGGAGGGCTATTCACCCCATGGCTTACCTAGAGAAGTTGAGAGATTCTGAACAGAGTTTAGGAATTAGAACATGCTGTCTAAGTGGCATATCTAATCGACTTGCTTATGCCTCTGATGTAAAATGAGTAGCCCAGATATTACTACCCAACCACCTTGGCATCCACCCTAATTTTTTTTTTTTTTTTGCATTTTGCCTGTGTGCCTCTAGCCATAGCAGTAACACTCTTTTCTGTTCTGCGTATGCATTTTAAAAAAACTTGTGTATTGATGCGTTTTACTCTTCTCTACATTACTGGTATTCCTTGCGAAATACTATCATTCTTTCTCCCAAGCATTTACTCTTTTTGCCATGTCATAGCTCAGTCTTCTCGGATGCTCTGTTTTATCTCTCAAAACAACAGTTCCTTCTCCCAGCAAACAATAGTGAAGACATGGGCATTTTATAATTCACTCTCTGTATACTTCACTGTCCAAAACAAAATAAATGTAGAATCTACATACAGAATGTATTCCCCCTCCATGCACCCTAAGAGCTCTTGTACAGTATTGGAAGAGCGATCAATTACTGGTATGCAGCCCCCATAATAATGAGCAGGTTCTGGGACACACTGTGGCCATTCACCCAAGATAATGATCAAGTTGTGGTGTAGTAAACACATTCTGCATCCATCCATGGGCTGTCATGCATTCTGCATAATAGAAAGGGAACGATCAAATATAGTGATATACAAATACTGCAAGTACCACCCAGACTAGAGATGATAGTGTACACAGATCCTGCTTGGAGAGTTCTTAGCAAATATGTTGGTATATGGTGCAGCTACTAAAGCAATACATCAATGTGGGTCAAATGCTATTCTGCATAGGATTAAACTAGAATATTCTGCTAAATGTTGTGTTTTTCTGGTGATAGATTTCAAATTAGCTTTCTAACTTTGCCTAATTTAATCTTTTTACCCTGCACTTCTCTCAGTGTCTCATAATCTTTTATTCTGTGTCTGATCTTCTAGTATCCTACATATAATCCTTGCTAAAAATTTTCTCTCACTGCAATTGATTGTTCATTTTGAAAGAAAAAGAGGGAGGAAGCATAAAGCACACAAGCATACAGCTTCTGCTTCTCCTATTACACTTAAAGTTTGCTTCAGTTTTCTTAAAATGTATTGTTCCAACCAAAAATAATTAATTTTAATGGTTTTGCTTTTCTTTTTGCTGATTTTGCTGTATGTCTAATATTTCTTTGTGGAAGATGTGAATAGAAACTGATAGGTAATTTCTATTTAGTCTTTAAAAGACATGTTGAGTGGGTGGGCAACTTAAACATGAACTAGAAACATCATTGCATTGGCATTAGTTTAGCTTCATGCAATGTGTAAGTATATTGACTCGTTTTTATAGAAATTTAATTTGAGCTTTAAATTAAAAGGTAGATTGTTCATAAGTTCAATTTATTTTGAAAGCAGTTACACTGGTTTTCCAAAATGTCAGCCTGTTGGTGTTTCTGGAAACCCCTTTACTTTATCACTAAGCAGGAATCCTGTTAGTCTATAAAACAGGCTTTTTTTAAGCTCTTCCAGTTCCCTTGTTCATTCCTTGTGTCTTCCAAGGCTGCAGTGAATGCAGTGCATCTGAGTACATGCTCAGTGCATAAAGCTGGGGGAGAACAGGGAAGGAGGGGATGTGATGGTATTTGTCTTCCCAAGTCACCGTGTGGCGGAGCACTGTTGTCCTGGGGCTGACTGAACATTTGCCTGTCCATGGGAAGTAGTGGATAAATGCCTTGTTTGGCTTTGCTGGCATGTGTCTTTTGCTTTACCTATTGAACAGTTTTAACCCCAGCACACAACTTTTGTCACTTTTACCCTCCTGATTCTCTCCCCTATCGCACCAGGGAGGAGTGAGCAGGAGGCTGTGTGGGGCTGAGTTACTGGCTGGAATTAAACCACAACATCAGGAAGGCTGAGACCTTAGCAGGATCCTTAGAAGGAAACAGGCATTTACATGGATAATCAAAAGATCTGTAGTTTCAGTGTTTAAACAAAGTAGATGACTCCTGATGGTTCATAGCATTAGGCAAGTATTGACAATGAGAAGAAACTTCCCCTATGGCCAAATTATTTTTTAATTATCCACTCTGGGATTTCTCATACTTCCTCTAAGGCAACTTTTACTAGCCTCTCCCATTGCCAGTGCCACGAAAAGTGGTTTTTTAAACAAGATGGCTGCGTTCAGAGGTAGGTTCTTTGAATGCCAATTGGGATTACTCTCATTACTCTCTTTAGTTTCAGGTGCCTGATTTATTCAAACAAGGTTGAATTCAGCAATCTTTTTTACAGCTAACCCCTCCCAGCTTTTCAGAATAAGACGTTTTTATCAATATAAGATAGGAGTTCTAAAACTTCAGTTTATTGTTTTACGTTTAAGCATCATTTTGGTTTTTTTTCCATAAATTTCAGAATGCTGACCTGAGCAAAGTATGGCTGTTGTTATCTTTTTCAGTGCTGGTAGGTCTGAAAGATATAAAATCCACTTTCTTAGCTCTTCATTTCCTATATATGCATACAAAATCTAGATGTTTGTAGCCATCCAGTTCCTGAAACAAATAATTCAATGCTTGTTTTTCATAAGACATCAGAGTAGCTCAGTGATGTACTCAGACCTTCATAAGCAACCTTTTGGTAGCAAACCCATTTACGAGATATCTTTCTGCAGAAGGAAAGAGATTGTTTTAGAAGGAAAATGTTTCCAGTCTGAAGCGTTCACTAGGTTTAGTAAAAGCAAAGGAAGGAAAAGAAGTGATTGCTAAATACTTCGCCAATATCTTAATATGTATTCTTTAAAGAAAAGTAATGGAAATTTTAAACTATATGTACATTTTACAAAAATTTAAATGGATGTCTGTGTCTAATCTCGAGTGCATTTGATTTAAAAAAAAGGACAATTTTGATGTTCCATGTTCAATTATTAAGCAAAAATATTCAGTTATCAGATAGTTAATTAAGTGGAACTGACTGTATTCATTAAAATATTTGTTCCAAACAAATGTATTTAACATTCAGATATTATGCAGAATAGGTGACAATTGCATATCTCCATGGAGATCAATAATGGGATTCAGATCATTGTGTAAAGAGTCTGCAAGTTTAATGCAGAGAGAATGTCATTATTATTTCTCTCTTAATGATGGTCATTATGCGCAAACACTGATTGAATTCCATTTGTTACCTGCATTTGAGCTGAGAGGAATAATTACAATTTAAGTGTCTCCATTAAAATTCATAAAAGAATATGAATGCAAAAATTATACTTGAAACTGACAAAATATACTTTGAGGATATAAATTGTGTTTTCTGATAGGCCTCTTAAAAGTATTAAAAATAGCTTAATTTTAATAAGATGGCATATAAAGATCATGTATTATCATCACCTTTATGTTAATTTTCATAGTACATGACTAATACTAAAAAGTGAAGAAATTAACTTTTAAAAGTAGAAATTAATGAAACAATAGGCTACTTGTCATACAGCCTATCGGTATGGATACCTCTATATTTGGGTTATAGTCACCCATATTCATAATACCCAGTTAACTCATCAGCTGTTGTATATTGTGGAGATTACCCTGCCATGTTTTCTGTGACATGTTTCAATATGGTTTTTTACTAATTAAATGGGATGTTATTAGTGCAACCATTTATTCAAGAAAACCTTTTACATGTTCTATGATTTACTGCATTGCACTGACTGCTTATTGTACCATGAGAGTGATTCAAGTGCTTACTACAAGTACCGAAGGGCCTGATCCGGGATGGTGCTCAGCTTTTCAATAGTTCTTTGTGCCTCTTGACTTCTCACTGAGGTGCTTAGTCCTTTATAGGATTAGATCCTTAAGCTATAATTATTAATAGCAGCAATATTCCTGAGGGACCGCCTGATGACATATCTCCTGAAACAGTAAATGACAGCAGAAGGCACTTCTTGCCATCTTTATATACTAAGAGATGACAGACTGGCTGGTGGGAGTAAGGTTTCTTTGCTAATGGTATGTTAGTATGAAACACCTCTATCCATTACATATTCCTGAGTAAATATGTAGGGTCCTTCTGACGGGATCTTGAAATGGTTGTTTTCATTTTGCTTTTTTGTTTTTGTTTTTTTTTTAAATACAGACCTAGCTATTTTAGGTAAGCTTATTGAATATATGCAGGTGAGCTGTTCTGGGTGGGTGATCCTTTCGTATGTCAGTTCAATTCCTGGGATGACCAAGGGATCTCTGGCTGTCAGTGTTAGGACTGAAATTTGCCTTCTTTTGTGAGAGGTGATTGCGCTGGAGACCCAAGATGCCTTTTGGCAGGGCACATACATCTTATCATGTTATAACTTTATTATCATGAATATTATTATTAAGCTTATTATTAAGGGTGACAGCAGAAATCTGTTACTGAGATTATACATGGATGTTGTATCTTCCTGATTATTTGTCCCAGTTAGGAGATGAAGTCTTAAAAATAGTTGATAAAGGACAAAATACTGTGCTTTTCAAGAACAAAAAAAAATGAAACCAAAGAAAAAGCCAGCATATTTACAGCATCTCAGCTTGTATTTTTCCCTCTAATCTTTTTCTGGCACTTCACTATTAAAATTAAAAAGGAGAGTCTAGAATTGTATAACTATTTAACACTTGGTTAAACACTATTCAAGTATTTGTCACCAGGCAAATGTTTCCCTATTAAGTGAAATTTATGCTAAAATGGTTCTGATTAAGCAGTAGTCATTGCCATTTACAGTTGGTAGACTAAACAGTTTCCCTGGAAGATATCTCAATTAAGTGGCTGTCCAAATGAAACGTGTCACTATTAAATGGTGTTTGCTACACTATTATACTTTACTCTTCTGAATGATGTGATTTAAAATATAATTCAGTTACTAAACAGTAAGAAGTACTTCATATATATAGCTTTCATTCTTAGAAGAGACATGAAAAAATTGTGAATAGCACTTGGTTTAAAGTAAAATTCAGGGCTTAGCATTAATCAGTAACAACTGAATATGCATGATTATTGGCAGAGCAAGTTTGTAGAATTGGCTTTCCAGAACTGGGATGAGAGACACAGAGGTGACAGTGCACATAAAGTAAGGAGTGAGCAGTTTCATGTAAATAAGCTCTCTGTGTCCAGCCTAGAATCTGCAACCATGGAAAAATTGGATTCTGCAAAACAGTGAGTTCTTGCTGAATCAGTGGGCAGAGCTTCAGAGATCCATATCCTCTCTGCATTGCCTCTGCCTCTGGACAGAATCCTAAAATGATTTTACAAGAATTTATTAGAACTCAAAGTCTTTACACCTTTGCTGTAAGTTTATTAGCTTTTAAAGCTCTTGCAATATAGCTAAAAAACATGCTATAAGAGTTCCTAGAACTTTGATAGATATAATAAGCAATTATTATGGGACTGTCATTCTAAATGGGAAAAAAGACCTCTGTCCCTTTTAAAGAAGTGTAGAATACTTACCTTATAGGAGTATAACTGTGCTTCACAATCTAATATGTGAATTTGACCTAAGCTTTTGATTCTCTCAGCAGCTACTAATGGTAGTTCAGATCAACTGGTATTAAATCACAAGTATAAAAAAGCATGGGGAAAATAGCCATCAATTGAATTTCTTAACTAGTTACTCCTGATTGACCTCACATTCTCCTACTTGAACTGCTGTTTCTCAGGTATGCAAATCTCTCCTTGATTGTATACTTATGGGTAGGCTTCTTCCTAAATCCTTGGGGGAGTAAAAATCCTTTTTCACAAATGTTCAAGCTAATCAAACACTACCTTCTTCCATGTCTTATTTCTAGTTACTCTGACATGGCAAGAGAAGTTCAAGGCAACAATAATTGCCCTTATAATGCTTTTGGAACAATTCAATGCATGTAGGTCAGGCAATGAGAAGTGGACGGTTTCAGAAATGAAAAATCATACTTAATCGCTTTTTAAAAAAGCATTGAAAATGACCTTGTTAAAATCAAGTCATACCATGCTGCTAGAAGATATTTTCTTTCTGTAGCATAATTTTGTTTGACAGTCTTATTCTTCCGACAATAAAAATTTGAGAAATATACTCAGTATAATTTAAGAGTGAATTCAGCTGAATACCACCCCAAAATTATAGAATGAACCTCCTCTCCCCCCAGTCACTGCTCTTTTTGGTATTGAACAAACTGTAAACCAGAAAAATGCCTTTGTTTGCTTTGCATGAGCACTGATGCATCTTTGTCAAAAACTGAGCGTTCTCCCCATACCAGACCATTGGAAAACAGCATGTCATACGCAAGTAACCAAATTGATTTTTAAAAGTCCCAAATAAAAAAAATTATCTATAATTCTGATGGCAGTAAAACCTGAAGGAATGCAAGAATGAGGATTCAATACATTCTTTCTATTAAAAGCGAAATACTGTGCTTCAGAGGTAGGGTGAATCCATACAATCCTTTTCCCTTGTTCCCAGTAATTATAGAGGCAGTAGAGGGAGAATCAGGAACTCAGACTCAAGTTTGCTGTATCCTAAGGCTATGTACACCCTGTGTTTACCTTTAGATTTCTTAAGTATCATGGAGCAGCTCTGTGTCAAATTATATTCCCTGGTTTACTTGCAGTAACTCCATCACAAGATTACAGGAAAACAGCACGGAGACTACAAGAACTACTCTGCTGCTTGGCAAGTCTGTGTTTACCCAATCTCACAACAATGTTTTATGTATATGCATGGAGAATCATGTCCACTCTCAACTGAAGTTTTTACATAAGCTAGATGGTACAGTTTGAATTTTTGTGTGCAAAATATTGATATGAGGTAAAAACACTTTTTCATACTGTCTTTCTGTTAAAGATACCTTTTTCTAAATGTAGCAATACTCTGGCTTGTGTTTGTTTTTCCCTTTCCAACTGAAAGTACAAGGAAGATACTCCTGCATCTTGCCAAATCAGAGCAGATAATTTATATATTGCATTTTATCCAGACGCATCTGGACATAACTGACCGAGTATTTCAAACATTATTGAGGCTTCCTGTACTATTGCTACACTCCTTTTCTGAGTAGCTTTGTGGCATTTGTGCACATGTTTAACATTATGTCCAATTTACACAGCATGCTAATGAATGATCCCGCATTCGGCCTTGGAGCTCTGTTCTTCTGCAGCTAGGAATCCAAGGCTCTGCTCCAGCCCTGGCTCTTGTACCTATGCATGCAAAACATTAATTACACCGATTAGGCTTTTACACCCCAGCATAACTGAGTGCTGAGCGGAAGTTGCATGAGCACCTGCACCTTTAGGTACCCTATTGTTAACACGGGTTGTCTGTCCACAAATTATTAGTTGCAGACATTTAACTTACACTCACTTGAGCAGAATTAAGAGTGTTTACTTTCTTCATAAGAGGGCAGTCAGATATGTACCAATTTTGTTTTAACTGTGGAGAGCAGGGAGCTGGGAGCGGTGTGGGGAAGGGATCCAGGAAGGCCTAATCAATCACTGACAGATTACAGCTAAAGCCACTTCCATACCCATTAAAGCAGGACAAATGCAGAATTGCAACTGAACAACTTCTAGTTTTAAGCCAACAGTGGGACTTCCTAGTTATTTATCAAAGTCATTGCTGGTAAGCAGCATGCCTCACTGCTCAATTGTACTTCACAGCAGACAGAGCTGACTGAAGCTTCAGCCATGAAAGAAGTGTTTATGCCCTCAGCTGTGGTGCTGTCAGCCCTCTGGAATTTACTGTAAATCACACAGCTTTTATTGCAAGATTTAGTAGCTGATCCTCTGTGGGCTCTATTCACTGCAAGCTTGTTACTATTTGGATGTTAGCCTCAGTCCATAAAGGGACTTGCTACACATCATCAAACAGCAGCGGAAAACCAAAGGTTTCATTTTTCAATTTTCTAAACCCTAAACTCCTCAACAGTCATTGAATTTCATTGCAGAAAGTGGAAGTCTACTTTATTATGGTACTCAATTTCCCCAATGGAGTTATACACTTATAACATTACTTTTATTTTCAATGACAGGATCTGGCCATCTGTCCTGGCTGTAATTTCATAACACACTCACTAGTTTTTATTTTAAGGGGATTTCTAGATATTACATTGAGCTTGTGACAAAATTGTAATGTAGATATAAAGGCCACAAATAATGATAACTACATTCAGTGCTGCCTAACATCTTAACAAAGTAATTTTTTTCTATTTCAAATATAGACGCATCTGGATAAGCTTCTAACACAATTGAACTGACAAATAAAAAAAAAGTTTTGAAAAGCTAGAAAATACAAAAGGATAAGGGCTTTCATGAGTGAGCCTCAGCCAGGACAGCATTATTCCACAGGCAGTGTGTATTTTGTCAAAAATGGTTCTGTACGTCAGTTTTATCAGAGTCATTCCTACTAAGATCAAACGAGGGAATAAAGGGGAATGCTGAAATGTTTCTTTGTAATCACTGTGGTTATTCCCGGCGAGGCAGAGGGACCTGACAGGGCATTTAATTGTGTTTGTCACGCGGTTCGCAGGGGAGGCCAGACCCCGCCTCACGCCTCGCCCGGGGGAGTCGCGGCCTGAGCGGCCTGAGCGCCCCGACCGCCCCAAGCGCCCCTCGGCACCGCAGGCCGGGCACAGGGCCGGATATCGGGGCCGGACAGCCCCGCCACCGCCGGGAGTCACCGAGCACCCGGGGCCGCTGCCTTTCGGTCCCAGGAGCGGCCCTGCCGTGCCAGGGGGGCTCCTGCGGGGCTGCGGCGCGGCCGCCCCGCTCCCCACGGCGCGGGTAGCGCGGGCTGCGGCAGAGCTGGGGCGCTGAGGGCAGCGGAGGCGCTGCCGCTGCCGCTGTTCCTCTGTGCTGAATGGAACCATTCACAGAGCAGCTTCTCAAGCCAGTGCTTCAGCTAGGTCCATTTTGCTGCAAGGTCGAAGCAAGTTTTGTTATTTTTCTTGTTTTCCATTCACTCCCACAATTCCACTGTTCATGCTTAATTTCAGCGAAGTTATGCGTAATTACTATTTTAACCATCAGTTAAAGCTGATCTGGTTTCTGTGTTAAGAAAATCTTCACAATAGCCTCGCTCAGAGGATAAAACAGCAAGAGACTTAGACCTGCCCCCACTTTCTCCTACACTCCCTCAAAAAGTCGTGTCTGGACTCTCTTTCAGATTTACAACTGTTTTTATGATTAAAAAAAGAAATAGCAAAAGCATGTACTTAAAATATATTTCTGCTTCTTTCCCGGCTTTGTAGTAATTTTTGCTTCGTGATTGCTTTGGTTTCACCAAGAAAAATAGTTGTATACCTTTTTAACCTTAATACCAGCGAATGGAGGCAAAGTGGAGGGCTTATTTCTGTTTGATCTAATATGTAACAGGTGATTTAAGCAGATGCTATCCTCCTCTTACAAGCAAAGATCACACCTCTGATCAGTGTCATTATCAGCAACCTAACAAAGGCCACAAAGAAACTTACATGGGTGTATATACCATGTGTATGCAGTCTTGTGCATACATTTAGAGAGCTCTCTTTTGGTCATAAGGCTAAAATAGTTTTGCCGAAAAAATAATTTTCTTTTTTTTTTTACAAGAACATGAGTAGTGAAGCAGTTACTTGGTTTATCCTTCTCAAGTGAAGTACTATGGTTTGAAACCCTCAGTATTTCTAGCCGCCCCTCCTGTTACCACATCACCTCTCCCTGCATTTTTTTTCTTAATTTCAGAAAACATTTGCAGAAAACTTCTGCAGTTAATCCAGTAATCTTTCCTACCAAATTCATCCAAGTGTTATGCTAGTACATTTTAGTAAAACGTTTTGGCACATTTTACTGCTGGCAGAAAAATAGCGTGCCTGGTAAATCAGTCCCAGGCAGTGCTAAGGCAGTTGTAAGAAGTATTATTGTCCATCCATACATGAGACCCAGGATGTGTGTGTGTGTGTGTGTGTATATATATATATACACACACTATTATATACACTATATACATTGCAGGGTGGCTGCCTCTTGGAGACTCCCTGGGGTGCCATGATCAGCTGGAGCAAACTGAAGAGCTGTTTGGACCAGGGTCATCAGTGGGGCATTGAGGCCAAATCACAGAATATTCCAAGCTGGAAGGGACCCAAAAGGATCATCAAGTCCAACTTGTAAGCAAATGGCCCATGCAGGGTATGAACTCACACCTTGGTGTTCTTAGCACCAGGCTCTGTCCAGCTGAGCTAATCTCAGAGTCAAATCTTTGTCAGGATACTCTAAAAGTGTCAAATAATCTCTTCTAAAGTCATTCTGTCTGTTTAAGTTCTTGCCCAGTACATAGGTGTTCTCTCTTATACATTGCACAAGCAACAAATTATTTTTTTCCAACAACAGACCCGAAACTGAGCTGTTTCCCAAAGAAGGGACTCATTAAGCGGCACACAAAATGCATGTGGGGAGCAGCTGCATTGTAAAGAGCTTTCTGTTTTTAAAAATAATTAAATTTCCTTGATGGATTAGAAGGGTCTTTTTTATTATTTATATTGCTAAGGTAGTTTTTCCTTACGCTGAGCTGTCTTTTTCTCCCAATATCTTTTTCTCTTTTTTTGTTCTCATAAGGAAAATTAGTCTGGTCAGATGTGCAGGTTTGGTGAATGAGGCAGGGATCAGAGGACTGTGGTTATCACACACAGGTCGTGTGTGCAGGGGCTTGTGTTCTGAAGGTGGCCCCTAAGAACCCTGGCAAATCCACAAACACCTGAGCCAAGAAGAACAAGCAGCTTGTGATAGGCCAATAGAAGGGGGCCTTGTCCACTCAGTAGCACTGTCCTGTCAGCATAATTCTGATTTTTTTCTGCTAATGTAATGAGAATGATTTCACATAAAATACTACTGATTTACAGAGAAGGAAGATTACAGTCAAGTTTGCATATGGGCCATGTCTATTATGACTTAGAGATTTTTCACATCCCAGTAACCTTACTTCATAGTTTCTTTTCTCATGACCTCCATCTCATAATCATCAATTCTTTCCTCTTAAATTCAACCAGATTAATTCTCCTTACGATAATAATTACCTAATAGGTTTCTAGAAGAAATGGCTTTGTAGGTTGTTCCAAAATTCTCAAAGACACTAAGTAAATGAAGATTACTGTATCTTAAATTATCAAGCTAAGAACCCACAATAGAAGAATAATTTACCAATATTGAAAGAATAGGCAATTTACTTTGACAACTTATTTCATGCAATTTGAGTGTGCAGGGAGCAAGATTCATAGTAATTATTGTGTATGAATTTTAGAAAAGGATACTCTCATAATTTTATTCTGTGAGAAAAATCGCTGGCATTTTAAAGTGAGTTTTCTTGGCAGTCCAAATTTATCAGTGCTCAAAACTCACATTTCCGTAGATGAGACAAACAGCTTTAACTTTCTCAGTATTTAGGAATTGTATGTGAGGGATCCCTTGGGATTTACTCATGCTGTAAAGCACATTGTGATCACATTTTGTGAGTTCTCTGTTCACTAAAGCCCCTCCAGCCTGTTCACTGCTGTTCTGTGTGTTGGTCCTAAGGGATGTAAACTCAAATAAAGGGTAGTCTTGAAATATAAAGGTATTTTTAGCTTAGAGGAGAAATAAAACTGTATATGTGAGGGCCAAATTCACTGGTGTTGTGAGGAGATCCACAATCACCTACTTCAGTGGATTTGTGCCTGTGTCTGCAAGTGGATTGGTGTGTTTGGATTGGTGATACATAAAACAAATAATGAAAAACCTTTGTACAATAATGCCTGTATGAGAACCAGACTTACAGGTGAGCTCTAGTTTACATTCTTCCTTCCATGGGGTTTTGTACAATTCTGAAAATATGGATATTCTCAGTGCAGCAAATGCTCTCCTTTCCAGGAGATTTGCCTTTCCTAAGTATATAGAGCAATAAATACTTCAACCAGTTAAGTTTCAGAAAAAGTATTCTAATCATCACCCTATTTACCCTTTAAAATCCCAAGTATATTGCTTCAGGTTACTTTCCCAAATAAATCTGGATAAATATACTAATATTAAAAAACGGGAATATTTGCCTTTGAAGTGGGTACAATGCCTGATTGTAATTGAAAAGTTTAATATACAGAATAAGCTACAGAGTAAAGAATGAATATGCAACCATGTAGATAAGAGTGCAAGTAATGTAAAGAAAAAATAGGTACTATTGTATACAGTAGACATGAGTCAAGCAAAGACATGCTTTTAAAACAATGCAAGAATCTTCTTTTCTTAAATTAAGTTTTTCTGAAATCCATCTTGTTCCTATGCCAGGAAAGCAGATTACTCTTCTGGTCAGGAATATCTCATATTTCAATTCTCAATATCTCAATTTCAATATAAGCACTTCTGATTTTGATTTGGTCTTAAATTTCTCCTTTCTTGACTTCAGGGCAATAGCCATTAATCTTATAACCCTTAGAGATGACATTTTTTTTGGAAATATGAAGTGGTTGACATTCTTTTTGTCTGCTGTATGTCATTACATTTTGACCCTTCTGGAAGACAATGGCTCTGCTGCAGGCAGTGGGGAAGCCACCGCCTCTGTCCTGTCCTGGCTACCACAGGGAGCAGGGGATTTCCTGGAGGGAGAGAGGATGTGCCTCCCTGGAGGANTTGATATGAGGTAAAAACACTTTTTCATACTGTCTTTCTGTTAAAGATACCTTTTTCTAAATGTAGCAATACTCTGGCTTGTGTTTGTTTTTCCCTTTCCAACTGAAAGTACAAGGAAGATACTCCTGCATCTTGCCAAATCAGAGCAGATAATTTATATATTGCATTTTATCCAGACGCATCTGGACATAACTGACCGAGTATTTCAAACATTATTGAGGCTTCCTGTACTATTGCTACACTCCTTTTCTGAGTAGCTTTGTGGCATTTGTGCACATGTTTAACATTATGTCCAATTTACACAGCATGCTAATGAATGATCCCGCATTCGGCCTTGGAGCTCTGTTCTTCTGCAGCTAGGAATCCAAGGCTCTGCTCCAGCCCTGGCTCTTGTACCTATGCATGCAAAACATTAATTACACCGATTAGGCTTTTACACCCCAGCATAACTGAGTGCTGAGCGGAAGTTGCATGAGCACCTGCACCTTTAGGTACCCTATTGTTAACACGGGTTGTCTGTCCACAAATTATTAGTTGCAGACATTTAACTTACACTCACTTGAGCAGAATTAAGAGTGTTTACTTTCTTCATAAGAGGGCAGTCAGATATGTACCAATTTTGTTTTAACTGTGGAGAGCAGGGAGCTGGGAGCGGTGTGGGGAAGGGATCCAGGAAGGCCTAATCAATCACTGACAGATTACAGCTAAAGCCACTTCCATACCCATTAAAGCAGGACAAATGCAGAATTGCAACTGAACAACTTCTAGTTTTAAGCCAACAGTGGGACTTCCTAGTTATTTATCAAAGTCATTGCTGGTAAGCAGCATGCCTCACTGCTCAATTGTACTTCACAGCAGACAGAGCTGACTGAAGCTTCAGCCATGAAAGAAGTGTTTATGCCCTCAGCTGTGGTGCTGTCAGCCCTCTGGAATTTACTGTAAATCACACAGCTTTTATTGCAAGATTTAGTAGCTGATCCTCTGTGGGCTCTATTCACTGCAAGCTTGTTACTATTTGGATGTTAGCCTCAGTCCATAAAGGGACTTGCTACACATCATCAAACAGCAGCGGAAAACCAAAGGTTTCATTTTTCAATTTTCTAAACCCTAAACTCCTCAACAGTCATTGAATTTCATTGCAGAAAGTGGAAGTCTACTTTATTATGGTACTCAATTTCCCCAATGGAGTTATACACTTATAACATTACTTTTATTTTCAATGACAGGATCTGGCCATCTGTCCTGGCTGTAATTTCATAACACACTCACTAGTTTTTATTTTAAGGGGATTTCTAGATATTACATTGAGCTTGTGACAAAATTGTAATGTAGATATAAAGGCCACAAATAATGATAACTACATTCAGTGCTGCCTAACATCTTAACAAAGTAATTTTTTTCTATTTCAAATATAGACGCATCTGGATAAGCTTCTAACACAATTGAACTGACAAATAAAAAAAAAGTTTTGAAAAGCTAGAAAATACAAAAGGATAAGGGCTTTCATGAGTGAGCCTCAGCCAGGACAGCATTATTCCACAGGCAGTGTGTATTTTGTCAAAAATGGTTCTGTACGTCAGTTTTATCAGAGTCATTCCTACTAAGATCAAACGAGGGAATAAAGGGGAATGCTGAAATGTTTCTTTGTAATCACTGTGGTTATTCCCGGCGAGGCAGAGGGACCTGACAGGGCATTTAATTGTGTTTGTCACGCGGTTCGCAGGGGAGGCCAGACCCCGCCTCACGCCTCGCCCGGGGGAGTCGCGGCCTGAGCGGCCTGAGCGCCCCGACCGCCCCAAGCGCCCCTCGGCACCGCAGGCCGGGCACAGGGCCGGATATCGGGGCCGGACAGCCCCGCCACCGCCGGGAGTCACCGAGCACCCGGGGCCGCTGCCTTTCGGTCCCAGGAGCGGCCCTGCCGTGCCAGGGGGGCTCCTGCGGGGCTGCGGCGCGGCCGCCCCGCTCCCCACGGCGCGGGTAGCGCGGGCTGCGGCAGAGCTGGGGCGCTGAGGGCAGCGGAGGCGCTGCCGCTGCCGCTGTTCCTCTGTGCTGAATGGAACCATTCACAGAGCAGCTTCTCAAGCCAGTGCTTCAGCTAGGTCCATTTTGCTGCAAGGTCGAAGCAAGTTTTGTTATTTTTCTTGTTTTCCATTCACTCCCACAATTCCACTGTTCATGCTTAATTTCAGCGAAGTTATGCGTAATTACTATTTTAACCATCAGTTAAAGCTGATCTGGTTTCTGTGTTAAGAAAATCTTCACAATAGCCTCGCTCAGAGGATAAAACAGCAAGAGACTTAGACCTGCCCCCACTTTCTCCTACACTCCCTCAAAAAGTCGTGTCTGGACTCTCTTTCAGATTTACAACTGTTTTTATGATTAAAAAAAGAAATAGCAAAAGCATGTACTTAAAATATATTTCTGCTTCTTTCCCGGCTTTGTAGTAATTTTTGCTTCGTGATTGCTTTGGTTTCACCAAGAAAAATAGTTGTATACCTTTTTAACCTTAATACCAGCGAATGGAGGCAAAGTGGAGGGCTTATTTCTGTTTGATCTAATATGTAACAGGTGATTTAAGCAGATGCTATCCTCCTCTTACAAGCAAAGATCACACCTCTGATCAGTGTCATTATCAGCAACCTAACAAAGGCCACAAAGAAACTTACATGGGTGTATATACCATGTGTATGCAGTCTTGTGCATACATTTAGAGAGCTCTCTTTTGGTCATAAGGCTAAAATAGTTTTGCCGAAAAAATAATTTTCTTTTTTTTTTTACAAGAACATGAGTAGTGAAGCAGTTACTTGGTTTATCCTTCTCAAGTGAAGTACTATGGTTTGAAACCCTCAGTATTTCTAGCCGCCCCTCCTGTTACCACATCACCTCTCCCTGCATTTTTTTTCTTAATTTCAGAAAACATTTGCAGAAAACTTCTGCAGTTAATCCAGTAATCTTTCCTACCAAATTCATCCAAGTGTTATGCTAGTACATTTTAGTAAAACGTTTTGGCACATTTTACTGCTGGCAGAAAAATAGCGTGCCTGGTAAATCAGTCCCAGGCAGTGCTAAGGCAGTTGTAAGAAGTATTATTGTCCATCCATACATGAGACCCAGGATGTGTGTGTGTGTGTGTGTGTATATATATATATACACACACTATTATATACACTATATACATTGCAGGGTGGCTGCCTCTTGGAGACTCCCTGGGGTGCCATGATCAGCTGGAGCAAACTGAAGAGCTGTTTGGACCAGGGTCATCAGTGGGGCATTGAGGCCAAATCACGGAATATTCCAAGCTGGAAGGGACCCAAAAGGATCATCAAGTCCAACTTGTAAGCAAATGGCCCATGCAGGGTATGAACTCACACCTTGGTGTTCTTAGCACCAGGCTCTGTCCAGCTGAGCTAATCTCAGAGTCAAATCTTTGTCAGGATACTCTAAAAGTGTCAAATAATCTCTTCTAAAGTCATTCTGTCTGTTTAAGTTCTTGCCCAGTACATAGGTGTTCTCTCTTATACATTGCACAAGCAACAAATTATTTTTTTCCAACAACAGACCCGAAACTGAGCTGTTTCCCAAAGAAGGGACTCATTAAGCGGCACACAAAATGCATGTGGGGAGCAGCTGCATTGTAAAGAGCTTTCTGTTTTTAAAAATAATTAAATTTCCTTGATGGATTAGAAGGGTCTTTTTTATTATTTATATTGCTAAGGTAGTTTTTCCTTACGCTGAGCTGTCTTTTTCTCCCAATATCTTTTTCTCTTTTTTTGTTCTCATAAGGAAAATTAGTCTGGTCAGATGTGCAGGTTTGGTGAATGAGGCAGGGATCAGAGGACTGTGGTTATCACACACAGGTCGTGTGTGCAGGGGCTTGTGTTCTGAAGGTGGCCCCTAAGAACCCTGGCAAATCCACAAACACCTGAGCCAAGAAGAACAAGCAGCTTGTGATAGGCCAATAGAAGGGGGCCTTGTCCACTCAGTAGCACTGTCCTGTCAGCATAATTCTGATTTTTTTCTGCTAATGTAATGAGAATGATTTCACATAAAATACTACTGATTTACAGAGAAGGAAGATTACAGTCAAGTTTGCATATGGGCCATGTCTATTATGACTTAGAGATTTTTCACATCCCAGTAACCTTACTTCATAGTTTCTTTTCTCATGACCTCCATCTCATAATCATCAATTCTTTCCTCTTAAATTCAACCAGATTAATTCTCCTTACGATAATAATTACCTAATAGGTTTCTAGAAGAAATGGCTTTGTAGGTTGTTCCAAAATTCTCAAAGACACTAAGTAAATGAAGATTACTGTATCTTAAATTATCAAGCTAAGAACCCACAATAGAAGAATAATTTACCAATATTGAAAGAATAGGCAATTTACTTTGACAACTTATTTCATGCAATTTGAGTGTGCAGGGAGCAAGATTCATAGTAATTATTGTGTATGAATTTTAGAAAAGGATACTCTCATAATTTTATTCTGTGAGAAAAATCGCTGGCATTTTAAAGTGAGTTTTCTTGGCAGTCCAAATTTATCAGTGCTCAAAACTCACATTTCCGTAGATGAGACAAACAGCTTTAACTTTCTCAGTATTTAGGAATTGTATGTGAGGGATCCCTTGGGATTTACTCATGCTGTAAAGCACATTGTGATCACATTTTGTGAGTTCTCTGTTCACTAAAGCCCCTCCAGCCTGTTCACTGCTGTTCTGTGTGTTGGTCCTAAGGGATGTAAACTCAAATAAAGGGTAGTCTTGAAATATAAAGGTATTTTTAGCTTAGAGGAGAAATAAAACTGTATATGTGAGGGCCAAATTCACTGGTGTTGTGAGGAGATCCACAATCACCTACTTCAGTGGATTTGTGCCTGTGTCTGCAAGTGGATTGGTGTGTTTGGATTGGTGATACATAAAACAAATAATGAAAAACCTTTGTACAATAATGCCTGTATGAGAACCAGACTTACAGGTGAGCTCTAGTTTACATTCTTCCTTCCATGGGGTTTTGTACAATTCTGAAAATATGGATATTCTCAGTGCAGCAAATGCTCTCCTTTCCAGGAGATTTGCCTTTCCTAAGTATATAGAGCAATAAATACTTCAACCAGTTAAGTTTCAGAAAAAGTATTCTAATCATCACCCTATTTACCCTTTAAAATCCCAAGTATATTGCTTCAGGTTACTTTCCCAAATAAATCTGGATAAATATACTAATATTAAAAAACGGGAATATTTGCCTTTGAAGTGGGTACAATGCCTGATTGTAATTGAAAAGTTTAATATACAGAATAAGCTACAGAGTAAAGAATGAATATGCAACCATGTAGATAAGAGTGCAAGTAATGTAAAGAAAAAATAGGTACTATTGTATACAGTAGACATGAGTCAAGCAAAGACATGCTTTTAAAACAATGCAAGAATCTTCTTTTCTTAAATTAAGTTTTTCTGAAATCCATCTTGTTCCTATGCCAGGAAAGCAGATTACTCTTCTGGTCAGGAATATCTCATATTTCAATTCTCAATATCTCAATTTCAATATAAGCACTTCTGATTTTGATTTGGTCTTAAATTTCTCCTTTCTTGACTTCAGGGCAATAGCCATTAATCTTATAACCCTTAGAGATGACATTTTTTTTGGAAATATGAAGTGGTTGACATTCTTTTTGTCTGCTGTATGTCATTACATTTTGACCCTTCTGGAAGACAATGGCTCTGCTGCAGGCAGTGGGGAAGCCACCGCCTCTGTCCTGTCCTGGCTACCACAGGGAGCAGGGGATTTCCTGGAGGGAGAGAGGATGTGCCTCCCTGGAGGACAGCTGGCACTTTCTAGGAAAACTTTTGTCATGAGGGGATGCTTGAGGAGGAAAACCCAGCCAGCAGGGCTTGATCAACAGGGGAGACTGAGAAAGGCAGGGAGAGAAAAGCCAGGCAATCCTCAGAGTCTGACAAAGAGGACACTTTTCATGCTCAAACTCTATAACTTTGCAGCTGAAAACTTTTTGGCCTGAGTCCAAGTCTGGAGGAGAGGCTGCATGTCATAAGGTTATGGAATACACAGGAGGATGCTCCTCTCTGGGGAGGAGCTTGTTTTTTCCTCTCTTTTAGTCAGGATGGCTGATTCCTGCATGTCTCATGTCCCAGGCTGGGGAACCTGCACCTTGCAGGACTCTTGACAAGTTCCTGGTGCTTCCTGGGATGCTGCCTTCAGTCATGAGCCCATGCAAGTCTGGGTCGGAATTCAAGCTCATTCAAGGGCTTGTCACAAATGGTAAAGGTGTTCATAACATTGTGAGTGCAGGGTTGATCAGGTAATTGAGGTGTGGCTTGATGACTTCCTGGTTATCAAGTATTTGTGAAATGACTTGTTTAACTTTTGTTTGTAAATGGGAAGGATTTTTCAACCAGTTTATAAAACTATTTTGTATTGATTTGCCATAAAATCCTTGGTTCAGCTGTAAACTACTCTCTGACCATAAACTGTCTATAAATCTGTTAGCACAGCATGATAGGTTTCTTAATTCATTTACTGAGTTTTCCTTTGTATTTTTCTTAATATGTGAGAATGCATCTCTCTGTGTCCAGATCCCTGTGCATACAGATGGTGCCTCAATAGACATCCCTTAATCATTCAGTCAACTATTAGCAGATTTCTCTAATTTATACTGACTTTGAGATCTTTTCACTTGGGCTTACATTTGCTGAAATGAGGCTTTGGCCACAAGCACCTGTGCATATACTGATAGTAACAGGAGGCACAATGATTAAATCAAACAAACATCTGAGAATTCTTATGTGCTTTGCTTCCTCAGATCTGACCAGATTTTAGCTCTGTGTAAGTGCAAGGGCATGTTCATGTGGCTGCCATAAGGCCAGTTTGCCTATTGGACCACTGGTGAATGGCACTTGCTTTAGCATTTCATGTCAGCAAAATTGGCAAGTCATTTGCAATCAATGGTAAGCAATCTGACACAACTTCTAATTGAGTAGTCTGCTAGCTGCATTATAGGAAAACAGATTTTTAGATTTATTCTTGGACTTATACTACTAATATTTCCTTCTCATGTTATTTTATCCTTTCCAATATAATAGTTATTTGTGACTGTATAGAGACTTCTACACAAATCAAAGTCAATATCCATGAATGAGATACAGACAGTACATCCATCCATCCTCAGTGCTCAGAAAGTCTTGAAAATAATTATTCCTCTTCTTTTTCTTACAAAAAATTGAGAACAGTAATATTTCTTTTTTTTGAGAAACCTGTTTTTGAATGTTTCAATTCATGCCTTTCTGTATTCTTGAGCGGGTGCTGCTGTGTGTCTTGAGACCTACCAAAATCAGTATGTCTCTTTCCTCTCTCCCCTTCGGTCCATCCCAGGTCATTTCTTCTCTGGAAGCAGAATCCCTTAATCCACCAGCTCTCAGGTCAGGCCCTATGTTGTAATCCCATTGAGTACCAACCAGTAACTACTTTTACAGGTCCAGGCATGGGCCCTCCTTTATCTTTTGAAGCCTGGAACAGCAGCTCTCATTAAAAGGACCCCCAAGCAACTTTTCAGCATACCAAAGTAAAAAGCAGGGGGTCTACACCCACATTCATATACCAGTTTCCCTGTCTATCCACAGTTCAGTCAGCACCACCTTGTTCACATCTGAGCTGGGAGAAACAACTTGTCTTTACAGGCTGTTCTAACTGCATCTGTATTTTCCAGGCTGACAGTTTTTTCTCACTCTGGACTGTCTTTTCTACTTCACCCCAAAATGCTTTTCTGTCTGTAGGACAGGATCTTTTAACAGATCAGCGTTTTCTGATCTTCCTCTTCTCAGGCTTTAGCACAGGGAGTCCCTCTTTCTAGCTATAAATCCCGTGCCAGTGTTTTGAGGGATGTTCCTTATCTGGGCCATTCTTTAATCTTTCCTTCCCAGTTCTTTAACAAATCTTTTGCAGCTTCCTTTGATTGAACTCAGTCTATTAAGGTTAAGCAGCAATAGAAAACTGAACAGGAAAAAGCCACTTTTAATATTCATAGGAGGATACAAGTATGTTTTTCCAGTTTGTCAACTGTTTCCTTCAAAAGTGGTCAACTTGCTAGTTGCTGATGCAACAGGCATGTGTTTGTTTGCTTTAAACTCTGTTTCAGGTATGTTTTCGTATGTCACACATAAAACAGTGGTAATCTGGGCACACTTATTATCTCTTTGATTACCCGAGGCCTCAGGTTCAACAGGAGAGCTGCACCTATTCCTCAGAAATGTGCACTCTAAGAGTGTGGATAGACGAGACAAATCCATGCAGAGGAGGATGCTGGGAACAGAGTTAGTACAGGACTATCAGTTGAATAGCTGCTTACTGCTGAGATATCCAGAGATATCCCATCAGGAGAGGAAATTTGCTGAAAAAGTATTAGAGAATTGTATCAATTCTTAGAAGTGATAATTAAAAAAAGGTAGTGGAAAAAAAGGTAGTAGAAGTATTTGGTAGTGTATGTGAAAATTAGGAGTTATAAAATGCTCCTTCTAGCTTGATTGGGCACTGATGCTGTTGCTAGTGCCCAGGGTTTGTGTCTTCGTATCTATGTCTCTTGCTGATGCTACTCTGTTCTCCCTTTTGTATAAACTACTGAAGGTCAACATTTTTGGTGTCTTCTCATTGACTGCCTTCCCTGCACTGTGTATACTTCTTTATAGTGTTTGATTGAAACCCATGAAGCACCTGTACCTTGAAGGTTTAAGAAATTCTTGCGTGTGGCTCAATTCAAATGCTCCTGGTGCTGCCCGTGGATCAGACTCTGGGGAGAGTCTGTCACATGGCCAGAGTATTGTTATACTCCATCTCCTTCTGGAAGCTGAGGAACTTCTTGCATTGCAGAACTAGCTGGGATGATTTGTACTGTTAGAGATGATACTGCTCTAACCACTGCTAAAGCCAGCCCAGGTTTTGTGTTAGTGGACACAGCAGACTGCACGGACCTAGGGTAGGCACAGTGACACCTCTGGGCCTTTAGCAAATGCCAGGAGGCAAGCAAATGGGACTGCAGCTGGCAGAGGTCTCCACACTCCCATGGACAGCATTTGTCCCCTTTATATTAACACCACCCCCNGCTTTCTTAAAAGGAAAGTGGATGAAGTGATTTAAAAACAAAATCTCTTCTAATTTACTTTGATTACTGGATTTAGACTGTTACGCAGCTTCACTCTGATGGTTTCTCTTTCCTTTTCCCTATTACAATAGCTTGGCAACTGCAGTGAAATGAACCTAAAGTGACAGCTTGAGACAAGGAGGAAAACTAATATATACTGTGGAGAGTGGGGACCAGCCAAGCGGGTGACGTCACTTGGAGGGGCACTATCTGAGTGTCAGAGCTGTCACGATTCATTCCCCGTGTATCAAATCTGCTCTGCTTTTATGTAGAGCAGAAGCTTGTTACCTTAGGTACTTGAATCAAATATCCCTTTCATTTGTTTGTATTTACTCAAGTGTGTTCTGAGGAGACTAAAACCAGCTATGTCTGTAGACACCAGTCATCAACTAGGTTGTGTGTGCTGGGCTGTGTGACCCAGCAATATCAGTGGCTGTCAAATGTTTGATCTTCTAATATGCACTCTTTTTTGCCTCTCCTGGACTGCTAGTCTTTTTGGGCATCCACTCTACTTGTCATCTGAAATAAGAGTACAAAGCCCGTGTCGTGTATACAACAGTCTTTGGTAGTCAGCCACGTCTTCTCCTTTAGGCCATTGTCTTTTCAGCCTGACTGAAGCCCCCTGCTACTCCGTGCACGAGCAGGAGAAACCCTGCTTCTTCCTTTTTTCTCTTCTGCCTATTTTCCTCTTTTGTTGAGTTCACACAGAACTCAGTGTTAGATGAGTGATAACATGTAGTGAAATGCTGTTAAATATATGGGATTCCAAACATTAAAATAACTCTCCTTTCTTGAATTATCTTTCATCACAGGTTGTCTGAAAGCCCAGAGAATTTAGCAATACAATGTCTGGGCAGGATGCTTCTGTGCACTGAGATATAATAAGAACTCATTAGGAACGAGACGCTAAAAGGACGAGGAGGGGGCTGTGGCATCACAACCATGTTAAAAGCTCATACATGGAGTATTGGAAAGTATCGGAGAGATAATTTCACAGTTACCACTCTCACTGATTGCTGTCACTTTGAGCTGATGCAGGTGTCCACACTCAGTACTATGCACAGGCTATGTTGGTGTCCTCAAAATTGCCGGGTATTGTGTAGCCTCATGAACCTGGGTTTTGTGCCTTGTCCTGTTTCCCTTTTTCTGATACCTTTGTGTGATCTTTTCTGGAGTTGTGAGCAATCCAGAGTCAGTGATTAGTCAGAGGTGGTCCCAGTTGCTTGCAGGGGAAAAGCTGGACCTCCTTGCTTTAACAGTTAATATAAAGTTAATCTAAAGAAGGCTCTGCCCCTCTCTTCTGACCCAGTTCCTTGTTTGCCCGCATGAAACCAGGGAAGCCCAGCTGTAGTCATGGGCCAGACTTTTTGGACAGTAGACACTAATTATTCCTGTGCCTTAAAGGTTCTTGTTCTGAAAAAAGAACTGTCTGTGGGGCAGAAACTCTTTTAAGTCATCTGGCACTAGCTAAGGGTGGGCCAGTGTATTTCTGCTACACACAGCCATGTTTATCAGGACAGAGTCTTGATGTGTAAATGGAGCACAGCCTGACTTCTTATGTGGGAATCTGGCACTTTATTGCCTTGTAGCTGTTTTACACAGTGCCTACTTGCTTGTTAGCAGAGAACAACTCTATCATATAACCAGGTATCTCACAACTGTAATGCTTTTTTACAAATATTAATTTATTTCTTTGCCAGATTTACCCAAGGGTATCCTGTTCCCTACTCATATATGCAAGACATTCATCCTCTTCACAGTTATTTAAATTTCCAAGTAAACTGGGAGATGTATTTGCAAGAATAATAAGATATCAACAAAGGACCAGAATTACACCCAGGTCTGTCCTGGCTTCCAGAGGGCAGTGAATGCTCCTGTAGTAGTAGCTCTAGGAAGGAGCTCAAAAGGAAGGTTTCATTCAATCATTCATTCATTCATCCTCACTGCCAAGAGTCCTTCACTGCTGGTCAGTGCTGCAAGCACTGTGATGCAGATTCTCCCCTGAAGTACCCTCCCTGGAGGTCCTTTTTTCACCAACACTTTTCTAATTTCTCAATCAGTTTAAGTTCAACCAAATCCAAATATACTAGAATAAGCTTTTTTTAAACTTCATTAATGTGAAATGTGTTGACATTTTGAATTCAATCCTACTGTCATATTTAAGGAACATATGGAAAACAGTCTGCATGGATTAATCTAAGGAGCATTTTAATGTGGCTTTCCTTGAGTGAACTGGTTATATTATGGATAGATATGTCCTAACTTGAGAAGTGTTGAAACTGCAGGCAAGTGCTTTCAGACAAATTGATGTCAAATAGCAGAATACAATAATGTATTCTGGATCTTGACCAGAAAGCGGAATGTGACACTGTGACACAGTGCCTAACTAGTCTCTCATATGCTTGCATGCTTTTAATGTTTATACTTATGAAGAAATAGTAAAATAAATAGTGGTGCAATCCAGATCGTTGATATATATGACCCAAAAGCATTGGCAAGATTTCACAGAAGTATTCAGCAGAAGAAAGGAAGGAGTTTAAAGAGTGAAAGTAAATGAAGAAGAGGTTTGCAAAGATAGGCAGCCCAACTCTAAAGAGGAATCATTCAAGAAAAAATTACATGAAATGTCTGGCTCACTTCAGTATTGAAACTAGTATTTCTACTTTGTTTTTAGTGAAAACCATAGCAATACTTCTTTATAAAGCGTTTAGGAGTATCCACTTTCTATTCCTAGTTAGGTAAGAATTAAAAGAGCATCTCCCAAAAATCAATATTGGTGTTTGCATTAATACTAGAACAGATTAGGACAAGATTTTGAAAGTTGTCTTTGAAATTGTCAGGCCATGCAGGCAGTGTGGCTGTGTTTTCTGTAAAGCCATGGCTCTGCTGCCTGCCTTAATTCAGACTCTACGGATTAAATTAAAATGCTTCCTGTTACCAGGAACACTCTATGCTTTATGCCCATGGATATGTAAAGCATGCCAACACTGGAAGAATGAACAAATTAACAGACAGCCTGGAGCAACAAGTAACTTGAACTATCTTGACAATAAAAAAAAGTGTGAAGGAAAGTTAAAGTGCAATTCTTATCTATAGACTAAGCCTGGGAAAGATAATAAATTTATAAATTCTTAAATTCTAGGTGGAACTCTTAGAAAAACAGATAAGGAAAACACACAGTATACAAATCCTGGGAATCCCAGAGGGTTAAGAAGGTAAGAAGCTACCATATGTCCTACATTAAGCTACAAAGAACAACTCACTGTGTATTGAGTGCTTATCATGTTGCAGTGAAAAGGGCATCATAGGAAACCAGCAACTGCAGAACTGCTCTCCTAAAGTTAATGGACTTGGGGGTTAAGGGGAGAGTATTTTTGTCCGCAGAAAGCATAAAGGACATTTAGTTTAATAAGTGGCAAATTTTGATTTTTTTTTCCCCCCAATGCTCACTGCACTCAGAAAAATTGTGCTCGTCAGTGCCCAGAAAAGATGCTTTCCAAGAAAATAAGTGCTATCAGTTAGTGTAGTCTGGCTAAGTTGTGAGTCAAATAGCCCTGGAAAATGTACTTATTCTAGGTGCAGTTGACAGTAAAATGTATGTGTATGAGAGAGGGAAAGAGAAAATTCTTCAGCTGAAGACTGAATAGCTATACACAAACTGTGATTTCAATGAACTTTATTGTACTTTGATCATGGTTTTACATTTCAGCTGGTGTCATGTTGTAAATAGTAACTGAATTTCATAAGCAAATGACCCTCCTGAAGCAGGCCATAATGGTAAAGTGAAGGGGATGGATCTCTTTTTAGGATGCTAGGAAGTCTATTTCAAGTTCTATCATTAGTTTCGTTTATTCCCCTGCCCCTCCTTTTAAATAAAATATTAAGCCCAGAAGCTTTTTTGCTAGAACTTACTAGTTACTTCAGTTTTGGAGGGGTTTTATTTGCAAGTGTTTGATATTTGAAAGTATGTTCCAGACTAGGTGTTATGATGGTGTTCCATTTGCTAAATTTATGTGGCACTCATTGAGTTGCTCTGTTTGGCCAGGTATAGTTCATTTTTGCATGTATACTGATGGATTCAGTGGCACTGTACAATAAACATTTTGAGTTAAGCATAGGCAGTTTACTCTAGTGTCCTGATAGTGGTTGAGAAACATGAATCACAATTTTTTTAACAATAAACATGGAGAGTAACAGTGGAAATAATGATAGTGCTGATCTAACCTGTACTCCTGATGGCATCCATATTCAGACCATTCTTTGCTTCCTTCTTTTTCCTTTGCTAATCTAAGCTACTTCACTTCCCTGCTACTTGGATACTTTCCTCTACTTGGATGTTTGCCTCTTTGGTTCTGTGTTGTGAAAAAATCCCCCAATGCTCTCAGCTTGCAGGTTTTACTCAACATATTTTTTAAATATACTTTTACCCTGTCCCATGCAATAGAAACGAAATCCCATGCACATTTGAAAAGCTGTCTTTAAGACTTCAAAAGTCTGCTTTAAAACTTTCCTTTGCAAAGGAGCCTGAAAAAAGTAGACCTTTGGGTCACTAAATGAACTGATGTCAGTGATGCTGCTGATGAACATTGTCATGTCATAATTCTCCATAAGTCTGTACCCTTCCTTTGCCTTTTGTTTAGTCCCCAGACTGAAGGGCATTCAATCAGGAGTCATCTTTTTGTTCTAGGGTTGTGTAACCCTTATCACAATGAAATCCTGCTCTGCAACAAACACTCCTACACTATATGGTAAGAAAATTAAACAAACAATTGTAAGCATAGCCTTACTGTGGGGCAAACTATTGTTACTTCTAATTTGTTTATGATGAGATCAGTAAAATGCAAGAAACTCCTGAATTTTGTTTGATGAAGAATAGAAAGACATCAGTCATCTTCTGCAGCATGTCTCTGCCAAGTCACCAGTTTTCTGCTACTGTTTTTCTCCCTTAAAGTTAGGAGTCCAAATCAGTGTCACATATTCCTAAATAGGGACATCTATAATGGGCTTCTTGTCCTTTACATGCCTCCCGCCCAGATTCCATCATCACTCTTCTTCTTTCTGTGTTTTTAAATGATTGCATTTCTCATATTAGGCAAATCCTGTCTGTTACCTGGATGATGTCATTAATCTTCTTTTACACCATGATATATTACTAAGTGACATACTGCATTGTATATGTATTGTTACTCTACTCACACGCTTAGTGAAGACATTGCTGGCATGTGGAATACAAATGTCAAGTCAGCTGTGAAAAAGTTCTTTTTAAAAATCATGAAAAGTGTGTGTGCCAGCAGGACAGACTGCCCTTTTTACTGCAGATTAAGACACAAAGGGATGAATTTTAAGAGAACCAGAAACACTTGCCAGGGCTATGATGATCAAATTGTTTGTGTATGATGCTTTATATTCCAGCCTGAGAAATCTCTACAGTAGGAATGTGACCTTTTTTGGCTCATTTTCAAGTACTAATTGTAAAATTACAAGTTTATTCATTGCAAAAAGTTGATTCTTTGTCTGCCTTGAATTTAACTGAGAGTTCTAAAAGACCTGGTCTTGTTTATTGTTTAGGAAGCATGAAAATCTCTTGACTGGCTCTCCGTGTAGTGAAACTCCTTTTTGTAACTAACAGAAGGTTCCAAGCAAAAATAACAGCCATAATTTTGGGAACTAACTAGTATAAAGCATGAGGAGTATTATAAAATACTCAGGTCAGTTGAATTTTGCATGTTGCCAGCCAGATTAGAGTCTCCTGGATGAGCCATGCTGTGTCATTCAAAAAAATGGGGAGCAGCACGCAATTTTTGTCATTCAGATAGCAAAGAATTTCATAAATTGAACTGCTCTTTGCAGGCGTGCAGTCTGGCCTCCTAGTACTGGCTTGGAGACTGTATTCTAAACAGCTATGTCCAGCCAGCAGAAAGCAGCATAATGTAGTCATCAATCCTCTTTCCAGTGGTGTTTTACACCACCTCTGGCCTCTCTGTCATGCTACATTTTTGCATAGGATTAAGGTATCCCTGAACCTTGGGGAACATCCATCCTATGCCAGCCCTCTCTTGGAGCCTGTAATTTGAGAACTAGCAAGATGCTAATTAAGGGATTGAAGCATATAAATAGTTGGTAGAGAAGATCGTAATGGGGACAGAATACTTTTATCTTTAGTTGTCCTCTACTGGATCATGCTTTCACAAACTTTTAGCCCACAGCTGGCTCAGCTTTTAAACCACTGCTTATGTTTGATCTTCGTTAGAGCCAAATACTACATTAAGAAACTTGAAGACAACTGAAATTGAAATTGAAGACAACTGACAATTGAAATGGAAAGCTTCCACACTGGAGGTTTTTTGAGGGAGGAAAAGAAGTCAGTGCAGTGTAATGATGTTCTGGTGGATAGTGAGTGAAAATATTGTCATTGCTTTGGAGAACAATAGAGTTGGCCTAATTCAAAATATGTCTTTCATGTACTGAAATTCCATTTGTTAAAGCTCTAAATGTGTTTTTCATTACTTTCTTATTACCTATTACATTGTAAAATAAATTTGTTATGTATTGTTTATTTTAATGAATATTTAAGCTGATTCTCTAATTTTTTCATTAAAATATTTTTATGTAATTTCTGAATAATAAATTATGAAAAACAAAAATTCGCTGTGCAGAGAAAAAGTAGTACTACTTGCGGACATTAAGCCATCAGTGTTATTTGAGATGTTTCAAAATCATGACCCCTTTAGAAGACAGACAGCACTAAACATTCCTTCCATAGCAACTATATTCATAGCAGCAATGTACCAGAGTCAGTCAAACTTAATAGCCCACCAGACATTCCATGCTGCTGATAGGTTGTTGGGGTTTCCACTGTCAGATTTTTTTCTGAAATTACAATACAGGATAAGTGAGTTGCAATTTTTTTTTTACTAGTGTAAGGCTTTTGATCAATACTACAGTTTCTGTAAGGAGAGACCTGTGGGTAGTGGTGCCAAATTTGACTTTAAAATGCTGCTATGTACATTTTTTTTTTCTACAGAGGCTGGCAAAAGACTTTTTTTTTATTATTTCTTCCTTGCCTCGACTACCTACTGGCAGTTAGGAAGTCCAGAGTTCTGTACTGATGTTTGAGACTCCTAGTTTGCCTTCTGTGCTGGGATCAGACTGGAATGCATAACATGTCAGCAAAGCAGTGTGGCTGGTGGCATTGTGCATGACAGAGAAGGCCTGATCCCATGCAAGCATTCTCTGAAGTGGAACACTCAAAAGACAAAACCTTGTTCGTTTCTAAAATGTAATTTTTAATGTGTTTTGATAAATATTGCCAGTAATTTGTATTTCAAACTCATAGAAAGCTCTGAAAGAAAAACCATATTCAAAACAGTTCACGAGAATACAATTTTCTTGATTTCTCTTAGGTCTTTTTTGAGAAACATAAAGCTCCCAAGGAGTGGCATGAAAGTACAATATAAAGGCTTCACATTAAAAATTTGGTTTTGTCTTTCCCTTTCAATATTTTTAAGGAGGAAAGAAAAACTCCCCAATTTTAATTTTCAAACTGTAAGTCTGTTATTACACAGCAAAGATGTGAAAGCTTTTGTTTACTGCACTCTTACAGTCATGGCACTGCAGTCTAAATGAGCTTTTTATTCATGTTACTGCAGAATATAATTCAAGTACCTGACTTTAACTTGTAAAGGATACCATTGGTTTCAAGGTTCCACTGAGGCCACGGGTACACAAAAAAGTTGCTGTGAGACAAGCCAGGGTGTACATCTGCTTTGTCCCAATGTGTGTAACATTGCCTCTCCGTGTGCTCTCACTTCATTCGAACTGTGTGCTACTTCACTACTAACAAGGGGCAAGATTTTCTGCTCCCTTATGTATAAACATCTTAACGTCAGAGATATGTGCTTCCCTCACCAGATTCCTCTCCTAATTGAAATAACTTACATGACCTTGTGTCTGCCTAGTTATTCACATCTAAAGCAGTAGCTAGTGATGTACTTGAAACTGGTGAGATTAGCATGATATATTTTAGAAAATAATAAGTTCTGTGACAACTGTTGCTGTCTGATGCAAAATGTCCTGCTTTAATAGGTTCACAAAAACTATACCTTTTTTTGTAAATAGATATCTCTGAAGATTTATATGTCTTTATGTTAATTAATTACTTTCCCTCTTTTATGTAAGCTGCTGTTCTCAGATAGATAACAGGTAAGAGACTGCAACACTCTAAATGAAGGGTGCAAATCACAGAATTATGAATTAATGTTAACCAAAGATGAGGAAAAAGAGGCCCTAATACTGTCGGGTCTTCCAGTATAGAATTCTGAAGTGACAGTGAATGCAAATTGGGCAATGAAACTTAAATCATGTAGACCCAACAGAAAGTAGGTTCATAATAGGGGAGTATAGGAATTTAGTTTCCTTTTAGAGCTTAACACAGTAAAATCCCCTGGTGTTATATACAGGTAACTTAGTGTACTAGATGAGGCATTTTCTTTGAAGACATTAATTGGTCATGATTTTGGTTAGGTTTGTGACTTTAAGGATGACTCTTACTACTGATAAGTTTGTTTGCTTGTTTGTTTGTTGTTATTTTGCACATCGCTGTAGAGAAGTAGAAACTTTGCAAGAAGAATGAAACTGTCTTGCTTAATTTTTTACTTCTATAGTATTGCTATTCTAATTTCAAAGAGTTTTATTATCTCCTCATGCAGAAAAAACATTGTGACTTTTACTTTCCATTCTTTTCAAAGAATGGTTGTGTTAAAGATAATAATTCTGTTTCCTGCTAACTCTAAGGTAAAGACTGGAACTTCTTATGAGATTCTATGCAGAATGTAAAGGTTTATACTTCAGCACAGAGAGAAGGTATATCACCAGAATATCCCTCTCCTGTTCACTCAAGGGAAAGAAAAACTTCTCTTTTTTTGTATTTTAGGATAGTCCTATTTTAAGAACTAGTCCATGGAGCAAGAGTTTAATGTCATTGCTTCAACTGCAATGCAAAGGGAAACTGGAACATGAAAATAAGCACAAGCAAAAGAATACTATTCTGGCATTTGAGCATTTTGGAGTTCGTTTTCAACAAGAAACAAATATTTTGCTTCCCTCACAAATCTTTTATAAAAGTAAGTAGTATCCAGGAAAATAAATAATAACTCAGATGGCAGGAAAAAACCCAACTGTATTTCCTGCTTTGCTGGGACCTGTGCCATAGCCTAGTTATTGAAAAAGCAAAACTGCCCCTGAAGTGAACCTGGAGAAGCAGTGCAGCAGTGCAGTGCTGTAACCTGGTGTACAACATGAGCATCTTTCTCCCCAAGCCCTCTCAGAGGTTTGGAGTGTGCAATAGAAGGGAGTTTTTTTCCAGGGACTGGCTGTAAGATTTCAAGTTATCTAATATACATGCTTGATTGTGGAGGTGAGATACACCTTTGTGACTGCAAACTCTGTGTCTTATGAAGGACTCCAGTGCTGCCCTACAAGCAGAGAGAATTCCACTCTTCTGAAAGGGGCTCTGAAGCAAAAAGGAATGTGTGAAACCATATCACTTGTAACAACCTACAAATCCCTTTTTACAAAATTCAGAAAAAAACCCCTACAAAATAGGCCTACTTGCCACTTTCCTTCCTTGAAGAGGAATTGATAATTTTTTCTACAATCTACACAGTGAGTAAGTTGCTATTATTCCTGGTGCTGTCAGGCTGGAACCATTCTCTCTTTATCTGAGGACTCCAAATATATCTTTTAAAAAAGTTGTGTCCATTATCAGTTCAGAGAGCCAAGTTACTACATGCACCAGTGATCCCTGAAACAAAACTGAACTGTCATTATATTTGGTCACCAACATCTGCACAATTCCCATTATTAAAATCAGGCCAATATCTCTTATTGTACACCAAAATGAGCCCTTTATTTTTGAAATAAAATAGTTGATTTTAAAAAATATTTCATACAATACAGCTTTATGCTCACCTGAAGATCTCAGTTCCCTGATGTAATTTCTCCAAATATATAGATAAAGATTTTTCAGAGAGTAGAAAATAAATTCCTGAAAAGAGGTAAGAAACCCCTCCAGAGCAAACAATGAAGCCTCTTCATTTCAGAAACTGTTTCTCTTCCCAAAGGCAGTGGGGATTTGATGGACCTGGCAGACTTAATTCCCAAGCCAAATTCCTCTTACAGACAAAACCCTGCTGGCTAAGCCACTTTCATATTCAACGAGCTCCAACACAGCCTCTGATCCAAAGCTGGCAGTTTGACACAAGAAGGAAAGTGATTTCTCAGGTGAATATATTGCAAACCATGTCTCATCTCTAAACATCCAGAGGTTTTTTCTCACATGCTGAACAAGGGGAGTAACATGGATCCCTGTGGTATCTTCTCTGTTCGAGGGAGCAATGACTCATCAATTTCGTGTGAGTTTTCACAGAGAGAAGGAATGGAGACACTCAAGAGGTATTCTCTGTTGGTGGTAACTACAAATATCTCAACAAAGTATCACATTTGGATGTCTCAAAGGATAGTAGTTAATAAAAAAAAAAATCTGCATTCTAATTTCCTTTTGATCCATAGCTGGGTTGCTGCATACCCTGGATGGTAATATGACTTGTCGGGCTGACAGAAATGTAAAGCCTCTAAGTTGTTGGAGTGCCATGTTTTTAAAGTGAATTTTCTGGGGAAAAAATCAGTTTATTGCTTTGCAGCTATCAAGGAAATAATCACATACAGCTGTTTTTGTTTCTCAGCTCATTGTTTTTCAGCAAGGATAGAATTGATATCCAGCAGAAGCCATGTAGCTCGTCAGTTTTTACTAAACATTTGTTGGTACCTCACTGATTTGAAACTAATAACTGATACTATGGAATGCTGTCATGACAGAGCAGTGGAAATTCAGGCAAACTGCATTTGCCTACTAAGATACTATTTGTTTCTGCAAGAAAGCACAGTTTTGAGATTACATCTGAGCAATCTGAATTCGAATTCCTCACAGCAATCAGAAACCAATTCGGCTTTCAAATGAATGGAGGCAAGTAGGATATATGAAGTGGTTATTTTTCACAAACTATACTGTCTTTGGGATTTTTCAGACATTAACATGGAGCCATGGTCTACCTTTTACTTACAACTTCTCCTTGGATGGATTCTAGGCATTCTCCAGCAATTAATGGCCTGTTCCATCCACACATGGAGCTCCAGCACAGGGCACTTGGACTGCTGCACTGAAAGGGTCCACAGTTCCAGCCCTTCTCTATACTCAACACTGGTCATATACTCAGTGTTTTAACAAGTTCTGAATATGGCTTAGTAGTTCTTTATTAGCATGCTTTCCATTCTGAATGTCTTTCTCAACTTGGACTTTCCCTCTAACATCTTTCTTTGTGATTTGTTTTCTTAGCTATCTTTATGACTATGTGCTTTATGTAAATCCGCAATGATACTGCTACTGCTTTCTTCCTTTCATTAGCCATAAGAAAATATTTTCCAGTGTTTTCAGAAGGTTTCCTCACAGCCTTCCTCCTTTCCTCATTTTAATAAAATTAATGCTGAATTATGCCTTTTTTAGTTAATGTTGTGTGCATGGTTCTTAGGCTGAAAATATGAAAGACAATATAGTGACTAGCAACTGAGGCCAATTATGTGAATCATTTTGAAGCTTGTACAGGGCATGATTAATTAATCTTACAGTTTTTGATAGCATCTATTTACTGTGTCACAGAAACAAATTATTTGCTCATAATGAGCACCCCAAGACTTACTAAAATTTATATCTTACACATCAGGAACAATAAAACTCAAAGTCAACACCATGCAACTGAGTTGGGCACCTCTACACCCCTTTTCTTGTTATTATTTCCTGAGGGAACACTTAATAGTAAAAAGACAACTAATATGTCAAATTTGACAGTAAATTGATTTGTCATGTCAAGCTTATTTAAACCAACCTCTCGACTACAATATTTATGTAACTTCACACAAGTTTTAATACCTAAATCATCATAATCCCAAATTTACAGGGACATTGGCAAGCTGTGCAGGAGGTTACATATTCATTAAGGCTGAGATCCTTGTTCTGTGCAATTCAACAAAAGCAATGATCAACCCTAAGAATCTACTTCAAATCTTTTCTGAAAACTAAACCATGAAGAATCTTAGGAAAGTCCATAGAAGTGGATACCTATGTGATACAAACTAATATCCAGTAAGTTTTGTCAAGATATAGCACATCAGTTGCTTCTGGAATCTGAGTATATCATTTGAAGAAACATTAAATTTTCTGCATGTACATATTCCCTACCCATGACCACAAAAAACTACTGGAAAAAATGTATCTGTTTTGTTTCAAAGCAGAGAGCTGTATCTCTTTCCTGATTTTATCCATAGTTGCATCCTAATACAAATATCTATTCTATTTTGATTTCATACCCCCAGGCAAATGCATTTAACTGCAGTGCACTGGCTGAGAGTTCTGTTTCACATTCTGTACTAGGATATAAGGTTTTTAAGAACATACAAAGTGTTCACTTGTGGATTCAATCATGGCAGTGTGCCTGGGAGCAGCATTGCAGCCTCTCCAGAGCAAACTTAAATGATTTAGTGTAAAATTTAGACTATAGCACAAATGAAAACTAGAAGAAAAATGTCAATAAAATTGCAAGGAAGAAGTAAAGACTCTTCTAGCACCTTGAAACATTAGCAATTTTATTCAGAAGAAATTGCAGTATATGCAAACTTCCACTGCATGAAAGATTATGAATCTGCCTTCCACACTCAGTTGAGCTATTATATTAAATAAGAAAATTCACCCTGGCTGCAGCCGTACTTGTGTACATCCCTGTATGCTTCCCAAGGGAATATTGGAAGAGTGGATGGCTGTAATATATTCTCTCTCACCCATGTACCCTTGCTAATCACAGCCCTCATTTGCCAAGAAAACAGACAAACAAATAAATAAAGTTGTATTCTAAAGTAATACCAGAAGTATTTTGAGAACATCAAAAGTAATGTCAAACTTGGCTGAAGTTGCAATTACCTGCTCCCTTCAACCAGGATGCCCACATTTACGGGCAGTCATACCTGCAGAGGTATCTGGGCCCTAATACTCCAACTCAATGCACGTACTATTTCTCTGGCACGCTGACATCGATGCCCATCTGCTGGAGTGGCATCATGCCACTTGCAAGGTAATAACGCAGTTTCAGCCGGAGACACTTGCCAAGCACAAACAGGTTTGTAAGCTGAGCCTTCAGAACACAGTGCTGTGAAAGATTTTTCCTCTAAGATCCCTTTGGGAAAACACCTACCACATTATTCCTATGTACATGAGTTTCAGCACTCAATGCCATGTCTTTTCATATCAAGTATAGCATACACACTATGGAATGCTATTGTTATTCCAAAATTGCATTTGTTCTAGGCAGTTGCTGAGACTGAAGTTATAGAATTTCAGCAGCAATTAAGATGGTATTAAAAGCAATAATAGTAACAACAACAATAGTAACAGTAATAATGGTAGTAGCATTACAATTGCATTGTTAGCTGTTCTTGGAGACAGCAGCTAAGGAGTTAAAAAGCTGATACTGATTACCCATTCTCAGTTCATCTTGTATCTATTGAATTTTCACTGTAATGTATCTTTACTTGTAATAAGGAAAAATTCAGTAATTTCCAGCCAAAGTAACAGTAACAGGCTGAGGTTGAAAAGCATCTCTGGAGTTTGTCTAGTCCAACTCCTTTGCTCAAAGGTTGGTCATCTAGAGCCAGCTGCTAAAGGGGTGTCTCAGGTTGGGAGTTGAGTATCTCTAAGGATGTAAACTTCATAGCCTCTGTACAACTTGCTTCAGTGTTTGACTATCCTCACAATAAAAGGTGGGGTTTTATGTTTAAATGAAATCTCCTGTATTTCAATTTGTGTCCATTGCCTCTTGTCCTTCCACCAAATACCATTGGCCTAAATTACTTTTTGCTCTCTCTTAAAGTACCTACACACACTGATGAGACCCCCCCTGAGCATTCATCTGTCTCAGCCTCTCCTCATAAAGATGCTCCAGTGCCTTAATCACCTTCTTCGCCTGTTCCTGGATGAACCTCAGGAAGTCCGTATCTTTCTTATAATGGAATGACCATGAATTGACCCAGCACACCAGATGTTTCCTACCAGGGCTGTGTAGAGGCAAAGGATCACCTCTCTTGGCATGCTACTATTCCTAATGCAGAATAGGATGCCATTGATATTCTCTGCCATGAGGGTACACTGCTGGCTCATGTTCAATTTGTCGTTCACCAGAGCCCCCAAGTCCTTTTTTTAGAGCTGCTTTCCAGCTGCTTGACCTCTAGCACTTACCAGTGCACAAAATCCAGATGCAGGACTTTGCATTTCTCTTTGTTGAACTTCCTGTTGGTCCATTTCTCCAGCCTGCTGAGGTCCCGCTGGATGGCAGCCCAACCATCTGGCGTATCAGCAACTCCTCCTAGTTTTTCACCCTCTGCAAACTTGAGGGTGTTGCTCTTCTGTCACCCACTTAGCTAGTCACTTCATCATAGAATGCTATCAGGTTTGTGAGGCATGATATCTCCTATGCAAAAACCTTCTGTTTATTACAAATCGCCTTATACTTAATGTGTCTGGAATTGTATGCAACGCTATTTTCCCAGGGAGTGAGGTGAGGCTGACTGCTCTATAGTTCTCAAAATCTGCCTTCTTGAAGATACATGCCTTTTGCTTTCTTCTAATCCTCAGGAAGCTCCCTTGATCACTATGATCTTTCTAACGTGATTGTAATTGGCTTCACAATGAGATCAGCCAGCTCCTTTGGAACTTGTGTGGGCATTCAACCACAGTCCATGGGACTTAAGAATGTCCAGTATGGTTATGTTCCTTAACAAGATACTCTGCTATACCAGGTTAAGTAATTTTTCCAGAGATTCCCACTGGTTCTTACCTGGAGGAAGCATATTTGGCTGTGTAGCCTCACAGATCATAATTCTTGGGTTGGAGCTTGCAGTTCAACTTACTGGAAAAATGATAGATTATGAAATAGTAAAATATTATCACAGTTCAAAAATACTATCAAGTCCAAGATTATGAGAGAGACTGCATTCTTACCTTCAGTTTTAGGGTATGGCTTTTTTTCTCAGAATTTATTTTAAAATAATATCTAGGAGGTATCTTCTAAAGCACATCAGGCATTGGAAAAGGGTGCCAAAGGAAGTGGTTGAGTTGCTGTTCCTAGAGGCATTTAAAGGATGTGTAGATGCTGCTCCTTGGGAAGTTGTTTAGTGGTGGATTTGGCAGCACTGGGTTGATGGCTAGACTTAATGAGGTCTTTTCCAACCTAAAGAATTCCATCATTCTATGTTACATTGCAGTATTCACTATTTTAGATTGAAAAAAATTACTGCATGTGTTGAGAAGTTTATATTAAATATACATAATATTATAAATATAAACATCTCAAATGTTATGAAAATGAAAGTGAGTGCTTTAACTGCTGGATAACCAGCTCATTATCTAGCTTGCTGATTTTTACATATAGTCACACCCTTAGCCCTTCCTTGCATGTGCTCCTGTGGTTAATTGTTTCTCCTGTAAATTTAAAGGTTACTAGTGAAAAACAGGGGAAAAAAAGAGAAGCAGAAACTGGATCCTCCCTAGTGCAGAATGTATAACTGCTAAAGACAATGACACATAAGGAGTTCCATTTTCTTCAGGATGAAGTCCTGTGTGCCACAATCTGATCATTCTCAATCATCCTTATTGCTCATGAATGTAATATTCTTTTATTCCATATAAACTTCAGACTCCCAAAACAAACTCAGTGTGGCACAGGAGGCTACAATGAAATGGGTTTTGTTATTCATAAAATGATGGGTTGAGAGGATGAACATTCTTGAGTATTCATTTGCCATCTACCCCTGTGGTTTCAAGCTCAAGAATATTATCCCGTCAATAAGTCTTCTCCAAAGCTGTTTTTGCAAGCTGGTACAGGACTTAGAAACTTCTATTTTGCCTACTTGAAGTGAAAATTAAAGACAAATGTGTATTTAAACCTTGGTAGCCATGGAATGTGAAGAGGGTGGTATAACTTAATATTTGTATATGCGTCTTCCTCACTAAAATTCAAACCAACAAGAATTTAGGAACTTGTATCCTTGACTTTTTCTTCACAAAGATATTTCATGTTTGGGAGAAAACACAGATGTGCATATCTTTCCTGCATAACTTCTAATGAAGTTTTTATCCTGCTTGGTTCTTTCAGATACTGACAAGCAAAAGCAAATTTCAAAACTTTTGTACAGTTTTGGTGTAGAAAACACTGGTTTTTTTTTCATAGCTCCATCACAGAAAATCTAGAACAAAACCCCATAAATATTAAATTAAAAAAAAATCTGGACAGGAGAGTGACACAGTACTGAACTAAACACTGAGCAGGGCTTGGGAGGAGAAGTCACTCACCATATACAATAACTGGCTCTCCAGAAATGGAGAAGGCAAGACCCCAGCATTCTGGGGAACTGCATATAGATCTTTCATCTAGTCACTATGAAAACAAGCTATTGAACACATTTCCAATAATGGCAATTTTAGCAAGTGAAAAAATTGTTTTCAAATAAGTACAGAAGAAATAACAAAATAATTTCTTCCGTATGTAATAATTCATGAAAATCCAAGATTGTCTTGTGTATTACATTTATTTAAGTAAAGGTGAGAAGATGAATTTGAAGTAAATGATATGCAAAGGATGGGTTTTGACACACTTCTTGGACCTGTAGACAACAGCACACATTCCTTTGTCTAACTTGAGCAAAAAGTTATTATTTGTATATTCTGTAGCCTATCTAGAAGAAAAATTAGAAAGAGGATTGTCAAGAATTCAGATTAATTCAAACTACCATGTCAAATCATTAACAGTGGCCAGTTTGGCAAGGGTCCAAAACAAGGAATTCTGCAAAGTTCTTACTAGTACTTAAAATGGAGGAAAGGCATTAACAGAGGGAGGAAATCAGTCTGGGGTAAAAGGAAGGGGGGTGGTGGTGATGGAAAGGTTAAAAGAAAGGGAAAAATGTGACGGAAAATTATTTTGTTTAAAAGCTGGCATTTGGTATTTTCAAAGGGCAAAATGTGTTTTTTGTTTTATGACAAATGAATGTAAAAATGTGCATGCCTTGTGGCCTAGAGGACAAAACAGTAGGATCAATGTTCTTTTTGTACTCTATGAAGCTTGAGATTAAAGTCCCCACTGATAAACTGAACATTCTTTAAAAGTGACCAGAAGCAAACAGTGTCTGTTTGCTGCTACTTTATTAGAAAGATACCACTGAGAATAGCTAAGAATATTATTTGATCTTAAACAGGTTGACCAAATTATTGCAGTTGGCTCCAGTACATGAGATGCCTTCTGCAAATTATTGTTTCTGGTTATAAACCTTTATAGTATCTCAGAATGAATTATGTATGTATTTCATGTTTTCTTTTCTTTTATCAGCCTTGATGTTCTCATTTCAAGTTTCACCCTAGCCTCCTAATAATGCAATATTGAGGCCATTCAGACACTAATTATGCCTCCATGGCTTTCTTGAAATGACTAAATCAGCATCAGTTCTATAATTATCATTAGTAAGTTTGTATCTGTGTCTCACACCACATGAAAAGCACAACTTTAAATGATTTATGAATATATGCATCTGTAACATGGAATGTGCTCTTTCTAATACTATACATACAAGAGGCATAGAGATACTTCAAACATATGTACACCTGTATGTATGTTCTCAACTTCACTGAACTCTGCTGGGTATGTCACACAAACACAGCCTGGTTGTATAAAAATTATTGCAATGCTGTTCTCTCAATAGATGTATGTGTGAGATACCATCAAAGTGGGTATATTTAAGCATCCTGACTATTTAAATAGAGCAAAATATAAGCAAGTGTTCATCAAGACTAGTGCTCAGACTTGATAATTTCCTAATTTTCTTTGTGTTTATAAAAAGTCCAGCAGGAATGACTGGCAGGACAGAAAGAGGTATACATATACAAATGCAATTCCTCTATATTTTCATTGTTTCTCCCTTTGAATTATTGATGTTGCCAGTAGTCATTTGTCAAGAAAACAAATCAAGATACATATACTATAGTGCGACACTTCTGTATGTTTGTAAACTGTTTGTGCTGCCCAATGCTTATATTTCAAGTAAAAGCAAAAATAAAAGGAGAATTCTGTAAAATAAATAATATTCCTAAATTTTTAACAACAATGTTGTGAAGAATAATAAACATACAACAAAAATAGTACATAAAGAGAGCTTATGGACAGCTTTGAGTCACTTATACCCTACAGAATCACCTGTGCATTTGGGAGCTGAAAAACATAAGTAGACCTACAAAACACAGCATCTTGTGAGATGGCACAGAACCTCATAGCCCACTTTGGTCTCTGATAACAACTGATTTCTGAATTTCTCTCCTCCCTCCTTTCCTCTCTTTCAATACAGATTCTTTGTTTTGTATGGAAAGTTGTGCTGATCACTGGTATTTTATGACCTACATTATTACCCTCTAGGTAGCGGAATGATAGTGCCAAACTAATTATTGCATTGTCTAATTTTAAATCCAGGTCTAGCGAGATTAACAACTTGCACATTAATTCTGAGCATCAACAGTGCACCTAACATAATGCAGTTTTAAATGAAAGAAGCCTGCTATGAAAACTTTTATATACTTTCATCTGGATCATCAGCTAATGTAAATTACTACAGCACCATTGACTTCAATGGAATTATGCCAGCCTTCCCAACTGGATGATTTGGCCTTTTTTTTTTTTAATTCAGGAAATGTTTCTGGTTTGAGCCACGTGAATGTCAGAGGGGAAAACACTGATTTCACTTATAAATGTAAGATCTCATCTACGTAAGCCCAGAACGTGTCTGTTAAACTCAGTGGATTAATTCCAGATTTTCATCCCTGTAAATGAGATCAGAATTGGCTTGGAATGTGCTTTTGGTTCCTTGACATCCCCCTCCCCCAATACAAACACTCTCAGTACAGAGAAGGATTTTTCAGTTCTTCCTAATTAAAATTTAAAAGAAAAAAAAAAGATAGAAAAAGAAGGACATTCACAGTCATGGAAAGTGTGAAAACTGCTTTGTAGATAGGTAGAAAACCAGACTTGGCAATGTGTCCTTACTTGCTGTTTCATCCTGCTAATTTTTGTGAAGAAACTTATGTGTTGGAAAAACATAGAAGCTCCCTGTATCTGAATGCTGTCAACAGTCAGGCAAATTTGGATCTAAAATGTAGTTTTGGATCCTAAAAAAAAAAATATTAATTTCGTGTACTGAAAAGAGAAACAGTCCTGGAGAAGTGCTGAACCATGTCAATTTAGCCAGAAAATTAAATAATTGTGTAACACAGTGGGTATAAAGTTTCATTTCATTAGAAAGCTGCTGAATTGAAAAGAGTCTTAGACTATTTAACTATCCTTTCAGCTGCATGGAAAGAAAAAATGTCATCAATAATCCCTTCCCCACATACTTGGCATGATAACTGGCAAAGAAAAAAACAAAACAGCAAAACATTTAGTTTGGCATATTATATCCCCAGAATCAGAATCCTTCACACCCAAGGTTGTGGTACTAATGGCATCCTCTGCATGGCTGCTGAAGGGCTGTGTTGACCCCCATGATAATATTCTGTGGTACTTTGTCTCATGTTTAATTCTGATTAAGTTGTGCAATTGTATCAATTTAAGGTCAAGGTATTGAATAAATTCTTTTGTGAGAACAACTAGCAGGTCTTTTAAATTTAAAAAGACTCACATGTCTAATGAGCTTATGAGAATAGAATTACAAACGATGATCTTTAAAATAAATTGTAATTTTATGGATACTTATTAAGAGAATTTATTGTATTGGTAATTTGCTATATTATAAGTACTGCTGCCAGTTTAACAGAAGAAAAGAATGCAGCAGCTACTTATTCTTGTCCTTGTCTCTGGTACTGTTGATCTGAAGTGGGGAGAAGGTTTCTACAGAATATTTAAGGTTTGTGATGTCTTACTGTGCAGTAAGGATGACCTGCAAGTTGTCACGCTCTGGCCCTGATCCAGCAAAGCACTTAAGTGTGTGCTTAACTTTGAGCATTCAAGTTCCATTTACTGTAACATGATTACTCACGTGCACAAAATTAAGCACATACTTCAGTGCCTTGTTGACTGCAGTCAGTGCTGTGCATTTAGCAAATTTGATCTTTCTAAGGAAGTTAGAAGAAGAAAGTACAAGTTAGCAAGATTTAATTGTTATATTTCACACAGTGGCGAAGGATGCTCCTTCTAATAGCACAAAACACAACAGTATTAATTTACTTTGTTAAGTTCTTTACCTTCTAAATGGGACAATAAATTCTTGCAATGGAAGAATAGCATATGTGGAACAGCTGTGTTGCTCAGGTTATCTGAATAAAAATGCTTGAATAGTTTTTTCTTTTTCTTCTTCAAAAAATGTAAAATAAACTTGTCTGAAATGTTGGTACTTTTGCATGTTGGAAAGGTGTTTTATTTGGATATTTGATTAAGGCTCATGAACATGACATTCTTAAAAATTAATACCTAGTAAGAATTAAAAAATGTTTCACTTGTTTGAAAAGCTGTAGAGAATGAAAAGTTTTAGAGATGACTGCACAGATATATTGATAATGCTATTTCAAGACTTAAATACACCCACATCAACACCAAAGGCAATGTCAAAAACATTAACAATAAATTACTATATATATATTGCATTACAAGTCATAAACCTTGTTTTAATTTTACTATTAAAATAATTTCATGCTGTGAAGATCAATAACATGGTGTTAGGGTGTTACTTAGAGGAAGATATTTGCCTTAGAGTAAAGGGAACTTTTACACAGTAAAAGAAAAAAAGTGAGTAAAAGTTTGCTTCTAAGGCAACAGCAAACAAATTCCTGTGGGTATTTTATCAGACATGCAGGTCCTATATCATGTAATTTTTTAGGGAAACTTTTTCATGTGCATGTGTGACTTTGAGCAAGTCCACTGTTCTGTTAAATTTTTTTCCCCTTTGATTTCGAAGTTGATTCCATTGTAGGGTAAATGAGAGATTTTTTTAATGTACATTTGGAGATGAGATACAAAGATTTTTTGATATCAAGGGCTTGGAAAAAGCACTTGGGAAAAAAATTGCAGTTTCGCAAGCATACTACTGTTTGATTTTTACTGTTCCCTGTTCCACTCCCTCTCCAAAATAAAGTGTCGGGGTTTTATATTTTTTTCTTTCATGGCACTGTCTAAATTAAGTCATTAAGTATTAAGCATTATGTAAAATACATTTCTGTTGTCGGTAATCATTAATTGTGGGCTCTCTAATGGGATATTTAGAGTCAAAGTTTCATTGTAAGAACCTGTTTCCAGTTGCTTGTTAGTTTGTCAAACATAAATAACTGGGTAGCAATTTTCATGCCAAATATCTGCCTTGGGCTATTTTTTCAAAACTTTCAGCAAATATGGTCAGCTGATTCTCAGAATGCACTGAGGGAAAATCTGGTTTGCTCATGTTAAGAAATCTTTGAAATATTTTGTTGACTACTGGCTTGTAGTGGGACTTGGTGCTTGGGAAGGAATATTCTTCCACCAGCCTATGAAATTCTTCCTCAGTCTGGAGGAAGCTGAACCTCTGTAAAATTGTTTGCATATTTAATTTACCACTTCTTCAAAGATTCTGTGTGCAGTAGGTATATTCTTTCCTGGGGCTTGCAGATCTGAGCAGGACTTGCTCTCAGTTTTCTCTTTTCAGTTGCCAGTGGTGCTAAATACAAAGAGAATAAAGGTGTCCATCAGATGCTCTCAGTCTTCTTCCTGCAAATCACTGGAAAACATGGAATAAGAAACAGCTTGATCGGAATTCAGAAAGGGGAGACCATCAAGGAAAGTGAAAAAAAGAAAAGCAACAAAAGAAAATATGTCCAGACACAGGAAAAAGGCACAAGTCAAAGGTCATAAAATGTGATGGTAGTTTAGGACAAGGACTTATGAGTGAGACTGGTACTGGACAGGAGTGCAAATAGGAAGGACTGTGATTGAGATACGGAATCAGGGAGAAGGATGCTGGCACCAAGGCAAACAGAATATTTGTAAGGCCATGAAGGAGTTAGGAAAAAGAGAAAGAATGTGTTCCTAGCTGTCATTCCTCTGTCTTGGTTGTGTTGGACTGTCAAATGTCTCTGAATTCTTCTGGCCTTGTGTGGGCACCTCATCCTCCTCTAGTTCAAATAAGGAGAAGGTGTTTTAAGTGAGAACAAGTTATTAATGTATTTGTTAAGTCAAACTACAGGGATTAGTGTGGTTCTTAACCAGTTAATGAACAAGACTGTGAAAAACAAAAGACAGAGAGTAAAAGCCCTAAAAACATTCAATTCCTTCCTAGAGTTCCCCAAGAGGGACTTTCTGTATTAAAGCTTGCTTTAAAAAAATTGAGAAATTGTAGTAAAAATGCATTTGTGACCAGGGTAAAAAGTATTAAGCACTCAAAATTCAAGAAATGCCAGAGGGCATATGTCTTTTCGGATATTTATGTGACAAACATCTATATATTGTTCTGTTATACAGAGCACTTGCTAAATGAGTATTTTTGTTGGGTATTGTGAACAACTTCTCCTCCAGCACTAAAATGGAAAACAGAAGTGACTTCAGTGGACCAATATTTTTATGATGCCAAAAGTATCAAATATTCTGCAAGATAGTAGAGAATGGCCAATAAAGGGTTTGTCTAGAAATCTCGCTAAAATCAAGGCGATTGATTAATACAGAAGTGGAAATATACAAAGAAAAGAACAAAAATATCTCTTTAAAACCTCAGAATCTAACCCAAAGTGGTTATAGTTTTTACATTGGCACAGGTAAAATGCAAAAGTGCCTCTATGGACAGATGTTCTCTATATATTTTTTTTCTTTCTGACACAGTCAGGAATTACACTAAATAAGGCCTATGGTCATGGAATCATAGAATAGTTTGGGTTGGAAGGGACCTCAAAGTTTGTCTAGTTCCAATTCCCCTGCCATGGGCAGGGACACCTTCCACTAGAACTGGGTACTTAAAGCTTCACCAAGCATGGCCTTGAACACCTCTGGGGATGAGGCATCCACAGCTTTTCTGAGTGATCTATTCCAGTGTCTATTTTGTCACAGTAAAAGATTTCTTCCTAATATCTAATCTAAGCATACCCTCTTTTAGTTTGAGAGATCACGTGATATTTTGTTAGGATCAGGTACTGGCCAGTACCTAAACCAGCAAGCTGTGTGCCAAGGAGTCCAGGAAGACAATGTGTTCCTGGCTTAGTCACTGACCTAGGGCTTAGGTGTGTTTGAAGTGAAACTGCAGATCAGCGGTATGGATAGAAGGGAGGATTTCATCCCTTGCAATCTCCTGGGAAGAACCTAGAAGTAACGTGCAACTATACTTGGAATGTATTACTCCTCTGTGTTTAACCATTGTCCCATTGTTTGCTATGGGGCTTTTATACGGCATTAGTTCAACTAAATGTTAGCTCTTAGTATGCAAGACAAAGACAATCACTTCTGATCTATATTTATAAATACTTTAGGGCCTCACAGGTGTCATTGCCTCCTGGAATCTGAGCTCCAGCTAGCTGAGGCAGCCATTGCACTCATACTGACACATAAGAATGTGGTCTGAAAAGGAAGTGAACCTTTAGCTGTAAAGGTGAGAGATCTGTATGATGACCACTCTAGTCACAGGCAGAAGATAAGGGAGGCCCAGGAGGGCCTATCCTGCCACACACATTCTGGAAAAGTCCAAGCATGTGGGATCTGGAGCCACCTCAGCTGCTCAGAGGCAATCCAGCGGGTATAAACATCTGATTTGAGTTGCCTGAGCTCTTAAACAGATTGTGCTCCTCACAAAGGAATAAAGTAATACACACAGTCACCATTGATCGAAACTCCAAAAAAGAGCACTTGTAGCCCATTTATTGTAGCACATCCTAGTAGGCAATGCAGCCCCCCAATGACAGGTTGCCCCACATGAGCTCTGAGAGTGGGAGACTGGAAGCATTCCCCAGCACAGAGGGAGGGAGGCAGGCAGGAGGCCCTGCCCTGGAGGTCTGCACTGCCAGCACACAAGGGGAGTACAGGTACTGCCAAATTTCAGCATTAGAAGAACTCAGACATTGTCTGCCATTTTGAAAACTTGCTCTCATTTACAAATAAAATCTGTATAATTAATGTAAAGTCACTAAAGAATGTATCTCTGAACACTGTTGTTTTTATTATAATTCTTAAAAGCCTTTGCTAGACTTACCAAGTAGAAATTACAGAGTTCCCATGCATCAAATCAACATCCCATAGGAGCATAGTTAGATGGTTTTGTTCTTTGTTTTCTGTGATTTTTGTTTTGTTTCCACAATTCACTTGGTTTAAATGTTATTAATCTAGATTTGCTGAAAAGGTCTGTGAACCTTTCAAAGAATGTGATCTGAGTTTGGAGTTTGTAACAAAACCTGAAACCAGGCAAGTTTTATGTGTTTTTGAATTTCATTGTGAATGTTTCACCTAGATATTGAAATAGGCTCCAAGTAACATTCCCAGTTTCAAAGTCTGTGAGAATTTCCCATTCAGAAGGATCAGGACTGGTAGCATTTTAAACAAAGAGTGGAATTTATCCATGTACAGATGAGCTGAACAAGGCCTTCCCTTCAGCCTAATTCACATCTCAAAATAAGAACTTGATACAGTATGTATGTCTTATGCTGACCTTCTGCACAGAGATGAACGTCAGCCCATACAAACATATGCTGCATGCCTATTGTTTCAACTTCTGCTATTTTAATGTGGCAGGAGAAGCCTGAAGAAAATAAAAATATAGGTATATTTAATATAAATGAAAATACTGAGGTTAATGCAATACAAAGATTGGTAAATACATTCTTTATTGGTCAAAAATTGTAAAAAGCACTCATGTTTATCGACTACTGTCTTATGGTAACTGCCAGTTGCTGTTTTCCTACAGGTACAAGTCACAGAGCTCTGTAACTGCGCAGGAAAATCATCTTTCTCTTGAGAGAAAAAGTGCATAGTGTCGTGGTTGGAGAAAATACAATGGGAAAAAAAATCCAGATGCATAAAATAGCAAAGACAAAAGCACCCTTTTTATGTTTAACAATATGATTTTTAAACCAAGCTCACGACCTTGGGATCATGATGACTTAGTGTCTGGTGCTGGCAACACTAGCAGAGGCAATATGCTGTGTTGCAGATTTCAGCATCAGAGACTTCTAAATGTAACATGTATAGCTGGGTCAAATTAGTGAATACCAGAGTCTACTGACGTGTTACCTGCATTTGGAGCAGTTGTCTGCTTGCCAAGGTGGCTGCTTAGTACCCACAAGCTCTTGTAGAAGGGACAATGAGCAGCTGTGAGCACAGGCAATGGGCTGACCCAGGCTCTGGGCCCATTGCTCAGAGACACCTGATGCTGAGGGCAGGGAAAAGGTGTCAGAAGAGCATGGTGCAGACTGGACCACAGCGGTGCTGTGGCCAGGTGTCTCACCTGCTGGCTGCTCTGGGCAGCTGTCTAAAGCTATTTCAATAGACTTCTGTTGCTATAGCTATGTTGCAAGTTCTAAAAATAGCTCTCTACATCCCAAAATTCACAGTTTAACTGCGTTTTCCTGTGGATGTTTTGTTTTACCTGGGACATACTGAGAAGCAAAAGCAGTATCTCTCCAAATTAGCTCCTTGTTTCAGGACACTTTGTCATTCCACCAGCAGCACTCTCCTTCTGTAGTACTGCTAGAGTTATTCCCAGCTGTCCAAGTGAGCCAGGAACACCTTCCATATTCTTAAAAAGGAGAACTCTGTCCAGCCCTTTTGCTCTGTCTTTTTATTTCCAATCTTTAGGCACAGCTTTGTCACACGGGCTATGGCCTTCCAAAAGTGTGAAAGGTGCCTATTTTCGCCAGCAGGTAAAAATCATTTTGGATTAAGTAAATCACTGCTTGGACAACATCAACCAGACAGGCCTTCCTGTCCTTTCTTTTCCTTCTCCATTATCTAGGTAGGATAGGGACTGGCTGATAGCTCACGGCAGCTTCTGCTGGCAACTAATTCAGAGTTGTATTTAGGCCTACTATATTACTGCAAAGGGAAACACGGGAAACGAGCCTATTCCCACTCCTCCAGATGCTAATCCCCTGGGACTGGTCTCCCCTGCCTCCTCCAGAGCCTTTACAGCCTCTACATCTTCCCTTTTTACTAAGAAAATTTAATCAGTCTCCTCTATATCCAGGACAGACAAACAACCCTCCGAAGCCATCCTTAACTCCACAGCAGGACAAGGAAGAGAGGAAGTGAAACCACTCCAGGACTCTAAACCAGAGCCCAGGAATAGCATCCGGACAGCGTGGCTTCTTCCCCGTTAGAAGGTAAAAATGCTCTGATAGTCCCATCAGATGCAAGCGCAGGAATGTGGCACTGTCTCGTGGGAAGCTCTCACTCCCCTTCTCACAGGTGCGGTGGCAGGGAAGCGGGCGCGCAGCCGTGTGCGGGATGGAGCAGGGAGAGCAGGGTGCTGGGGAGCACCGCGCACGGGGCTCGGCCGCTCCGGGGAGACCCGTGTGCGAGAGGCAGGGGCCGGTCCGTGCCGCCTGGCCACGATACGCCTTCCCTGGGAGCACGAGGAGCCTGTAAAGCCCGTCTAACAGCCCCCCCCGGGGAATCCCTCTGATGCAAGGGGAGTCCCCGGCAGCTGTGGGCCGGGGTAGCTGTGCTGGCTCCCTGCCATCCCCCGCCGAGCCGGGTTGGGAAGTGCGGGGAGAGGGAGGTGTGGCTGCCGGGGCCCCTCAGCCATTGCTGGCTACCGGGAATGCCTTTCCGCGGCTGCTAGCAGCCGGGCTCCGGCGGGCAGCGGCCGGGGCTCCCCGGGAGCAGCGCGGGGCCGGGGCACGGCTGCGCGGCCCCGCCGCCNAAACTGATCTTTGGCTCTTCGCGTGAAAGTGATTTGAATTTGGCTCGGCGGCGCTCTGCGCAGGCGTCCAGCTGCTGGCATGCTGGCTCCTTGCAAAGCAGCTGTTTTGGGTTTGAAATTCCAACATGGCAGAGGCTGCAGTCAGTCTTCCCTTCAAAAACTTGGAATGATTTCAAATCATAGGCACCTTCACTTAACCCGAGCCCCCATTCATCAGCAAACACATCGGATCGATGCTACTCTAACCTATCGGGTTCTTGTACCAAATCTCCAGGTAAGAGGATCTTTTTTTTTTCCTCCCCCCCCCCCCCAGTTTCCCTACCATCGTTTTAAATTTTATTAAATCTTAAAGATCTCCGACACAGCCGCGTATTAATCGCCTGATCGTGCCCTAAATATTTTGTCTAATTTGCGGTCGTTTTCTGATACTAAGCACTCCGGTCTGCTTGCCTGATCGTAGTCTGGAAAGTACAGATATACAATCGCAGTGCATGGTTTTTCCTCCTTGATCATTGCCAACAATAGTAGGCAGATTAAGAGTTCGCGATTGCAAGCTCTCTCCCCACCTCCTCCTCCTCCTCCTCTTAATTGGATTTATTTTTAAGTTGCTTTGAAAATAATAAAGTGCAGGTAACGAGGGTCTGGACATTGAGGCAACTAACTTCTGACCAAATAAGTGCAAATAAGAATCTCGCAGAACAAAAGTTAGGTTTAAATTGCTGTGTCTTGGCTGGAGCTGGGGGGGGGCACGAATATGTCAGAGGAGCTGTTGCAGTAAAATGTAAGCACATCATCTTGGAGGGGGTACAGCTTGGTGGGCGTATTGTTGGCTCAGGAGGGAGAGAAAGATGTATAATTTAATGGTATATACAATCCACTGATCCTATTACTATCCTCCCTGGAGCTCTTGTTAGTTTCAATGGGAGTGAGTGAAATTGACATGGACTTGCATTCCTGGTCATGTGCTTTTTTCCCCCCTTTCTTTCTTCTCTTGTGATCTGAGATCCCCTTTTTGTTGATGTTGCTTTCCCACTTAATTATATGCATGTAGGTTAAATGAATACCTGACGAAAGGGCCCACGTTTCAAGGCAGTGACATTTGATAGCTGAGAGGAAAAGTGGCTTTAATGAAAAGCAACCTTTGGAATTCCTGCTTGTGAAAAATCCAATTCAGCTTTTTGTGCTGCCAGCAAGAAATGATCAGTAGCACCAGTGTTTATGGTATGTCCGTTTTGGGATCTACTTCCTTTGCATCTAATAGCAAAGACAAATTTAAATAGCATGATAACGCACCGAGGACTCTGCATGCAAATATTTTGTAATAAATACCTAATGTTTAATAGTATATTTTCTTGTGTATATATATATAAGCATTTTTTTTCTCTTGCTATCATTTGTTTATCATTTCTGCTTCGATTATGGCATTAGTTTTGTCCATTGTATTGATCTCAGTTGTAAAACCTGAAGTTGCATGTTACCAGCAGTGCACTATACACACCACTGAACTCCAATGGTATGTAAATTAGTAAAACTCGGGGAGTGGAGAGGGCAAAAACGTTTAGCAATGAATATATACACCTACACATCTGTGTGCTTGTACATACATGCCTAAAACGCATCTTTTCCTTTTGCAAACTAGTATTTTTTTAATAGTTATTTAAACTCCAGCTGCTTTTCCCTCTCTTACTTTCAGCGTAATCATCTGCTAGAGATTCTAACTGATGTGGGGTGAGGGAATGTTTTGCATGTAAACAAACAAATTACTGTTGTGGCCGAATGCTTAATACGATTTAATAAGGAGTATTTTATGCTCAGTTTACAAGTGTCTGGTTCACACTGCTCTGCTCTCAATGCTTAACAGAATGCAATAATCAGGTGCTGAAACTGGCTTCATTTTAACGGTCACTCTCCAGCCCCCCACGCTGCCCCCTCCTCCAAAAAAATCAGATAAAATGGAGCATAGGGAATTTCAATAGAGCTCCTTGTGGTGCAGTACATGGACCTCTAAGTATGCAGTTAAGGCTAAGGAAATAACAACAAAAGTGACTATATGTCTGTTTTGTGCAACCAAAAAGGGGGTATGTTCACTTTTAATTGTGTGTGATAGTAACAAATAAGGATGGAGAGAGACCCTAGGAGGGAGAGAGAGTGTGCATGTGTGTGTGCGTGTGTGTGTGTGTTTGGGATAAGGGGGAGGTCTGGCGTGTGTGGCTGATGATCTCTCGTAATAACATATCTGAATGCAAGAAAGAAATTGAGAGAGCGGTTGCACAATGTACACTCCTATTTTGGTGTTGTAGGTGACTGTATTGCTAAACATATCCCAGGTGCTGTATGATGGGAATGATCTGATTGCATTTTGCATTTAGAACTTGTTGACTTTGGAACGATCAATAAGGCAACTGTTTATTTTAGATGCACATAATTTGCTTTGAGAAATGTTTTAAGGAGAAGAGCAAGCAAGCGAGAGCGGAGCATTTTTNTTTTTTTTTTTTTTTTTTTTTTTTTTTTCCTAGAGCTGTTGGAGCAAATGTGATTGCCAGATGGGAGATTTCCCTCTGTGATGTTAAAGCTGTAATATATATTCAGAGCAGATTGGACTGCTGCTTGTGATGAGGAGGATATTACATTTATAAATTTTAAATCGGGAATCGGACAGTATGCTGAGAGCTGAAATTGGATGGTGTGGACAGTTTGGACTGTTAAATGCAATTCCCAGATAATAATAATAATTATAGTAGCAGTAATATATGTATGTATAATAAACATGATACTATTAGGCAGCTATATATATTCTGTGGTACTTAAGTATATATTTCCAATATGACTTCTCTCTTTCCTCACTCCCCTGAAATGTTACGGATTGGGGGTGATTGGGGGGGGGGGCTGTTTAAGAGCCCACTGTTAGGAGAAATCAAATATAATCAGGTTCCTGTTTGAGGAAAAGTTTTGCTAAAATTCCTTCTGCAAATTCATCTCTTTCTGAGTTTTTGTTTTGCCCGTGCATGTGGCCTGACAGTGCCACAGTCCTGAAAGACTGGAAAGTGGGAACTAGTCACACTCGAGCAGCTCTGCTGTTGCAAATTAAAAGTGTGTTGTGGTCAGGAAATGAAAGCTACAATGTCTCTTTTGAACAAGTCGTTTATCAAGAGAAACATCTATCAAGCAGTGACTTGTCACATTGATCCTCTAAAAGTTAGGTCCGAAGTGGAAGCTGCTTTGATGTTTTTGATCCCAAATTTATAAAATTGAGAAAACTGGAGAAGAGTAGGACTGATTTGCACTTAAAAATTGCTCTGCTCTGGGCGTGACAAAATCATCGAGTATCTCTGATATAAGAGTTGGTAAACTAAGGAGGTATCGGATCTTCTGCCTAATTTTTATTTTCACATTGAAACTTTGGCTTTGCCATGCAGGGAATTTCTTTTCATGCTTCTAAAGATCCTGTCTGTATGAATCTCTCTCTGAATTATTTCATCGGGGATATTTTCTTGCTTAGGAATACATCTGTTGCTTCCAAATGGAACCTTTTTTTGTTGTCTTTCTGATGGTATTTATAGAGTTCAGCTTGAGAAGGCAGTTTTTTTCCTCTCAGTCTTGTTTCTTCTTCTATTTGTAATCTCAGTTCCCACCTCTCATCCCTGTGAAGCAAAGTTTCTGTTACTGCCAAAGTAATGTTTATTGCAAGTAAGGTACATTTGAAAGTATCTGTTTGCACAGCTTAAAACATGTTAAGAGTACTGCTAAGTGTGTCTTCCCCTTCTGATTCTCTTTTTCTATCCATTTTTAGCACATGAACCATGCTTTCATTCTCAACAGAAGCAGTGTATTTCAAATTGAATGTAAAGTTGAGGTTTCAAGTTAAAAAAAAAACAAACCAAAACAAAGTCTAAAACTGATCTTTTATCTTTCTCTATTTTCAACCATCTAAATTGTTTAGCAACTTCACTAAAAAGTTTTTCATTATGCATAAAGTTTGTGTTTGGATTATAAAGGAATCCCTTTGAAGAAACAGGGGTTTGGTGTTTGGTTGTTGTTGGGTTTCTGTTTTCTTTTCTGTGCTTTTCTTTTTGGCTAGGATATGAGTGAAATCTTCCTTAAAGCAAGATGCTTTGACTTCTTTTCTTCAGTGTCGTAAATGAGACTAACACTGCTTATGAATACTTCATAGAGACCCATTTGAAAATAGGCAGCAAACAGCAGCGTGGTGGGAGTTTTGGTGAGTGTTATACTTGCTAATTAATCATGTTTGAAATGAAGGAATCATAGCATGGTAATAAAGGCTCATTGTTGTTTGATGTTTGTAACAGGATGTGACTCCTACATGAATCTGGTGGGTTTGGAGGTTTTGTTGTTATTTCCTCCCGTCATAATAAGACACCTTCACTACTAGATCAAATTGTTTTTATTTATTGCAACATTGTGAAAGTACAGGGATGTTTGCTTATTGTAGCAGCATTTTAGAAATATGAGGATAGTATTGGTATAGATATTTTCATCATACAGCTCATGGGAAAAAATAACTAGTCTTATGTCGTTCGCTGTTCTTTAAGCTTTTTTATAGTTAAGCAGAGCCAAACATTTTTTGTGGTTTATTTTCTCGATATGAAAAGCCCTATTACTTTTTTTTCTTATAATTGAAAAATGGCACTTGATGAACTTCCGTGCCCTACTTGCTTATGTGTGTGTAGTAAGGGATAGCAACTAAAAATATATTCCAGAATATACTAGCCCTTTAAAAGCTGAACTGTAAAACACTTGGGTGGTGTTCTTGTTTTCTTGGTTTTGTTTTTATTATGGCTCGTATTAGATATGTCATCTTTGGGCTTTATTTTTCACCTCTCTATTTATAACTGCTATATACAATGGAGAGAGAATCTCTTTCAAACTACAAAGCTTTAGGTTTCAAAATTTAATAAGGCTATTTTATGCTGCATGAACAAGGTTTGGAATCTGTTGTTTAGATGCTCTGTTTCTTTTTAAAATATAATTCCTAGAGGAAAATTATTCTGTGTGGTTCCTGTCAATAAGTTTATTCAATGAATGCATGCAAGAAGCATTGAATATAATGACTGATCTTTCTGTAGTCTTAATCATCAATTAATAGGCTTATCTGCTTGTTAGGAGTGGGTTTAATGGTACAGAATCAGCATGAGATCTGTCATATGAAACACTTGTATGTTGTTTATAACAGACTGAGTTTTGATCTTGCATCCCCAGATCTAATAATAGAAATATTTGGCTCTTTGCCCTCAATCAATATATCTGTTGACAGAAAAAACTTCACACAATACTTTCATAAAGTGTGGGATGTATTGATACTGAGTTGATAAATTTAATTACTGGGATTTTACATTGATTCATTGAACTTACGATTGGAGGAAATAGTTTTGCAGACATTTCTGAAGTATTGAGGAATATCATATGTCCATAAAGCTTGATTAATTGATAAATCAGCACTTTTTTTCCTTCTCAGTTATTGATAAGACATAAAAATAACTGTAAAAATAATTTGAATAAGCTAATTAGAAATTCTCATGTGTTACTAAGAGAGCAGATGAGAAGCAGTAGTATGGAGGTGAAAAAAATGAAGTTTGAAGTGGAATTGTGCCTATTGGGCCCAATCCTTAGCTGGTGTAAAAAATATTTAGCTTTAAAAAGATACAATAATTTACAGTTCCCAGAATCTGGACCACTGTGGCTTTGTTGTTTGTTTGTTGTTTGTTTTGGTTGTAGTGGCTTGTTTCTTTTTCTCAGTACTGTTCTTTGACTCATTGGAAGCTGTTTTAAATTAGATATTATGGATGTATGGAATTTTAGATAAGCATCTGATCCGAAATGAATAGTATAGCTATAAAAGCAATTTGAAGAGCTGTAAATTCAGGATTGCATATCCCTGATATTGTTGCAGAGTATTAAAATCTTGCTGCTAGAGATGCTATCCTCTAAGTGAAAACTTATCTTCCTTATGGGAAAGATGACTTCAGGGAACTCTCAGCTGGAAAAAGGCCCCGGGTTTTTTTGGTTTTTTTTTGTTCTTGTTGCTAAAATAATAATTAAAAAAATCCAATACATAGAATTAGTTACAGGGATATTTTCCAGGTGAAAAACCTTACGGGAGTACTTGGCTCCATTTCGGTGAGGTATGCGACCTTTTCACCCTATGTCAATGATATTTTTATAGAGTGTGTGAGAAATGCGAGTATAAAGACAGTTCCTTAAGATCATTCAATTTTTATTTTTTCCTATTAAAAAAAGAAAAAAGAAGAAAAAAAAGAAATCTCTCAATTAAAACAACATATATATCTCCCTTAATGAAACTGATGAAACAGTATTCCTTTAAAGGATGGTAGCTAATATAGAAAAAGAGAGAAAACCACTTGCCAGATGTTACTGTAGGTCCAACAAATACATCCTTGCCCTTCAAGGAGCAGAGGATCCTACTCTGGAGGTGTAATGGAGGTCAAAGGAAACCGAAGTCTTTCGGTCCTTTACTAATTGTACCTGCCACCCCCCTGACTGGCATGTTAAAGAGAATGCAAAAATATATTATGTTTCATAGAAGATAATTTGTGTTTGCAGCAACCTACTGAGCACAAGCGGACTTCGCTCCTGTTGCTTCTAAATACCTGTTGGGGTTGGCCCTGCTGTGTGACAAGTGAGGGAAAATGGAAAGAGAAATAGTTGGTCAGTCTTGGTTACCAGAATCTTGAGAAACTGTGGGAGAGATTGGGCTTTGACAGGTTAGTTTGAGAATGGGATGAATACGAAAAAGTGCAATCTGCAGAAAGCACCAGTGATTAAGGGCATAGGGAGATGTGTGCAGTGATGAAAATGTGGAGTCTCTGCTTCCGTTGTGCCAAGCTGTGTTTCTGTGAGGTATCGGCACAACACGCGGAATGGTAATAACAGTATTGTGTGTCTGTTCCGGTAGTGCTGGAACTGTACCTGTCAAACAGATCATAACACTCAACTATCTCTTTAATCATATAAGCAGCACTCCTTACTACAAATGCTATTGTAATTGTACAATAGAAAGGACAGCCATGCATTATTTGAATAATGGACTAAAACTTTGTTCTTTGAACCATTTTTCTGCAGAGGGGAAAAAGTTTCATGTGTCTTGGCTATAATTAAAAATAATGCAGCTACAGATGACTGTCATGCCACTGGCTAATGTTTTAAATGTTTTTTTCTATAATAGTCTATTAAGTGTGTAGTCTGATATGCCATGAAATACTGAAATAGCAATTACCAGTCATATTATTTAACTGTAACTGAGAAACTCTTTTATCAGTTCTTTTATAGTAGCTACTGCTAGCATGTTAGTTAAATTTCAAATACCCTGAGAGGAGTGTGGATAAAAATGCTGAGATTATTTTGATATGACAACAAACTTTGGTGATGTAAGTACATTTTTGTACCAGATTCCTTGAAATCATGTATTGTCCGGACTCTTTGTTGTCTGTTTTTAACCCTTCGGTATTCTACTTTTAATCTGTCATGTACTCTTTGTTAAAGCATGTGGCTCACCTTCGCTCAGTGCATGAAGATGTATGCCACAGTTTATTTTGTGTGATATTTTAGAACGTGTGCATGTATCAAGCTGGTTATAGATTGGTGATGATAAATTGTTTTGAGTAATATGTATCTTATTTGCACTAATACTTTAGCAGTAAGAGCATACTGTGGTCAAACTTCATGAACTAAGACAGCAGTCTCACATCTAATTAAGCAGGATCTGAATGAATGATTTTCTGGTACAGGTCACAATTGAACTTTTTGTTTCTCTTCTTCAGTGTGATAAAATGCGTAAGGGACATATTAAGGCGTGTTTGCGTAACTCCTGCTAACCTGAAGGGAATTTGAAAATGAATATTGAGATGGGAGAAAGGGCTGAACCTGTTGGGTCATAGGGGTTTGTGGCAGGAATGTGTCTTCATGTTTTCAGTCAAGTTATCATTTTGGGGTTTTTTTGCCTGACTTAGAATAACTGCTGTTTGCCTTTTAATATGTTGGAAATAACATCCCTGCTTTTGTCTGAGATGTTTCCTCCTTTTTGTCTTCTCCATTCTAGCATACAAGCAAGTCATTAATAAAAAAGCGTTTATATAGTGAGCTTGAATTATCACTTAATCAAACTGAAAACTGTAGTGTTGCAAAGATATTCCTAGACAGTACAACTGATCTTGTGTGCTTGTCTTCTGGAGACATGGTGAGGGGAAGAGCCAACAATTACTTTATATTACTAAGCGACAGCAGAGGGTGGATGGGAATGATAAAATTATATGCTGAAATTATTAATCCATGGCAATAGTATTGCCATGATATTTAAAATACTATGAACTGATAGCCCTCCTGTACAAACAGCTGGGATAGCTATGCTTTTAGGTGAAAGTAGCTATTTATATGCCTTATGGCTCAGTGTGGTCATGTTGAAAGTATGAACCTACTCATCACAGATTCTGAGAAAGTGCAGGTTAACATCCTCTGTCTTCTTTAGACCTATCTGATTACTTCAGCCTCCTGTGTTGACACAGAGAAAGAAACAGCTAGATTCTATGCTGGAAGAACAAGGTTTGCAAGCACTGTCTGATATTAGGTATCCCATTGTGATTCCTAAACCAAATTTTAAAAAATCAAGCATCCTTTTCAAGTTAAACTTGAGAAACAGAGAAAGGAACAGCAAAGATGTTTCTGAACACATTTGAAGGAGCACCATTTACTTTCAAAAGAAATCTTTCCCATCACTTGTGGATAGCTCCACCATGAAGAGCAATATCAAAAGATCTCAGAAAAGTAACTATTCTTTTATGTCTTTGGGAACTCAGATGCTTACAAGATTGTTTCTGAGAAAGAAAAGAATTGATCCTATTTTCAGTCCCTTGTTGTTGGCATTTGTGGACCACATGACTATACACAGTATTGTAGAAATATACTCTCAGTATGTGGGTACATTTCTGTTTCCCCTTGTAGCTCTAAAATAACAGTGAAACGTGGCTGTATGAGAACTCCTTTTGGACAATGTTTTTATTAATTTTTTTGCACTCTATGAAATTGTTTTATTAGATATACATAAGGAGTAACTGAAGATCTTTAAGTTCAATAGATAGGTCATCTGCATTATTAAAGTAGAGGAATTAAGATTAAAATAGTCTGTGTTGGTTTTTATAAAAATATAGACTTTAAGTCACCTGTGATAATTTGTGAACTGGATAACTCCATTCTGTCAGAAAACTGCTGGGTTTAAACGTCATCAAATTTAAACCATCAACATTCAGTTATTTTTAATATGGAAGGAGATTATAAATTTATTAACTCTTCAACTAAATGAACGCTTGATTGACAAAATTAAGTGGTTTTGTGTTTACTGATGTTAGATCCTTATATCACAAGGCTTTATATTAACTTCATAACTATAGTGGTACAGTATTGAGCATACTGTAAATAAGCAGATATTTCATTTTAAAGATAATAATTTTTCATGTGTTCATAGAATTTCTGGTAATTTTTTATTTCTTGCTCTTTGCCTTCAATAAAAACTGTAATAAGTATATTTTGGAAACTGTTCATGCTGCAATTAACCTTTCTTAATCATTGATTTTCATTTTGTTCTTTGACTTTCATTCACTGTATTTCATACTCCTGTCCTGTGTAGGCATTCTTTATGCTACAACACTGATTTATTTTTCCACTTTCAGTTTGAAAAACTTTAGTAGTAATATGAATTTTGCTGATACCATGGTCATCCCATCAAGCAATGTTATTCTGATTAATGTCAGTAAAGCCTGTGTAACGAGGGGTATGAGGCACTTGTCATTATTCAGCCCCTAGCATTTGTCAGTGTGGCAGTCATATCAAAGGCACAAACCTTCATATGCAGAGAACATATTTGTTGAAACACATGGTTCAGGAAATATCAGAAGCCTTTGTTTTTTAAAGTTAGATGTAGGTAAAATATATCTCATCATGTCTTATAGAGACTGTAAATAAACAGTGCTTTAATGCATGACATTTTTAAAGTTTTCCCTAGTTAGAAATATTCAGTTGTGATATGATATGTTATCCATACGGTACAGAATAACAAATTGACACTAGTATTTATTTGGAGTAATATTTTCAGCACTAATTAAGGAAAGATGTTTTGTTATGGAGTAATTAGGAAACACCACCCCGCCCCCGCTTCCCCAGGATGTCATCTGCTTAGAAATTGTAGAATTAACTACTTTCATTCATGACAGGCAAGTCCTTTTTGGCTAAAGTGACTGCTTCTCTCTGTTTAAGAGTGTTACAACAGCTGCAGTTTGAGCTTGAAGGGTCTGAGTGCCTGAGATAACATCACGAATAGTATTGCATCTCATAAAGTGCAATTCAGCTTTCCACTTTTGGGTGCTCGGTTATCAGAGGCTCTGAGTTCTGCAGTTTCTATTGACTTTGGATATGCAGGTGTGCAACAGATCTTAGAAGCTAGGTGTTATAAGGAATTTCCCCATAAAATGGTAGGCATTGGCTTTATTTGTACTTCTTAAATGCTCCAATCTCCCTCTTGAGGTATTAATGCTGTATGATAGAAGAAACAGCCTTTGTTTTTTCCTGGTGGTTGCAAAAACATGTTTTAAATTCATCAGAACAAAAATACATGCATTAATAAAGGTATAAGGAATGATTCATTTGTACTTTTGCTCAGAGGAAACTTTAAACTGTTACTGTGTAGATGTTCCAAGGAGCAAAATACAGAGTAGATGATGCTGTTCTAATTGCAAAATCTTCCTTAGTTATCTTCTCCCTCCTTCTGATCCTTCTCCCTTCCCCCTCCCCGTCATGGCTTTTTTAAACAATTATGGGCATTGTGCTCCTTAATGGTGCATAGTTACTGTAAAGATAGATGTCCTCAAATAATGAGTTTCTAATAATAATCAGAGGCGCTTAGATTAAACTGGTTTTGTATAGAAACCTTACAGTGTGAAAAAGTACACCTAAAATCCTAAGATATATTTACAGGAGCTAAGCCTATTTACAGAAACCTAACCCAATTTTGTCTCTGTACCTGTGTGTGGGGTGGGGGCAGTAGAGGTGTATTGTCTGTGTGTGCCTACGGTTTTGTCCACCTGCTTTAAAGATTTCAGAAGATTTTTTTTTTAGTACAGATTTCAATTTTGCTTTCTGATAACAGAATATGTTTTAAAATCACAACATACTAATTAGCTTCTGTGTTTACACTGGAAAGCTTGCATCCCTTCAAATGACTTCTACCCGCACTCCTCTTTCGATCTGTTGCTTCCCCCACCTCCCGTCCTCCTCTTCCACTCCCTGTGAGGTTTATTACATTAGATTTGTTGCTTTCTTCCCTGTTCAGAAGTTCTGAAGGCAAGTAAATGAAAGTGATGAGTACAGTAACAGATAATTGTTACTTGAAAGAGCTGTTGCTATATTGGTTGGGAATATTATCTTTCCTAACAGGTACTGAATCAGCAAGGTTGTACAATAAAAAGAGCAAAATAGTTTAACTTATTGTTTAGAAATACATATGCCATTTAAATGGAAACAAACCCCCAAATCTCCCACATACCTTTTGGGGTTTGGAGAACAAAAGCTTACTTGTACACTCCAAATTCCCCTGGGCCTTAATTTGCAATACCATTATTTAAGCCTGGCTGATACAAACCCATTGCAGAGAAATAGAATCTCTCCTTCCTAGCTTTTCAAAGCCATTCTATGCCCTCTTCTCTCTGCCTACCCACATCCCCCAGCACCCCCCTCCTTGTTCCCAGCCTCTTGGTCTTACCCTGCCACTGTGAAACTCTTTTGTATTTGAAATGTAGTAAACAGAAAAATAGTGAGCTTCTAAAACACAGAAAACTGCCATTCTGCATGGTTTCACTGACATCTCTACCAACACATATGTAATTCTGTCTTCTTACTAAGATCAAGGCTATAATCACTTTAATATCTGTTGTGTCTTCTACCAGGTGACCTGCAGTCGTTTATTGTAAAGATAAGAGCCCCTGATATAATAAGTTATTTCTTCTCTAAGTCAGATATTAGAGAAAATACTAACCATAAAGTGAGGAGAAACTTGTGCCCACTTAACATGCTCCTGGGGTGGCAGGCTCTCTGGGTCTCAGCTCCTGGGTACAGTACTGGCATTGTCAGCTGCTCAGCTGGAAGCTGTTCTGGAACAGAACTGGGTTTGGGTGTAATCCCTAACAACGAGAGTAAATACAGGAATCACTGTAGCTTGATGCAGCGTTGAGCACTACAGCTGTATTTATTTTGCTGCTAATAAAATGGCAGCCTACTTTGTCATTAAGAGGCTTGTCTTTTTGAAATAGCAATTGAGGTGCAGTACTGAGTGTTTGAGTTAGTAGAAAGAGCTAAGAAATAGATGAGCTGCATTCCTGACTGTGGGTGGAATGATGGTGAGTAATACATGCCTTGGCATGGTATCTGCCAAAAGCACTTTTTTCTCTTCCCCCCCCCCCCACTATGCTGTTCTAGTTTTGAAAGGTGTAAGGTATTCTGATAAGCAAAGGGGAAAGAAAAAAGCAAAAGGGAGAAATACATCCAAGCAAATCATTATAGCACATCTCAATGACCATGCCCCACACTTAATTTAATTAGAAGACAACTGCACTGGAAAACTGGTCATTTTAGTCGTAGTTAACGACTGGTTCTCTCTTACCCCCACTCAGAACCGATTATATACCATGTTGTATAATGTAATTTCTACAAGAAAATTAAGTATGAATAGGTATTGGGTAGTTGCAATAATGAAGTTTTCATGAAAGATATTAACTTATCATTTAACTATGCTTTTAGAGGAGAAAATAACTATTTTTCTTCTGGTGTTTCTTTTTTACTATATCAAACAGGAAGGAATACAGTATCAAATTGGGATATTTTCTAAATTTTTTAAGCAAAAGCTGACTGGATAGCTATTAATATGTTCATTATATGATAAGAAGGCACTGAAGGAAGTGACACCTTATATATGCATGTTTCTTACAGGATAACTTTTCAGGGGGGATTGCTGTTAAGTTGTAATACGATTTGCTAGCATATGTTTTCTGAAGTGGTATGGGTAGTTCAGTGCTGGATTTCAGGCAAGAAAGTTTCCTAGTTAGCTGTAAAAAAGACTTACTTGCTGTTGGTAGTAAGATAATAAGGATAAAAATCACGTATGATTTAAGGCAAAAAACATTTGCATTTGTCCACCAAATTCTGCTTGGTGATGTGTTTGTTGGGCTGAGCTATTAAGTGCTCTGTGGACTGTGTTTCAGCTAGTGTATGATTGACTAGGTATATTAGAGCTTTTTACTTACTGCCAATGCAAAATTTGACCCTGGTTTTACCCTGAGATGTTTTTGCCTTTAAAAATATCCACAGTTCATGAGTACTCTGGTGGGTGATAAAAAAATTCATTGCTGTTATTTGTGGGGTGTGTCTCTATGTTAGAGTAATTTACTGAACAGAATAGATTTTATTTTCTTATGTTGATTCCAAAGTTCAACTATGGGAATTGATGTATCATCTTAAAATTTCAAATCTACATTTTATGCACTGTGCCAAAGCACCCATGAGCTCATTAAGCAAAGACTTTTTCAATTATATCTTGTGTTTATGCATGTATTTATACTTGACAGGAATCCTTTAGAGGTTTGGTTTGCTGTATTAAGGCTTCCAGTGTATTACAGTACATAAAATAAGCTTAAAAAAAAAAAGAAAAAAAAGTAAGTACTGCTTACAGATCTAGTGCTGGTGGCTTCCTCTGTATTTTAGTAGCTGCTGAACAGTTCCTTGGCCAGACATCCAGCCTTAGAGGGCAGAGCAGTAATCTCTGCCAAACCCTCACCCAAACAATCATCTGCACAAAGTTTTAATGCTGGCACCTACAAAGAGGATTCCATTTGTGTTGCATTAAAAATCTCTGTATTCCTCATTATTCCTGGAGTTTTTCTACAGTAAGTGATTTCTTTTTATTTTCTTTTTCCTTCTTTAATCTGGAGAATATTTCTGTATTCACTTTTTTTTTTCCCCTAGTGGTGATTTTTATGAAAGTAGACTAAAATTCATTATATTGCTGACTTGCAGATATTTCTTCACCTGGTAGAAACATTTCTTTAGGTATGCACTGCTCTTTGCTGTAGTAAAGACTACAGAAGCCAGTGCAGAACATTTGAGACTTCCACAATTAGGTATAAAAAATATCTTACGTAGTAAAATCTGGATAAAAAAATAATCCAGGTGGGATTAAGCCCAGTTAATGCTACTCCAGTCATATAGGTTCAATTGCTCAACCCTTTTCTTTTGTGAGATGCCATATGACAGTTTTTATTCTTCTATAGAGTAATGTTACTAATGTTGATATTTATGTGAAGTCATGCTTGTTCTCAAGTTCACTGTGATTCTCTGCTTTAGTATGTCACTATTAGCAATCAGGTTTTCAGTAATTCAAATTAATCTGATAGTCTGCTTTGAATTTTCCTTAGATCTACTGATGCAGAACAAAAAAAGCAAGTATTCCTGGATTTGACACCAGAAATAAAGGCACGCTCCAGTCCATAGTTTGGTTTTGTTCTAAGACTTTACATTTAGAGAGAAATGCATACTTAAGAAAAATTTGTTGCAGTGTGTCATTAAGCACATAGATAGCTTTTCTTAGTAGTGGTATAAGGTGGGTAATTCCTGCTTGAGAAATTGCATGAATACAGCATTTTAGCTACATATTTAATGGTGATTGATAAAACTTTATTTCCTTGTTGGGTTTCTATGTTCTGTGCAACATAAAAATGAAGGAAGGTTTTGGTCTTGTTTATTTTCTAGATCACCTAGCTATACTCAGTTCCCATTTCCTTACCTTTTCTTCAAAAATAATTAAAATAAAGGTTGTTTGGTTTATGAAGTGTATGGTATCTCCTTTATGGGTGGTACTAGACCAGATTTTGTTGGGGAAGTTTGACAGCAACCTGTGAACAGTTCGAAATTATTTAGGTAGTATGTTCCCATATTGAAGCAATCCCATTTCCAAAGCTTTTCATTGCTTCAAAATTTCAAAGGGTTTTTGTTAGTCTAAGAATAATGACATTTTATGGAGACACAGGGTGAAAATTTCCAAGACAAAGTACAATCTGTGGAAGTGCTACATCAAACCTTTATGTCTTCATCACCTGTGACCAACAGACAGTTAACTTACTGGAGAAATAACTGTGACATTGTTTTGTGATTCATCTAATCCACTTTTTTCCAGGGGACTGAGACAGTCACTTCACTAGTGTGCCACTTCAACCTTGGCACACACCCAGGTTTGCAAACTTGGTTCTTCATTCCGTGCTGTGGGGTGGAGCTCTGCAGGAAAACTGCCCAATGCACTGAAACCTCAATGAAAAAAGGAGGTGTAACACATGCAGGGTGTCATGGTCAACTCCTTTACAAGCCTGATCTCTGCAGGGTTAGGTGTACTCTTAGAATAAGCTTCAGCTGTCATGGAAATAGGTTGGAAATATAGTTAGGGTATCTGTTCAGACTTAAATAGCGAAGTTTTTTGATTACATAGCTGTTTACAGTCAGACACTGGCCATGCTGTTCTGCCTGAGAGGGAGCATTCTTTTTTTGCTAACTGCTGGTAGAGGGTTGGTATCATCCAAGTAGATCCCTTTTTTCCTCCAAACCCAAATATCCTGGGCCTTTCTCTTCCACCCTATCAGATTCGTGGCTTTTACAGCTTGTTCTAAAAGCCGAAACAAAATCAGGCTGTGTTGAAGTTAGTGGGGAGAAGCAAGCAAGTCCTAGAGCCAGAAATGTCCCCATAAGGGACATGGTGCCTGGGTGCCTGCTGGAGAGCCTCTGCCCACATCACCTGTGGCATTGTGGTGGCAGGCAGAGCTAACTGACTCTTGGATGGTTCCAAATAGCAGGAACAAATGAATATGATGTGAATGTACTGATATAGTTTATAGAATTTAAAAAGAAAAAAGAAAGTTATGTTGTGAAAATAATTCTAAGTCAATTTTCATTAAAGCACCAAGCAACTCCAATGTAAGCTGAATGACAGTTCCTTGACTTTGGTTCCTGGAAGTGTATGTGTCATGTCTTCTGTCTGAATTTAGAAAAATGTGAATTTTGTCCTTGTGGTGGGACATTATACTCTTTAGATATAAGGCAGGGGAGAGGAACAGCAAAGGATTTTTTTTTCACTTCTGAACAAATGAAAGCATGAGTGAAGCCACCTTGATTTTAAAATTCAGGCTCCAAATCTCTCTTTAAATCATTTTTAATAGACACTAAGTTATAAATCATCTAAACAATTACGTGAACACAGAAGGAGTGGGGCTTAGCCTCAGCTTCAGCCCCAGATGTTTCTTGACTACAATAATGGCCCAGCCCAGATATTTACAGCTTAATTTCTGGTCATGTGCACTTGTCCATAAACGGTTCCTTTTCCATTTCCAGTTCAACAACTGAACCACTTATAGTAGAGCATGATTCAAATCTGAATGATGGCAAAATGTGAATAGAGACAATTTACCTTTGGAAACTTTCAAGTCCATTTCCAGTATTTAAAATGTAGGGTAACTCTTGAACAGAGAATGATAGATTGGCCCCTTTTCAAATGTTGTGTTCTTCATTTTTTTTGTCTATAGTTGTATATAAAATCTAGTTTTATCCATTCCCGGTTTTTAAATTTTTTTTCGTTTCGTTCTGCTGCAGTTCTGAGCAGAGACTTTTCTTCCCTCCTTTTAATGCTATGCCATCTAGCATGACTTGCATTGCAAGCCAGTGCATCTAACCTTGCAGCTCTCTCCATTCCTGTCCTGCTTACTGCTCCTCCCAAACAGCCCCATTGCTCAAAACTAAACAAATTGAAAATAATGATTGGTAACCATCTGCTGTGCTGAAATTCCACGTACAGCAGTTAACTCCATTTTACAAAACAACTTCAATCTAGTGAATTACAGTGCAGTTCTTGGTGGCAGCAGATAGCAACAAGCAGTTTCAAGTTCCTCTAGACAAAGCAATTAATGTAGGGAGCATTATGCAGAGTCACTTGGTAGTGTTGGGATGGTGGGGGTACTTGTGTCATCAGACAGTTCAGTGTAATGCATTTGAACCTAGAGAGAGTCTGACCATGGCCTAATTGTTTCATCTGATTAAAAAAGAGGCTGGTCCATAAAACTGTGCTGACAGGCGATCTTGCAAATCTGTACCCTTTAGTTTGAATTTCTGTTTCTGCAGCTGAGCGCAATACGATGAGGAATGTGTTTAGCTTTCAGTCAGTTCCACGAGACTTTTGGAGTGCCCAGTGAAAACCTCAACCAAAAATTAGGTTGTGTAGCTGGTCAAAGTATATTGAAGAAAAATAATTAATCATAGCTTTGCTGTTGGAGAAACTTCTATTTATACAGAACTGTAACAGGAAGCACTCGAAAAAGCAATGGACTGCCAATCAGCAGACATTCAAATAAGGACAGACTATGACGTAATATTAAAATAGGCACCATTATTATCTATAATTTTAACTCAATTTCAATTATTTGACTTTAGGTTTTGATTGTGTGTAAAGAAAGTTGCTTAAAATGGGCAGTATATTGAGTTCAAAGGACCCATACAGTTCATAAATTCTCTGGTGTCTACTGGATTTTTCATCAGGGAGACTTCCAATAAAAATGATCTATTTTAGAAATAATATTGTTTAGTAGGTTGAAATGTGGTGTAATAAAATTAGACCTTCAGTCTTCTAAAGTTACTACTTAGATGGCACCCTTGGGATGGTAAAATGGCTGTATAAGCAGATGAATCAGACAGTTTCACTGATGGATACATTTGTCAGTCTCCGTTACAGATATAATATATTCTTATATCTGTAATCCTGACGCTGTTACATTCAAATGAAATCAACATGAGGTTGTCATCTTTAAGCAAATATGTTAAGTGTTGTCTTTTGTGCTTTGGATTTGAAAGAAAGGGGCCCAAGGGAGCCAGCATCATGCAAATGGAACAAATCCCATTTCTTCTGAGCTGTGCTGTTTCCCCCTTCATGGCAGCTGGCTGTGTTATCTTTGTGTGTTTCTCTGAGTGCTGACAATTCTTTCAGTGATCTAAGTTAGGGCACATTAGAAAGTGGAAGCAGCTGTCTGTCGTTATACTGAGAGACGTGTTTGCTCTACTGCAAAGATGAAGGACCATGAATCCTTGACACACTCTCTCCCCCCTCCCCCTTTACTTTCCAACATGATCAACATTCAGACGCACAGATTGTCTGCTTGGACAGTTTTTTGTTCTGACTGACAGCATCTGGCATAGACAAATTTAAAAATACATAGCATGCCATGCTTGGAATTGGAACATCCCTTCTTTATTAATCTTCTCATTTAAACCATTCATTTACATTTCAAGAAAGGTTACAGCTTGATGTGGTTGAAACATTTATTTTAAATGAATAACCTCCTAATGAAATACCTCGAATGAGCACCAAACAGTCAGTGTTTATTAAAAATTACACCTGATTAGTATGGCCTTGGAACTGTAGTGAAGACATAAGATTTCCCCATTGTCTCAATCCATAATAAAAAAAAGAAAAAAAATGTTTAGCATGTATAAGTGCAGTCTTTTCTCTTTTTTTTTTTAAACCTCAGAGCTAAATGAGAGTAGTGTTTTCACTTGCACCCCCCCCCCATCATTTTCAAGAGTACTGTTATAAAGCAGTAGCCTTTAAAATGCTATTTCTCTAATTAAATCTGGTTCTGCTGGAACAATACATTTAAAGGAAATGCCTAAATAGAGCATTGTTTTGTTTTATTCTGCTAAGGCATTTATGATTTGAGAGACACTATGCTTTATAATTTGATGTAATCTGAAATCCTGTATATGTTTTTTTTCTACTTGGAAATATTCACATATTTGTATACAGCACTTTACCAGTAAAATAGAACTGAAATGGTGAACCACCCACTAAAATGTTTATGCACATGCACATATGCACATGTACATTCTGTGCACTCTCATCTTCATGATCCAGGTTAGCAATGCAGACATGCTTGTCTAGCATTTATGTAAAAATAATATGAAAATTGGCTATACCACTCAGAATATGGACTTGAGTCCATGAAGGGAGGGGAGGAAAAAACCTCTTCTTCTACTAGGCATTTTAGATGCTTTATTGGATTGCAGCTTTAACTATTCAGTGTACATTAAAAAAAAAATCTTCCAGAAGGAGTTGTGGGGGGTAGGGGGGAACACCAGTATTATAATAAAATAGAGGACTGTTCAAGTGCTTGGCAGTAAATATGTAAAACAAGTATCCTGGCTTATTTGGAAAGAAGCTGTAGCAGACAGGCTCAATTAACAATTGTAAGCAGCAGAGGACTTGTATGCCTTCGGTAAATGTAGGAGAGGTCATTTGCTTTAGGATAAAATCTGACAAATTTCAGATATAGACATAAAGGCTGGAATAAATATGACAAAAGATTTTCAGTTGCACATCAAGCGTTTTGTATTTGCAATGGCCATTTACATTTTTTTCTCAGTGAATAGATTTCTTTTTTATTAATGTTTTCCTGAATAATATGTTCTTAAATTAATTGACTGTGAAACAAGCATTTTGGGACAATAGGAATTTTCATACAAGCTCAAAAGAGCATTTTGCTTTTTAAAAAATTCTTTTAGTAATGCCTAATCTATTTTTCTTTTTCTGAAGGAAGCACTAAGATGATAAGTTTTCAGCACAGCTTTCACTATGCTAGTTATGTGTAGTCATATAAGTGAAATCAAATTTTATTTTAGATGAAATCACAGCTTTTTCCCCACAAACTGTTCCATTTATGTGATAAACTTCTATTTTTATTTATTTATTTTTTTAATGACTAGTTATAAAGGCTTGTACAGATATGCATCTGTAAGCAAACTGGGAATAGGTTAGAGAACACAATTCCCTGGTGTAAAAAGCAAGGTTTAGCAGTAATGCTTTTAATCTGGACTTGTAGAGGATTCGGGAGCATCCATAGATCTGCTTCAGTAATTACCATACCCCAAGTGGCACTGAAAGAGACATTTGCCTAAAAACTTGATGTCTTCATTACACTGTTTACATTTTAATTAGAAACATGAAAATTAGTGATTCATATGGACAACTATAGTTTAAGTGGGTTTGCTCACCATCCAATAAATCAGAGAGGGAAAAAAAGGAGGGGGGTGGGAGAAAAAAAGGCAACCCCACAACCTGCATCTGCAAGCAGCAAACCCTCTCAAACCTTACAGTTGTAATAGACAGTTTACTAGGAATCATTCATGGGAATAATGTGTTGGTATTAGAAGCTGGTTAAAACGTGGTTTGTATTTTGTCAGAGAGGAAAATTCTATGTAAATTAGAAACTGTTATTTTAAAGGTAATGCTAATTGCGCTGTTACATGTATGTGTTTGGGGTGTGTGTAGGGCACACATATGTGTGTACATAAATACGTATGTTGTAGCTATATTAAGGAGAAGAATTGGTGTAGGAATATTTTGGCAGTGCTGAGCACAACGTATGGCTGCAGAGCAGCCCGTTTAGCCTGGTTCAGTATGTCTCCATAAATACGTATAAACATTACATAGCTGCACACAGAGATGCACATACACAAACACACACGTGTGCGTGCACAGAGGCAAGTAAGGAGATGTGGATAATTTCCCCCTGAATTTTGCATGTACCTGTCAGCAGCAGTGGCCTAAAACCATTGAGTGCAGGAGTGATGGGGAGAAGCAGCGGTGCCTGTCAGTGTCCCTGCCTGAGTCAGCAGCATGTCCGCTGCCTGTGCCGGGCGGCAGTCACTCACGCAGCCCTGCCCTCCCCGGGGGCCGCCGCCTCCTCCGCACCGAGGAGAATGACCCCTCTGTCTGGCACGCTCAGGATCCCGAATCGCACCGCATCGGTGTGCGAGTTCAAATCCCTACTCCTGCAGGCAGAGCTGGGATTCCAGCTAATGACTCAGAGATACAGAGGGTCAATGCACTGGTGATCTGGAGTACCGAGCCATTGCACCAGCTTAGTTGTACTCTATTTTTTTTTTTCTCCCCTCCTTCCATAACTTACTGTCTTACCCTCCACATTTCCACCCCCGTTCGCTTACAATAAAAGTGGTGATATGCAAAACTGCATTTCTTCTTTTAAGAATACCTAATGGGTCGTATTTCTTCAGATTTCAGTTTTATCCACTCGATTTTTAAAAAAATATTTTGCTTGGGGGGACATGGGAGAATTGTTTTCTATGCTATTAACTTTGTGTTAGGTTAGTTCCATATAGGCTGTTTTGGACATTATGCAAAAAATACATGGATAGTCAATTTTTTTGAATGGGAGAGCAAGCCTCGGTAGCAAAAACTTGATGGTTTAATATTAATGCTTTTTTTCTTTAACCAAAAATAAGAAAGTTTCCTTCTCTGTTGCTTTTCTATTGGATTTCTTTTTGTTGGAATCCTTAAGATTTATTTGGAAGAAAATCTTTTCCTCTATTTGTCACTCTTCATTCTGTTATTTTCTTTAAATATATATAAATTTACATTTGTATGATTATAATTCTTCCTGTGTACCTCAGATTTTTAGACGTGACATGATATACCTCAGAATAAGCATTTTATAAAGATGTTTCGCATTTACCAATGTGAATCACATTTTTGTTCTTTGATCGTTCAAGTGGTGTTTTTGAGCCACAGAATGAGTAAACCCAGGTATGCCTTGTGGCTATTTCAATGCTTTATGTAAGCATTTTACATGCCAAAAATACACAATAGCTTCTGTTATTTTGCATTTGTTTTACTGTTAAAATAATGTTTCAGTTTACATCAAACAGTTTCATTTGATGTAAAGATTTGTTTTCCTTTTTTTAAAAATTTTTATCAAATGTTTTTTACATTGTCTCTAATTCCTGATAATTTGGAAGCACTGCAATGAAGTAACTTAGGTGCACACTTTGTTGTGCGATTGACTTAGTGACAGTGCTATGTCTTCATTTGTTCTGGTTTTTCTTTTCTTTTTTTTTTTCTTTTTCTTTTTAAACATGTCTCTTTGGGTCTAGGCATGTTATAAATGTGACTGAACAGAACTGTTAACATCTGCAGAGACAGAAACATGCTGCCTGCTTGTACGTACTGCAAAATTCTAATAGTTTTGTGCTATCTGTTAAATTCAGCGTGCTTTTTGCATTGTGGCACGGAACAGTTGTGCTGTGAGGGAAGCTGGCTGCCTGCCAGCCATCGACTATGAAATCCCGTGTACCTGAGAGCTTATCAGTTCTTTTGATTTGTAAAAGAAAAAGTGATGAAAATGTTGGTAAACTGCCATGAAGGTTTAAGGCTGCTGGAATAAGGAGCCGTGTAATCAGATTGGAAAATGGAGCTTGAGATTCTCTGCATGTGAAGCAGTCGCCTGTGGACCTACCGAGATGCTGTGCAAGTGCCCGAGCTGACCACTTTGTTAGCAAATCAGCCTGTTTGCTGCAGCAGCAGGGTAGAATAGGCTGGTCCTTGTGATGGTATGTAACACAGGTAATACCTCTTGCTTTGCACGATGTAATCAGCTTGCAATTAGCTCACTCTACATTAACCTTCTTGGTATTTTTCCCTTTCGTAAGACTGTGCACTTTAAACAATTAACTATAGAAAGTAATCCTTCAAGCAAATCAAAGCAATCCTTTAATTTTATCACCCTGCTGAAAAAGTATCAGGTGGTCAACTGGTCTTCATCAGCTGCTGGAAATTCTCAGCTCACTGTAGCGTGGAGAGGTTCTTTAACCCATTCACATTTAGAAAAATGTCAAGATTTTATATTTCTCAGATAATATAATGCTGCATCGTGAAACTGCAATTGGAATTGTTTTAATGAAAAGCCTTGGGAGAGCCTTTTCATATATAGACAGCTTTTACGCTTCTGTTTGTTGAGGTATTTCCATACACTACCTCTCAGAAAGCTTTGATGACACAGCCACTTGTACTGATAATTCCACTGCTTCACCTCCAGTGAACTTGATTCACTAAGGTTGAAGAGAACAAGGCTATCGCTGCTGATCTTCTGCGCTGCTTTTTAATCCTCTGAAATAAAAGCCAGATAATGGTAAAATTTGTGTGGTAGGCAAACTTCCCTTTAGGTAGGAGTGTGAAAGTTTTAATGCCATTTGTGGAAACTTGAAATTTCTAGCTAAGAAAAATAAAACTTAAATTAAGAGAGCAGAACAGTACATGCCTTGCTGCTATTTGAATGGCTTACCCAGCCAAAAGTTCCTTTGTCTCTTTGATAGTTTTGGATTTTATTACAGGCTAGAATTTTCCGGAGTCATCCTGTAAAATGTGATTATTGATACACTCGTAATACTGTATAATAGCGTATTTCATGTAAAAGTTTGCTTCTATTTAAATAATTGTTTGACATGCCTTACTTATTTCTAAATTTAAATCACTCAACAGTTATGCTCATTTGAATAAGAGCAGTGAAATTACTGACCAATATGTTACTAATAATAGTACTATGAATCAGCCTTATTCATACCACCTTCATTATATGAAAATAAATATTATCGGTAATTTTGTAATAAATAGTGATCTGAAACTTCTGTCCAGATATTTTGTTTAGAAGATGTTGGAAATGGTCAGCAGCTGCTTTGTCACCCTCTACAAAAAGTCATTTAATTGAATTCTAGTAGATCAGAGCAATAAACTGAATTTATAATGTGATCTGCTTTTACCAATGATATCTGTGAAAGCAGTATTGACTGGCTATGTTAGAGTCATCTTTTATCTCTCTTTGTAGAATGTGAGCATGTTTTGAAAATACAAAGCCAGATTCTACTAATCATACTGCATTTATCATATTTAATGTTGGCTTTGGCTCACTTCTAATATGCATAAAAATTCTGGAATTTATGTGCACATCTGTTTTTTGTGTGTCCCGTTTAAAAAAAAAAATAACCTGCATACATCATATGCTGCAAAGATCTACTTTATATTCTTTTAGAGGACAAACTCCATTAGATATGCACTTACTGTACATTGGATTGTAAATCTTACAATTTAATGGTAATTCAGTGAGCAGTTATTGCTTCTGTGGCCTTTTTTCTTTCTTTTTTGTCCCATCTCACTTGTGAAATAGGGTTACCCTTTACAAGTGTCACATCCATAGATTCATCTTTTGTACTCTATAGTTGTTCCTAGTGCATCATTCTAAGTGAAAAGAAAAATAGGAAGCCAAAGCTACAGGAGGGGCATTGGGGGAGGGAGGTCTATACTTAGAAATACAGCATATAGGAGCAGAAAGACCAAGGCAGTTTAGCATCAATCTAACAGATTAAAATTTTGCTGTAAAGGTACATTTTCTTTAACCTTATTCTCATTCGTTTTCCCCTACAACTGTAGCTGGCGTTTGAATTCCCAGGAAGCAGAAATGGTGTCTTAATGATACAAGCCTTTTTGCCTCGCTTACACTGCTAATACTCTTATCCCTTTTCTGATATGAAATACTTTTTGCAGAAACAATATACACATTTGTAAAGAAATTACAAAAGGATTCTCCTTTTGAAGATAATGAGTTCTCTTCAGGAACTGCAGGTTACGTGAAACACAAATGAGCTCTAAGTGGAGGGATTTAAAGTCCTGCTACAGCATTTAATTTCTTGAGGAAAGGAGTTCAGTTCAAGGTTAGCCTGTTATTGTGGCACTGGCAACTACTTCTCTCATTCCTGTTCTTCTGCCAGCAGTACTGCACAAAAGGCAGTCATTTTTATTTAATACGTAGGGAGGTATTAATCACTGCAGTGTTTTGTCGCAAAAATTTGTCTTATCAAATTCATTGTTTCACCACTCATGACAATAATAGGTGTTTAATTACTCAATAAGAGCAGTTTATAGATTCCATTTTTCCTGTTTGCTGGACAAATGGTATTGATTTTGTACTTTGATGCAACATGAAACTGTATTAAACACAATTAGAATTCTAAAGCTGGTAATGTGTATCAGTTATGGTAACTGAGCTCCTTGCTAAAGAAACTGCATCTTCCAAATTTTCACTACATTGAAATTCCCAGGAGGAAAAGAGATCTTTAAGGACATCCCTTTTATTGCATGAGCTCTTGATGTATTTTTTCTTGTTTTTCACTAGCATTTATGCTTGCTACAAACTTTACATATTCAAGACAAATGGTTTATGTAATATTTTTTCAGTTAATAGTCCCTTTATAGTGGTAATAAGTTGTGCAGATTCCAACGTGCTCAACAATTTTACCATTGTCTCATCCTACCTTCATGCCACACTTATGAACAAGATACCTTTTGTGAAAAATAAAAATTATGTACCCCAAGCTTGAGTTTGGACACTAAAAATTTATAAGGTGGGAAGACAGAAGACTTTTGCTATTTTTCCTAGAGCTCTCAGTTTTCTTGAAAAGGTGGCTATTAAGCCACATATGGTTTTTTCTTTTACTTTATTTTACTTTTAGTGATGGTTGTTATTATTATACTGTCATTCATGCCATGTTTTTGATCTATCAATACCTGCATAGGCTTGAGTCTTTTTTTTGGGTATAATTTTAGTGGATTTACAAAATTTGCATTCCCAAAATGATTGTTTATTGCTTCCTTTGTGGTCAGTACATTTTGAATTACAATTCTTTTCTGCTACTGGTGCTTGTGTAACAATTTTCAGTTGGGAGTGTTTAATGTTTTCGTATTTTGTTTGCTTTTGTTTCCAAAGAGTGAGAATTAAACAGCATGAATTGAACGTGAGCATACTCAAGTATCTATATCTAAATGAAGAAAAGAAGAATTATTCCTGTCAATGTGCATTCCATTTTACAAGCTTGCTTAGAAAACCAAATCTTATGACATTTGTTGTTTGTTGGCTTCAAGCTTCTAGGTAAATAAATTAGATAACATCGTTACTGTACAATTCCTAGTTTTTCTTCTTTTATTTCTAGGTTCTGCTTGTAGCCTATATTTTACCTCATTTAACTCAGTTTGAGTATTTCTTAAAAATACAGACAGAATTTGTGAAAAATGCACCGTGATTGAAAAATATTTTTGAAGAAAGCATGTTCTGGGTAGTAATATCTGTGTTAAGTTTTTCCTGTGTCTAAAGGCTTTCAAAATACAGGTTAAGTAGAGAAAGAAAATGCATTTATTTGAAGTACTCATTGAGTTGCATGTGAAGGTGTGGTGTGTGCTTGTTGGGGAGCATGGGTTAGTATCAAGAAATACCCATTGTTTCATCGCCAGTTTTTAATGGAAGGCATGTTTTTGTTCCTTTCTTTGGGGATCTGTTCATATTGCAGTTTCCCAAAATGTATAATAGCATACCTATATTCATGATTGTGTAATAATTGTTTCACATCTTTACAGAATATTCCCTTAACTCTGAAAAGCTCCAATTCCTTATTTAAGCTTACCTTAAGAGCTTCAGTGGGACTACTCACTCTTAAACTTAAGGACATGCTTAAATGTGTTGCTGTGTCAAACTTTATACTGGGTGGACCTTCTTGTTTCTCCTTTCAGACAAATGATTTATTTCCTATGTGTTCTGAATAACCTGGATACCAATGGCTCATTCCATTGTTGGTGTTTTAGGCAGTGATTTAGGTGTTCTTTGCTTTATGAAAATCAATACAAATTTCAATTACACAAACAGCAGGTGAGACATTAAAAGGATGTAGGATGCACATTTTAATCTGTGGTGATGTCTCAGCTATCCAGATGTTATGGGAAAATTGAATAAATCTAAGTGGGATTCTGAATAATTGAATATATTGTTCTTATTTATTTGGATTACTGTAGCACTTAGAGGTCTCAACCAAGATGGTGACCTTGTTGTGCTGGTATTGTAAAAACATGTAGTGAGAGACTGTTCTGCGTCAGAGGGGTTACATTCTAAATAGCTGAGACGCACAAAGGTTAATAGGGACACAAAGAGGCGCTGAAATGTGAAGAGACTTGCCCAAGGTCATATAGCAGGTCAGTAGCAGAGCTGTGAGTTAAGCCTACATCTCTGGACTCCTATGCACTAGATTGCTTCTCCAATGATTAAACTATCTGCCTTTAATAGCTATTGAGGGAAGTAATTGTCTTTGATTTAGCAGGGAATTTTGGACAGTGATATTTGTCTGCATTTCTACTTGGTTTTGCATGCCATAGAAAATCTAGAGATATAATTCAATAATATGGGAAAGAACATTAAAAGCATGATTCTTATTTTGCCTCACTTATTGCAAATTTTGCAGATACTTCTGGAGAGGTAGATGTTGTTTCATAGAGTGCTAGCTTCAGCTGTTGGTGTTTGTTGCTGACTTACACACCTATTTTTGCTTTATGTAAAATCAGATGTAGGGTTAGCCACTTTGATTGGCTCTCAGGGAATAAAGTTTTAATTACTTTGGCCAAGCCATCCTGAAGCCTGTATCCTCCTTATGACAGTTCACTTCAGAAGCTACACTGCTTCATTTCAGTAACTTTATTACCATTTGGCTCAGAGATTACTATTTCGCCTTGGCCACAGATTTCATCAGTTGCCCGGTTCACCTTTGTCCACACTATACTTGTGAAATGACCTGCTCCTTTAGTGCTTGTCAATAGTAAATTGCTGCATCCTTAGTGTCCAGGCTGAAGCACAGTAAAGAACACAACTCTTTATTAAATTACTGGTTTTTACACTAAATTTTTTTGGATTAAACCTGAATGTGAAAAAGTCTTAATTACCATTTTATACCAAGTAATTAAAGCACTGGCCAGAGTCAACTATATAAAGCGCATCAGTTTGAACTGCTACCTGATTAATAGGCTTGGTGATATAAAAAGTTCAGCACAAAAGCATGCTCTGCCAGGGTCACTGCTTTAACAGCTGTAGAAAGTGCAGTTTTTGCTGTAATTCAGTCTAACAATTGGATCAAAATAATAATTTGTGAGGTGTTCGTGGTCAGCTTCTCCAGTGTGACGTCAGGTGAATTATTTGAATTTGACATCAGTTAAATTGGTTTTGTTGGATATATTGATGAGCAAACTGGTTGGCTCAGATCTTTTCTTAATTTCCTTTGCGTTCTTCAAAGTGAACAATCAAGTTGAGTTTTTTTCCAGACTTGTCTTCCAGATCTGAGTTAAGTTCAGGGAAGTATAGGAGGTAGTAATGTGCATCAGTTCTGTGTCTATATTTTCATCTGTTTGGATACAATCATTGATTTATTGTAGCTCAGGTGCTGTCTGTGCTTTGGTTTGTGTTTGCCTGGGAGTGTGTGTTTGTCCACAGAGTAATACTGAATAGCTGTATCCCTGTACATACATCTATCTCTATATATACATATATATATATATATGTATACACACATATATACCTCCCAGTATTGTATTCTGTTATAAAAGCTTTTCCAGTGCCATGCTTAGCCCCAGAGGTGCTGGTCTGCAGGACCATTTGAAAATTGTGCTTTGTTCACATTTAGTATGGTGGTTTTTTGTTTTGTTTTTTAAACTCTTAACAGTTTATTGATGGGGCCTGAACAAACTGCTGCACCTTCAGAGGACTCAATTAGCTTTTGCCAGGCTCAGTGTGTGTGCAGCTGGCAGCCCATGCATTAGCAATTGCAGGATGGGAGCTATAATGATTTTCACCTACTGACGGCTCTGTGAGCATTAATTTTGACAACACCCTACAAAGTAGGTAAGCGTGGTTATCCCCCCTTTATTACTGAGCCCACCAGAGGAAGGATTAAAGCCTCGATCACACTGATAAGTGTGCATGTGCTTAGCTCTAAAACAGGAGGCAGACCTATGTGTTTAACTGGAAGAGCCTTTTTCAGCAAAGTTAAGGAAATATGTTTTGAGCTAATTTCCTAAGTGAGCAGATTTCCATGTCAGAGCTGTTTTGTTTCTGGTATACTTGATTCTAGCTTAGTTGTTCATACTTCAGCACACTACTTTCAAAAAACTTCCAAATTATTGTTTCTATTAAGTACTACAATGATTACTTAAGATACAATAGCAAAATTCTTATGTCTCGTATTTCCAGTGAAGGTTGCCACAGTCATGTGAGTTTTTGCTGTGATTTTGTTGCCTTTTCTCCCAGCCTGGAAAAGAAACTTGAGCATCAATTTCACTTCAGTTTTGATGTTAGTGTGGATCAGATGTTTTACTTAGCTTTTCTGTTACTGTTTTTGAATGAAAAATTTGTATTGAACTATGTTCTGTGTAGTTATAACACACTAGGTCCTTAGCTGAGATTCAGGTCTCCGTATTGGGTGCCCCACTTCTCTGTAAGAGCATGTGTGAAGAGGATACAGTTAAATCCAACAGAGATGAAGTCAGGAGAAACAGTTCTCTTGGCTTTTTTTTTTTTTTNTTTTTTTTTTTTTTTTTCAACCTTCTTTGGAAGCCTTGGCTGCAGCAGCTCACCCAGCCATGAAGGGGGCCAATGTGCTCTTCCTCCCACCTGGCTGGAGGTGAATCCCCCACACCTTTAGGCAAGCCAAAATTTCCTTGAGGGCAGCTCATGGGCGACCTTGCAGCCTCCTGCTGCAGTGCTCTCTTGGGCACAGACTGCTGGCTCTGGGGGCTACATTCAAATTTTGCAGGGAGCTGGGATTGTTTTCATTCCATCCTCTGTCCTGAGCTGCAGGAATTGGTTTGTGTCCAGCTCTACAAATGGAGCACTGCATGGGCAGCTCAGGACCATATTGCACATGGTGCCGTATGGGGCTGGCACAGTTGCTGCTGAGCTCCTGTTCCTTTCTCTCCGGATGCTCATAAAATTCTCCTTTAATTTGTCAGTTGTGGAGAGCACATTTTTAATAGTAAATGGGAAATTCAACTTCCTTTCTGGTTTTTTTTTAGGATTTGTTCATGATCTGTTGCTGTTAAGGATAAATGTCCCTGCTAGATGGGAATAAAAACACTGATGTACATTCAGAGCTCCGAGAAGGCATTCAGAGCAGTTACAGGTTGTTTTGCTAGCCATATGCCTTTCAGTTTTACTCTTGAAATAGGACCGGCACAGCAATAAATTGAAACTTCAATATTCACAGCATTTCAGGTTCTGATAAATAGACACCAACAAGCCTAGCTATTTTTTAATATTCCTACTATGATGAAATAAGTTTAGCTGAATGATTCTTGAGAGATGAACAGTTTTGGCATACTGAGCCTTGAAAAGGGAACTGAGGGATGCTAAGTAAGTGATTCGCTGATTAAACTATAGAAATTATGCCTCAGGCTGTGCTGTAGTTGGGCTTTCCTATAAAACTGTGTTCTTTTCATAATATAGCTGATACACATGAAGCAATATAAAAATGTCAGTCATTCATATTCAGGCATTTGTACACAGATTTCCAGAAGTCTTGTCCTATTTTTCAAGTGCTAAAATAGAGGCTGACAAAAGTTGCTTGAGTAGCGCTGTGATGCAGCAGACAGTGACTCTTGTGGTAGTCAGGTGAGACTACAAGGTGATCTTGTAAAAGGGTTAAATTTTGAAAAGGTAGTGGGGAAAAACAGGAAGGATTTATTAGTGTATTTGAAATTGTTTTCTGTTCAGACAGTAGAAGATTGATGACCCAGCAGCAGCTTTCTTCTTTACACTGAATCTAGGCTTCTCAAGCATGTTCATATTCTCTGGTAGAATCTGTTGGAAATCTGTACACAGAACTCCTGATCAAACTTAGACTGGAAAAATGAGTGTCATGATAAGAAGAACCCATTGTTTTCCAAGTCTCTTGTTTCAAGACTTAGTTTGACAAGTTCAAAACAGCCCTCCTGTGAATACATGACAAGAATCTGAAAAATCTGAGCTCAGGTTCTCTGTCTTTAACTCTGCTTGTTCTTTACTCTCAGATATTTAAAAAACTAGACACTGGTTTAAAATTGTTCATAGTGAGCAGTTTGGTAGGAATGTGTGTGTGAAAATGCTCTATAGAGAGTCCCCCAGCTGCCTGCAAACAGAACTAAATGAACAGCAGCGGTGTGGGGTTTTGTTTTTTATGTTCTGGAAAACTCTCCCATGGACAGACCAACTACGTGACATTTCAGCCTGCTCTGAAAAGGTGAAGGTTAGTAACTGGGAGAAAAAAAAAAAGACAATTATGATAAAGGTTGACACTCAATCTAAATAAATATTTGAAAGCTCTTTAACAACTTCATCCTGTTGAATTTTTCAATGTACAAAACTATTCCATGCAAAGTAAAGTGCTGAATGCTGACATATTCCCATTGAGTGACATGAGTCCATCTCAGTTCTGGTACCTGCTTGGCACAGTTTAATAAAAGAAGAAGAAAGAGTTGGCTGAACAAAACATAGAATTGTTTGGTTCTATTAAGAAGAAATGTCACCATTTATCTAAGTAAAACTATTAAGCCATAACCTGTATCTTTTATTTCACCTTGGTGTATGTCAAGGGTAAAAGTTCAAACCAATTCTTTTCATGTATATAATCATGGAGTGCAATTAATTACAATCTAGTTCTTTTTAGAAGAGTCCATTAAGATATCGTAGCAGATGAACAGCCGCTGAAGTAGGAAATCCGATGCATTAAGAATTACAGGCTTGCCATGTAAACTTTATATAGCATTTAGCAACACTTAGAAGAACATTAAGAGTAACTTGTGTTGTGACAGTATTCACAGAAATGAAAATTAGAGGGAAAAAGTAGCATACAACTTATACCAAGCCTGTGTCCTTCTCATTAAGAGAGAACATTTGACTGTCACTGTGGAGCAAGGAAGGCCTTTGCACGATCTTATGAAATGGCTGATGTTAAATACTGGTTTATAAATTAGCAAGTGGTGACCACACAGTACTGCAAACTAGTTGTTCGTGTGGAAAAACATTTTGCCTTCCATTAAAAGAATACAAAATAATAGGAGAACCCCAAACTAATATATTGTCCTGGAGGGAGGTAAACTGGGTCTAAATAAGCTATCTGAATTCTTGCATAGCACTGCAGCTGCCACAAAGCAGCCCTAGTAGACTGCTCACTAAAGCATTGGGCAGTTGAGGTCCACTGACCATTGCGGGTACCTAAACAGTGGGTGCATCAAGCATGGATCTGGAGGAGCTCAGTGAGGTAGGAAGATATGTCTGAAATAAAAATGTACATTTGCAAACATGACTATAGCAAGAGCTATGCAAGCTTAGGTTGAAGGTCTGCCTGTCTGTCTCTTGGCATAGGTCTGTAGTGGGTGGCAGAGTGGGAAATGCCACAAGTGTGGAACTCTGCAGGAGCTGCAAACTTGGAGGCAGGAACAGGGTGTGCCCACACTGCCACAGGCCCTGCAGGACAGGCTGCAGTGCTCAGCTGGGTGTTCAGTTTCCAAAGAGATCTAACCGTTTGCAGTGTGTAAAGCCATTGGATGAGAAAGTTTTAACTGATTGCCATAATATCTAGCCATTGAAGCATTGAAGTTTAGGGAGAGCCTTTTTTTTATTCAGTGGACAATTGTTAGCTATTAGCTGGAAATATGCTAATGGATCTAATAGGAATAAAATAAGAAAGCATTCCATAGAAATGGTTCAGACTATCACATTTAATAGACAGTGATAATCCTTCTGTAGCTTTTTTAAATCACTGTCAACTTCTAGAGAAGTAATATTTTTCCACTGTCAAATTTCATAGATTGGAAATACCTTAAAATTGTAATTTCCAGTAAATTTATGTAACATTTTCATAGGAATGCATATACTGCTATGAGTACTCAATTAGAAAGTTTTTAAAAGGAAAAAATTATTAAAGTAGAGCCTTCCAAGACACAGTCTTCATGGAATAAATCAGTGGAAAGAGTCTTACTTATGGTACCTCAAAAATTGTTCTGCCAGAAGAAAATATTATATTTAAGCCAGAGATAAAAGAATGGTAGACTTCAGGGGGAAAGTAAAAAGTGTGGGTGGGTTTTTTTTTGTTTTTTTTTTTGTTCGGTTGGAGGTTTTTTTTTTAAAGGCTCAAAAGTGCAACTGGTATGGTGGAAAGACAGAGAGCTGCTGTATCCTGGCAATATTTTGTGACCATTAGGAAGGGCTGAGGAATGAAGGCAGAGGTTTTGCTGTAGTTGTCCTCTGTCTGAGAGATCCCATGGTCCTGCTCATGGGGTGCTTGACAGGGGGAGTGTCTGTGGGATACTGTGGTTGTCTGCATCTTTTGAGGGTCACCTTTGCACTGTCCTTGCTCTCTCACCTGCTCTGGGCCTTTTCCTGTCTCGTGGGGGTTGTGGTTGATGTTGAGAGACGGAGAGGCAGCAAGTGCAGTTGTGTTGCATTTGTCGGGGTTGGACCTCTGTTAAGTCAATCACCTTTGGAGAGAGAGCTAGAACAAATGACTGGAAGGAACCATCACAAGTTTAAGTTGCTTTTGTATCATTTAAGTTGCTTTTCATCTTTTGCAGGATGGCTTTTTAAGAGCAATCTTTGTGTTTCTTATAGAATAAAAAGCCTCATTCAGGAAAACCATATTTCAGTAGGGTTTAAATAAGTAGAAAAAGAAACTTCAACTTCTTGAAAGTGAGATTTCCTCCCTAGATGGAGTGTAGCCATGTTAATAATTCCCTTTCAGCATCTCTAGTGTAGAGTACTTGGGGAGGCATATGTTGGTTGTTTGGAGGGAGAGTTTTGGTGTTTTGCTTTGGGTTTGGTTTATGGGGTTTTTTAGGGTTTTTTTACTTGTTAGGTCAGGTCATGTTATTAAGAGAAAACCATTAATTTTTTAGAACTGCAAATCTTCCTTTTGGTCAAGTTTCTTGAAATCTCCCTTCTTAAAATGGAAGGTTTTGTGTCAGCTGAAGTCTGGCACTTTGACAGTCATTAGAATGTGAAACAATGAATTAATTAATTACTAATGGCAAACAAAATATTTTCAGTAGCTCTTAAATGCGTTGTGGAAACCTCGAAGCATATTCCCTAATATCATGCTACTGTGACTTACATTTCCAGGTATTATTAAATATTAAGAATTGAATCCAAGTACATCAAAATTAGGAATCACTTTTCACAACTTTTATGTTCCACTCTTCTTGCAAGTTGGTAATTGGAGTATTTAACCTTATTCTCCCTCAGTTTATTAGAAAATGCTATTTTTTTAACAATTAAAAAAATACTAAAGCAGATCAAGCAGTTATTTTGACAAGGAGCTTGAAACATTCTTGCCTAAATTCCACAAATAAAAAAGCCAGCTAAATTATCACCCTGAGCAGATTTGCACAGGGACCTCAGTCAACCTTTATAAAGGATAATTACACTGGTGTTTTAACATGGGGCAAAGGAAATGATAAAATTAGGGCATAAGAGACACTGTTCCTATTTTGAGAACACAGTAGAATAATTGGTAAGGGATTTTTATTGCTGTTTTATTATACAGAAGGTTTTTTTTACTTTCACATGTTTGGATATTTTTTTCAGGCTCTTAAACCCTGTGTTTAGTGGCATGAATCTGGGCAGTGATTTCCCAATGTATTAATAGTGCATTTTTCAAGTTGTGGATGTTCATGGGTGTTTTTACTCTGCAGCTTCAGTCACCTCTCCCCTCACTAACTCTTCTTATCTTCTGCCTTCTTTGCGAAAGGATATTTAAAATTAATTTAAAAATTAACCTAAAAATTTAAAAAAATTTCATATAAGCTTGTTCATGCTTTTTCAGGTCTCCTGTGATTAATTTAAAACTCTTCAAAACTCTTAATTTGCCAGGAGTTGTTCCCTGTAAAATACAGGCATGAATTCATAGTTTTGTTTTGGTTTATTTTTCAGGATTTGTTTGACAGAATTTCACCTAACACTCTATCCAAACCTGCAAGCCTCACTTAATTTCAGCCCCAAATCACATCATTCGACCCTAGGAGAAGTTTCTTCCATTTCAACAAATCGAGCCCAAGTTTGTGTGACAGTGGATAGATGAGGTGAGCTGATGAGGGTCTGGGAGGCATTGCAATCAGAGTGGCTGGTGAGGCAGCTCTCAGTGAATGGATTTGAAGGACTAAATGTGAGGGTTTAGAAAAGGAGGAATTGCCGTAGTGGATTACAGCTGAAGTCCATCATGAAAATATCTCAAGTTTGTCAGTAGCTATCAGAAAACACATTAGAGAAAGGTGTATGAAAATCATGGTAAAAATCAAAAACAAGCTGTGTGAGCAGAATTCTATCAATTAAGTCTAGATCTGTTTCACAAAATCTGTGCTTCCTGAAGTTTTCTATTGGTAATCTTAACCAAGACAGTTTATTGTGGTATAATTGAATTGTACACACATCATCAGGCTGGTATGAGTTTTCTTTTCGCATTTTTCCCCCAGCTGTGGATTAATGCAGTTAGACAATACATTCCCTGTGAACTATGAGTTATCTGTCAGCAGATACTGAGACTAAGATGAACAGCAAGGACTATTTTTAGTGTAATCAAACAGCTTAATTGGGTTTGGGGTATTTGCTTTGAGTTAGATATAGTGGCAGAAAAAAGTTGTAGGGAAAGCTGAACCTACCTGTACTAAAATTTGCCCTCAATATGGATGCTCTTACAAGAACTGGATAGCTGCAGAGGACTCACATTGTAAAAATATACATGATTCATTTCAATTGGTCTCTTAAGTTTTTAAAATCACATTTGTCCTCTTGCTGCACTGTTTTTGCCAGTGTAAAGATCATAGGTTTTATTTGATTATATTTTGGTAATCTGTTAAATGAGACTGGGTCACCTTGCACCATGCAACATTTCACTTCACTGCTAAAACTTAATGCCATCTTTTTATCTTTCACTGAATGGATGTCAGAGGACACAACATTAATATAAGATGGGCATCTCTAATATTTCATGAATGGCCTTTAAAAAAAACCCTCCAAAAACAAACCTAGGAAGTAAAAACTGACACTAGGCTAGTGAATTTAGTCACCTTTCTCAAATGTTGAATGGTTTTCCATTTATGTTTCTCATCTTTTACAAGACCTATTCTTTGTCAGGCAAGGCTATTAAAAACTACAGGTGGTTTCCTTAGACTGAATATATGGTTTTCCTCATGGAATGAGGATATTGAGAGATTTTCATGAAAAAGGGATGAAAAACTGAAGATAATATCCCAAAATAAGACCTGTAGCTTTTTAGTGGATTAGAATTCACTATTAAAAACTGGAAGACCTGGGATTTGGTGCCTTTTTGTAATTTTTTTTGTTTACTTCACTTTCAATGCCTTATAAATTAGTCCGTACTTTCCAGCTCTGTAGGGATGTCAGGTTAAATCAGGACCTAATAAAGTGTTCTAAAAAGTGCATGCTACTAGTACATTATGGAGTCTTTGCCTCCTTTTTTTGTGTGTGTATTTATTTGTCAAATGTACTATTCCAGAGTCCCATGGCAATGTATACAGATGTGAATAGCTATGTGTACGTTTATACTTTGTTATACATCTACAAATTTACTTAGATTATCAAAATGTTGGGTAAGATACAGCTTTTTTGTAGCAGTATGTCTGCATGCTAATATTTATATATGGTAGAAAATACTTAATGCTAACCTGCTAAGACATGTGAGGGTAATGTATTTTTTGCATTCTCTGATACTTAGGGGTAAGAGAACTCTTGTAAAATTCTGAATATAATGTCTAATCCTTAACTGGACTAATTGTGCCATTAGATTAAAGCATTAGAGAGAGGGATAGCTATGGTGGTGTGCAGGACTTGAGCAGAAATAATCATCTTATAGTCTGGATCATGTATTGAGAGGATGAATTCATGTTTCAGCTCTAAATACATATGTCCAAAACTTGATTAAGCTACTAGTGAAAATTGGTATCTAATTTATATGCAGTAGTTTGGGAAAACAAGAGTGGAAGAGACCCCTAGGATCATGAGTCCAGTCCTCTGTTGCAGCAGATAGGATGCCATATGATTTCTTCCCTAAATTTGTTTGGTTCCATAAATTTATGGAGCTTCATGCTTAGCATTGATTATTTCCACAAAATTTGTATTTTATTTGGCAAAAATCAGCATTTTTAAGTTCATTTACATTAGCATAGTAGAAATTTAGCTAGATATACTGGTTAGGTAAACAGTTTGATGGAGTTAATTCATTCCTAGTTTCTAAAATAAGTGTGCAAAGAGCTGCCACCATATTTTTCCCACCTCACAATTCTGTCTTTTAAGTTCAAAACAAATGCAGATCTACCCTCAGTATTGTCCCCTCCAAGGAATCAGATGGTTTTAACATGGTCCTTGATCTCTCTATAAGATGTTGGCTAAGATAGGTGGCTTTCCAGGCAGATTTTGTGAACTAGTAGGTGACCTTTGCTGCAATCAAATGTCACTGTTAAATTTCCTCAGCCCTTTAGACTCAATAACTATGGGGGTTTTGTTTTGGTTATTAATGTGGATTCTTTTTAATTCGCATAAGCAAATGTAAAAATCTCTTCACATATCACTGTATGTAGATTTGTGGCAATGCTGAGAGGACCTTGAGTCCATAAACCAGTGGCTTTATTATGTAATGCTGCATAAATGCTGTATTTTCATCTGTGACAGATATAGTCTTGAACCTGTATTTTTCATGTTACTTAACTGTTTCAGAACATCATGTGAGAGAGCACATCAAAATGGAAATTGCTTCTACAGAGGCAGCAATAAATACTGGTTGGGTATATTGCATTGTTGAGCTCCATGTGTTTCAGGATGTTCTCAATTCTCTTGCTCTAATCAACACTGTAAATACATGCTGCATTTTCTCGTGATCCATTTGTTGGATTAACAATTTAGACCTTGCAGTTTCTACCATATGTTTTGGTTCTTTACTGTATGTAGTCATGGTTATATAAGAGCGTCTTCTAACAAAATTACTCTGAAACCTTCTGTCTTTTCCAGCTATTCAAAGAAGGGCAAATCATGCAAATTCTGTGCATTATATGTATCGTTAACTTGTAGGTAATTGGAAATTAGGTAGTTAAGCTGAGAAAAATCTTTGCATTCATGTGAAAGTCTGAATCCCTGCGACACAGAAATTTGCTGTCTTCTCATTGAAATACTGGGAGGGATTGTGTTTTGTTTTTAAAAAGGTACTTACTGTTTAATCTCCAGCAGAGATTAAAATAGTCATAGTGTGTAATTGAAATACATCAATATTTGTGGTGATATATTATGTAAAAAGAAAAAAACCAACAAATATATTTGATTCTGGCAATTTTGTGCAGGAGGTTTTAGACAAAGTCCTTGGCATATTGTTTTTATTGAATATTCCGTTAAAGGATTTTGCTTAAGTCACTTCTCCCTTAAAGTCTTTATAAACAAGTAGTACATGGCCCATTTTTTATCTCCTCTCTGCTTTATGCCATTGAGTTAGAATAGAATCATAGTTCCCCAGCTTGTCTTTCAAGTGAGCATAGTACTGTCATGACCATGAAACTTACTACGTTTTTGGGCCCTTTATTGTGTCAGTGATAGCACTGTGTTTCGTGTGGAGCCTGAGTACTCTTATGAATGACTTTTCAGCACCAGATATAGTATATTCCAATTTTCTATTGTATACTTTCCTCTGTGGATCAATATGGATTTTAATTAACATCCTAACAAAACTGTAGTTACGCTCAAAGGTCACTCTCCCTGTATATCTTGCTGGGAACTTGGTCTTCAGCAAGTTCCTGTCACACCAGACACTGTCAAGAACAACCATAACTGAAATAGCTTTTCATTTATCCTGAGGCAAAGGCACTTTTTTCCCTTTCTTTCTTCTTCAGTAGATATGCACAGAAGTTTGCTAACTGGGGGAATGGAGCTGCAAACTCACTATAAATATCAAAGGTGACTTGATAGAGATTCTTGGAAGAAATTTCCACCATACTTGGAATGCAGTGACACTGTTTCATTCAACTGCTTTTCCACATTGCATTACATTAATAATCGCCTTGCAGGTTTCTTGGCAGATGAAGAGAAAGGGAAAGTTGGATGATGATTTTGAATGAATGAGGATGAAGATGAACTGTTAGCCTTAAAGCTTGTATGAGGTAGTCGGAACACGAAGAGCTGTGAAGTAGGTCAGTACTTTTGTCTTCTTTTTACATCAGTTGTTCTGCTGAACTGCTTTTACAAATGTTTAGCTTATATTCACACATAGTACTGGTATTTCTGTGTCTCCTCCTTGACTGTACACTATGAGATTATTTTCAGCTGTTTTATCCCTTCTGTCATGTAGCTTTTGAAATCTCTTGTGTTAATAAGCATCTGATAGATCTCACCAGGAGTCTTGGCTTTATCTTTAGTCTTCCTTCATTCTAACAATTCTGCCTACAGTACATACTGTTCACAGGGTAGATCCACATATTGCTGTTCAGCTGCCAGGCTCTTGAGTAATAAACCCTGCATTTCATTTCTGAATGAGTGTAAAATACAATTTTAGAGGTGTTGCTCCTCTGACAGAAGAGAGAGTCCAATGCCACATCCTTGACAATGGATGAAGAGTGCACAGCAGTCTGGAAAATGAGTTTATCACTGATCAGTTGCTTTCAAAAATTACACCTTATCTGACAGTTCTGTCTTGAAGTAGAAGAGCTTTTATAGTGCTGGCTCTTAGGTTTAGAAACTTGGACATTCGGTCCATAATACCATTTCTTTCCAAGATTCTGTAACAGTTCTGATACAAAACCAAGTTAGCATTTAACACAAGTTAGAAAAAAACCAACCTAATAATGAATTCTATTACTTAATCCAGTTTGAGTTTGAGATGTTTTGTGCTATTACTTAGACTTCAGAAGTTGAATCCAGTATTAAGCAAAGCCAGAAAGCCCATTTTCTTTTACTGCTTTGGGTTTGATGTTCAGTTGTCTAAATACTGCATTATTGTTATTTGCCTTAGGTTTCATTAAGCAAAAAGGTAAATTTGATGCCTCTTATCTTTTACCTTTCTGAAATTGAAATAGGGTGTCCTATTGCTCCCATGTTACAGTACCCAGCAATTCCAGGATTTTCACTTGCATTCTTTAAGGCTTGCAACTAATGTTTCCACTATGAAGACACAGGTAGCATTCTATACAGTGGCAATAGGAAGGAACCCCCCATTAAATAAATTATAATATTAACCTCCCATTAAATAAATTATAATATTAATAATGTTGTTAATTATTATTATCTATTAATTTCAATCTATATGTGTTTTCTGCTAGCACTTTAAAAATTGCCACCAGTTACTTGCACTGATTAAAGAAAGCTGTGCTATAACATGGATTGGAATCTAATCATAGGTGCCCTTTTCAGTATCTGCATTATTATTGTCATTAAATCCAATAGTCTTGAGAACAAAACTTCTAAATTGCTGCATTACTTACAACTTATACTTTTGCTTAATAAGTTTTCCTTTATTAGATATTACTGTCAGCAGTGCTGTATCTAGTAAAATACTGCATATACACCATCACAAAGTTAGATGTCATTTTATTAGGAGATGCTGCCTCAGCAGAATGAGAATATTAATCTAAAATAAGTGTATTTTTTTTCCAAGCAACATAAACAAATCTATCCTACTTAGAGCTGCAGTGTCAATATTTTATACTGCCTTTGTTGACTTATTCATTGTAGGTTTTGGCATATGGGATAACTCTGAAGATTCCAATTCTGGCCTTTCATTTTAGGCCAGTTAAGGGTATTTCCGGCCCTTATCTGAGATATTTTTTCAGCCCCTGAATAGTTTTCACATATAATAAATATACATCCTGAAATACCCATGTTGCAAATTGACTCCTTGGTGATGTGGGGAGTAGGCACCTCTCTAAGTTTGTTTCATTCTGAACAAAAGCTTTAGCAATTAAATTTTGTCCAGTGTTCTAGAGAGTGCCTACAACTGCTGAAGCTTTTTGAACTTTGACCTTAGCTTGCAGATCCTCCACTGCTGGAAGAATAAAGAGGAAAATATCTACCTGGGAAGGAAGGAAAGTTTGCTGAGCATTTTTAGCAAAAGACAGAGATAACTTAAAACCCATTTTAGTCAGTTCTGGGTTACTTTGAATACCAAAAAGTTGTTAAGACTTATTCAGTAGGTACTTTTTAGCTTTATTACATCTATGTTTAAATAATATAATTGTAGTGTCATTATGCCAGAAATATTATCAGTCACACCCCCTTAGAAAATAGAAAGACTTTCTGATACAAATAATAGTGAAGAGATCTAACACTGATTGTGTTGTCAATGATTTTCATTAGGAACAGTATGCTCAGCTGGAAATCACCAGTTCTTTGCGCGTGTTCCTCATTCCAGAGCTTATTCCACAGCATCATAATACCCGTTGTGTGTCTGGTCAGTGACAGCCTCACCACGAAATCAGCTCCCCCAGTTAAGTTCTTGCTTAGATTTGTTGTTTCTGCTCTCTAGAACGGAACATGTTTGCTTAGCTGTAGCCTTTGAAAGTACGGGTTCTTGCTCAGAATTTCCTGGTCATGCTCTCTTACTTTTCACCCCATTCCAGTTCAAAATATTATCACCCAAATAAAAATCTTTGTATCTTTTATATAATCAAAGTTGTCTGGTTGAAGATAGTTCCAAAAACATATTCTTTTATGAAGATGTTTACTACTTCTTTGAATAATTTTTCTTTGCTAGTGGTACTAGTGTAATTTATTTCTTTGCTCCTACTGTACACGCTCTGTGGGATCTTGCCGATTGTCTGCAAAATCATGCAATTGTTGCCTTTTTCCCCTGCATGTTAACCTGTATATTTCCACATGATAGTTGTCAAAGCAGGTACAATTCCAAGATGTGTTTTTGTTAAATTCCAGCTTGTTATTTCTATATTGGTCTATGCTGCTTGTAACATTTCTAGTAATGAAATTTCTAGATCTGAATTCTTTCTAACCTTAGAAGTCCACTGGCTTCTGTAAGTGACCCATCCTTTCCATCAGATATTTTTGCTTTCAGTAATGTCCACTAAACTGCCCTGGTTGTCTGTCTCAATCCAAGAAAATTCTAAATCCACTTCTCCTTGGTTTCAGTTTGAACAGCTATGTCACGTGTTTTGCTATATCACGCAAGTGTAGAGAACAGCATTCTTCAAATCATGGAATAATTCCATACCCACCTTCAACTGAATTTAATGGAAGCTGATATGTGTATCCTGTGCTCAGAAACAGTTGATAGCTAAAGCTCCTGACTACCTTTCTGTTTTGCTGCACTTTTGTCCTGCAGATGTAGAATTTCACTCACTTATCGGTTATTTTGGAAAGTCAAAGTTGGTTGGGCACCATATTTGCTCTGTTTATTTTTGTAGGGGTGTTTTACTTATCTTCCACTCGCTGTATGACAGTGTGTGCAGTGAGACTTAATCACCTGACATGCACATGAGATCTCCACTTTATTCTGTATCTTTCTCCAAAATGAGACCTCCTCATCACTGCTGCAGATAACCTGTTTGGAGGGACATATTGAAGATGCAAGGAGGGACAGCGCAAAGGTGAATGCTGTGTTATTACCATTTGTCTGTAATCTTAGCACCTCTTGTAAGCCAATTATCATTGTGCCACTGACGATCCTGGCATGTGTGGGAAAGTTTTCATTAGTTTCTCTCTTTCCCTAATGGTAGCCCACTGCAGTAACAGCAAAAGTCATTTTGCTGGCTTAGCTTTACCCGAAGGTGTTTGCTTTAGTTAGATGATCCACCTGTCACTGATTCTGGAGACCTCAAGCCAGAATTATTTGGTAAAATGTGAGCATGAAGAGTGCCCAGGTCTATGTTGAAGCTAGATTTAATAGTTATATTAAAGTTACTTCAGGGATATTTTTTGCAGGAGAATTACTCTATTTTTTTTTTTTTTTNGACGTTTTCCAAAGAAGATACTAATGCTTTGGAAAGTAAATGTTGCGATGGAGGGACGTATTAGTTGTGGGGAACAGCATCTTAATCTCAATGCAGTAGGTGGAGCAGTTGATTCTTGTAACCTCTGAAAATTAAGAAAAGGGTAATTGTTGAAAAGAGTGTCTAGGCAGCTCTAGTATAGTTCTAAGATATTCTAGAATTTTAGAATAATAATTTTAGAAAGAACACTTCTATTTCTCAGGTTAATAGAAAAGCAGAGAGAAAACCTAAAATATCACACAAATCTGTGATGACCTTGATAATTAGTATTTATAAATCCAAGTGCAAAGGCAGACAGTTCTAAAATGAGTACCACTAAGGCAGACTCTTCATAGGATTAATTTTAGTTCTGGAATTTTTTCTCTTTTACACTGATTTCTTCAAATGATGAGAGAAATTAGAAACATCTTTGTTATTCAGTAGCCAGTTATTTTCTCCTATCTAGAAGAAATAGAAATGATGATAATATTTATGTTACCGTAAGTAACATAAATTACCATAGGCAACATAAATATTGTGGTACCTTACTCTGGCTCCTTACGGGTTTTCCCCTTCTGTAATTCTGTGATTAACCAGGACAGTAACCAAACTGAAATTATTAATATAGTTATCTTTGGGATAATGGGGATTAGAGTAAAGGGACAAACATTTTTGTTCATGAAATAAATTAAACTTACGACTCTGTCATATGTATTATTTATGAAAAGACATGTTCATATATTTCTGTAGTTCACAGAACCAAAACATATTATAAATGGTAGTGAAATAACAAATACTCTGTAGCTGTTATTTCCACTTACCAAAATACTACCAATGGATGAGAATGAAGCAAATTTAAACGTATCTACCTTCCTCTCTCAAGTCTGATGTTTATCATGGCCTTCTCTTGGTGTAATTCTTTAGGTGGTTTGTTCTAGTGTGCTTTTCTAGGAATTCTGAAGCTGACCTTGCTCTTTAACACAAATATTTTTTAAAAAAATTAGCCCATGTTTAAAGAAAATAATCTCATATAGACTGTAACGAAGGTGTATTTACTATTAAATGTTTAGGCTAGAGAGAGTTTAAGCATTCTTTGTCCATACTAGAATCAAAACATGTTATTTGAAAGGTTTACAGAAGTTGATTTTAAAATATAGTGTTTGTTTCTTGCAAAAGTCCAGTTATGTCTTGTGGAAGGTGCAGTCTTCAACCATTAGTTTTTTCTCTCAAATGGAAGTTGAAGCGAGGTACCACAGCCAAACTAAGAAAATGTTAACCTAAGGTATTTTGCTTTGTATTGAAGCAGACTGAAATTGCTCCCATCTCAAGTGGGAAAGGTTGTCTCCAGTGGATGGACAGATATTAGGAGTTAAAAGGGGTGAATTTTTGAAAAAGTTGGATCTGCAGCTCTGCTTATGTCCCCAGTTTTAGACAATTGTTCTCTGTAAGGGTGTGTATTTTTTTTTTCCAAAGTGAGAATGCAATCGGAGTTCATAATTTATAAAAGTTAGTTATCAGAGTGTAACTGATGCAAAGTTACCATAAATCACAGACTGGGAGTGATGCTATTAGTGGTTCACCTCACTGTTAACACACAAAATATATGTTAACAAGGTTTATGGGCCTTCACCCGGGTTCTAGTCAGCTTAGTTATTGCATCTTATCAATCACATAAGAATATATTTAATGTCATAGTGGTGACTTTCCACTATATTTTTTTGCTCATTGTTTAGCCAGAGAAAATTAATGGTGGTGGCTGGTATGCAAGTCTATATGTGCCTGTGTATATGTGTCACTATATACTTATATATATATCTCTATATCCACAGTTATATATTTGCACACCTGTCTGCACATATATACAAGTATGTGTACACATCTGTATGTCAAAGCATCAAATGTACAAAAATCCATAACAGTAGGTTATGCATGAAGCCTTTTATTTGCAATGTATTACTGCTTTTAAAAAAGCTTTACTGGTGTTAAAACCAAAATCTACTATCGACACTCAGTATCACTAGTCCTTCCCCCTTCCTCAGGAATTTAGTGCTTAACAGGATTCTTTTGGCTTTGAAATTGAAGAATTTTATTAGTTGCTAAAGCTATTCAGAAAGAGGGTATTTCAAAAAGAAACGTAAATTGCAAAATGCAGTGGGACACTTACTGAACTGTTGGTATTGTTTTGTCAAAAAATGATTTAAAATGAACTAGAAAATTGCCGAACCATCAAAGTATGGGATGTGGGAAAGTTAATATATTAAAGAAACACTATCAAGAGAAGAAGAAGTGCCATTTTAAAAATGATATTTTAAGAAATTCACTTATATAGAGAATAGGGCAAAATCATAATCTTTTATGAGCCCAATAAAGATTACCTAGCTACTGCCACTTGATACAATACTTTTCTTATTGAACTTGGGGGAAAAAAATGTACTACAGAGGACTTTTTTGTGCAATATAGATTTAGTTAGCTTTTTAACTTAAAAATGGAAGAGTGGTGAGGCTGCCCTTTGGACTGACCAGGCTGGTGCACAATGCCCTGGACAAACAAGTGTGTGCAGTAGTGTTCTTATGGGCGGGGCTGGTGGCTCTGCAGCCAGGGTGCTTAGATTGACATGCTGCTATCGCTCTGGCATTACTGACAACCTATGTAGTTTGGTAGGGAACCTATAATAGTGCTTCCTTTAAAGACAGAAATATGCTTTTCTCTCTTCAGATGGACTTGGGGTGTTATTTTGGCTTTTGAGACAGGCTGTGCAAGTAGCTGAACAGCAAGTTAATCCTTCCCATATTATGTGATGTGGCTTCTTGTGACTGGTCCACTGTAAAAGACGTTCATGTGGTATTTTGGAGGACAAAAAAAAAGATGTCATTTTACTTAAGATCACTTGTTAATGTTTGCTTTAATAGTTACCTCAGGCATGTTGAGTACAGGCAAAAGATAAGAACGATTAGTATTCATGTTTTGTTTTGTATTTGTGTAACTTGTGGTTCCTCTGAAAACAATCTGCTGATAGTAAGACAAGGTAAAATATTTGCATTTCCTAGTTTTCGTACTGCTTGACTCCTTTCTGCTTCAGTCTATTCTTACATGTCCTTATTCATGATGTGTAAGTCACTGCAGGGATGTGGGCTGTTTAATTCCTAGTAACCTACTGAGCTGTAAAAATCTTATTATGGTGTGTTAGAAATTTGGGGTTTCATGCAATGTATAAGTGGAAGAGAATATATAAGGAAACCTGCCCTTAAGTGGAAAAACAAGTTGACAGAACTTCCACTTGAAATTATGATCTAAAATTATTTCAAGCCCTACCTAGGATTGTTGCGTTTGAAGCATAATGATGAAGCTCTTTGAGGTCAACTGGCTTTGCTTATTTGACAGAATTTTAGAGATAATCAAAGTCTCATCTATGTTGGTAGCAAAATTCCCATTGACTTCAGTGGACTTGGAGTTCAACTCCTCTTAAACAGCAGATCTCAGTCTGTGGCTGCTCAGAGCTGCTTCCTTTGCCAGGTGCTGCCACAGTGTCTCTGGCTTTCCACTTCTCACAAAGGACTTTGCATGCAAATCCCATGGAGCACAGAAAGATATTTGCTGGAGACACCTAGATTTAGTCTAAGCTGACCTCAAAGAGGTAGGCAGAGCTACGAGTGGACAGACCAGGTGTTTTACAAGATTGTGTGCACATCTTCAGTATTGAAAAGGCATCTCTCTCAAACTATTTTAAGAGGAAATTATTACACATCAAAATATATTGTAATTTAATTGCACCTATCATGTCACCTTCAGCTAGCATTAAATAACATGAAAAATCTCGCAGTCTGTGCTTGTTTATAACATAGTGACTGTAGTTCAAAATTAGTTAGAGTACCATTCCTAAAGCACAGCCTGCCTCCCCATGAAGAAAGACTTGGTTTCCTTACAAAGAGCCTTGTCATGGCTACAATACTTTTTAAAACGTACTCCCTATGAGCCATGTAAGAATAAATAAAGGGTTGAGATCTGTTTTCTTCCTTAGCAGCCCAAGTCTACCTTTTACCCACCTTTCTATCTTGCTCTCTTCTCCCCACCACTTGGAGAAGAAAGTCTGAAACCAGTTGTCTTCTTACTATGTCCTCCCAATTGCTCTACTCCTCTGTACCCAAGTGCCTCCCAGAAGCACTTGAAGCCTTCTCTAGGAAAGGTGAGTCCAGCTGCTTTGGCAGCCTCCTGCTTTAGCAGCTGAGACCCAACTTTTTCCTTTGGCACAGACAAAGCAGATGTCACTCATCAAAATACATTCACTGTAGTAAGCATGGGAAAATGAGCCAATGGGAATGTGATATTAATACCTTGAAAAACTGCAATTATGATTAATGCTGCAAGTGCTATTTACTTTAACATTTGACCAAGACAACACTGCTAATTTCTCTTTGCTCAATGTGAAATTTAGAGTCTAATTGTTCTAATTGGCAGAAAAGGGAAAGCTGCCAAAAACACACACTGATTTACCTCCCTCTTGTTTCTGTTGACATCACTGAAGTTGCACAGGATACTAGTTGTTAATGAGTTACTTTGGGCTTACGTTTCTTTCTGCAGATGTCTGTGTCTGATGTAAAAGCTCAAAAATTAAGATCCTCGAAGTTAATGCTGTGAAACTGATGAGATGAAAGAAATCCATAACTCATCTTTTGCAGCTCTGCAGTGTCATGCAACTTTGGGGATGGTGGCTTAATTGATCTTTACAAATTAAAATCACAAATGAGCCCACTAGAAAATAGTAGTAATGGTTAAAGGAAAAAGCACCTCTGAATTTGATATGGACCATAGAAGTATCATAGTCTACAGAAATTACATATGAAGTACCTGGAGAAAGTAGCTCAGCACTGAACATCTTCAGACTCGGACAGTTACTGAAGGCTGTGTACTGACATGAGAGTGGACTGGTCTAATCTAAAATCCATTAGGCTACCAGCTTTATCATTAAATCAGGAAATATACCACTTTGGTCCTTAGACTTGTGTAATGCATGGATGGCAGAGTGTTGTGGGGGAGCCTCTCACTGCCATGAAGATATTTATCACTGAAATAGAGAAAATACTGAAGGCTCTCATGTAACATGCAGCAGAGACTACAATCTTATGTTCCTGTCCCCTAAATGTTTTCCCAGAAAAAGAGATTGAAAGTACTTTTGGAAGCAGCAGGAACTAGGGGAATGGCTTTCCTCCCCCTCTTTGTCCCTCTCAAGAATATACCAACCTCTAGGTAAAGAGTTTTATTGTGCCTTTCACAGAAAACCTTTGCCGTCTTTAGTTTGCAAAATTCCTTTCTGTTTGAAATAGTTTTTTTCTAAGCAGTGGTGGGTTATACATGGCCTGTTTTATCCCTTTGCCATGTATGAGGCTCAAAAGGTATTTGCATTTGCCATACTATATTTCTAGATCTTTTCCTGAGTAGGCATTTATAAAAGAGTGAATTTTTGGAAAGAAACACTACACCCATGTATGCACTTTGTATTAGGACAAGTTTTCACAATATTTCATGAACAACCACCTGACTCTAAATGTATCCTAGTGCAGACTGTTTAATTAAGTGTGTAAACAGAAGGATTGCAAGATCCAGGAAAATGTTTTAAAACCTTTCAAAAAGTAGAATAATGTTTGAGCCAGGTGGCTTCCTAATGTCACTTTTTGGATAGCCGACTCTAATGCAGGGGTGCTGGTTAGTGACATTGGTGGGCATTTGGGCTGTTACCTGAAGGTAAGGGGATAGGGTTCATGGTAAGAGGGTGTACTTTTTATCAGTTAATGCCTGGCTGCATTTTTTAAGTGCTTATAAAGCAACAGAAAGAATTTTTGATATGGATTTGGTCAGTGCAAAGCTCAAGATCTCTTAAAATTGATGAGTCTGAAGTTAGCCTGTTAAAATTATTTCCTTTGTGTTATTAGAAATAATAGAATATCAAACAGCTGAAGCTGTGAAAATTTTTATAATTGTTTATGCTATGTTGTTGCTTAACATATTGTCCCATTTTGATAAGACCTCTGATCAATAAGGTTTAATTGTAGTGAGTCCTTATTGGCATACATATACATACTTCTTACATCTGTATATATCAAAGTTTCAACGTAATTTTCACTTTTAGGTTTATTACAAGTGGCCCATCTTTACGACTTATGCATCTGCTACTGTGTACTATTATAGCCCAATGAGCATGCGAGGTAATATGGCTTAGTCAGTTTTCTTTTCAATTTGTCCTGTCTTGCTCTGGATGAAGATGGGACATGTGGACAATGACACTGGCTTAACTCATAAAGTCATAGTAATTTGATTGTGTGGCTGACTGTTACCAAGGCAAATCAGTGCAACAGTTGTCAAGAGAAGATCTATCTATTCTTGAATTAACTTTCCAGTGTTCTCCAAGCTTTTTTTTTTTTCATTTGGTTTAATATTTTTACATTACATTTTAAGGCATGCATGCCAATGCTTAGGTAGATCACAGAACTGTCGTTTGGGGAAAATGGAGGAAGAGGGTAGAGGATGTCCCTCCTCTGTCTCCTTTTCCTGTGCTAGTCTAAAACCTTATTTGCCTCCCTTAGGTGTTTTTGCCAACCTATACAGAACCCAATGCTGGTGGTATCACACACTGCACAGCAGAGTGAGCCTGTTTTATTCCTGCTTAGCACTGGATTCACACCCTACAAGGAGTTCTGGTTGAAATCTGGCCTTGGAGAGCTGGTCTTCTCAGCTGGGGTGGCAGGGAGGGCTAACAGTTTCCTTGGTTGGAAGGCATCAAATTGAATAAACAGAAAACGGGGGCCTGGAGAGTGGGAAAGCTCTTGATGGTGATTAGTTGTCATCCTGCTTGTCAGAACAAATGAAGAAGAGGAGCACAATGTTTGCACTGTTTGAACAAGCCTCAGAGAGCAAATTAGATGGTAAATGTGATCATAATTTGCCTGCCTTTCTTGAAACTCCCATGGTGCTATTAGTGTTTTTCTTTTTTCAGTAAAAGAGCTTTAACAAATACGTACTTCTGTGGAAACTGAAGTGCACCGAGGTTGTTTCCAGGGGTGGTGTGCAAAGATTTCTGTGCTTTAGTGATAGTGTTTACTATATCTACATGCTGCAGGCTGGTGGAAGGTGTGTAATGCCAATGGAAAGCATAATGTATTTCAATATTGCACATGATGTGGAAAAAAAGATGTAGATATCTATCTATACAAGTATATATTTGATAGGTATACATATATAAAGTAAGCTTGTGCCTGAGCTTTATGTTGCACTTGGTTGAGTACTGTTGATAAGCCAATTATGGTATTTTTTGAAAGATATCTGGAATGTAAATTCTTCTATCCTATTATCCTGTGATAATGTGCAGTGGCAGCCTGTGCCCCTTGCTGAACTGTTGGCACACTTAAGGTGACCACAACTCTTACTAAATAAGAAAATCAGCACTTCTGTGTTCTGTGTACATAGAAATGTGGAATAATCTGTAGCATTTAGATAATGAGTTTGGGGTGGAGATGGAGAAATGCTACTTGCAGTTTATTTTACACACGAAAGTATTTCACACATAGCAGAAATCGTTAGTGTAAACAAGTATCAATTAAGAGAACAAGTATGAGCATTGTTCGAGAATGGGGTAAAAGCTGTGATGTGAAAGACTCTCTTAGGCAAAGACACATGACTGACAGTGAAAAGATTTAAAGTATTTTGATTGCCTTGCAGTGAAATCTGAACCTGTGGAAACTAATAAAAATTGACTGAGCTTAATTAGAGACCTATAGGTAGCAAAAATCCTTGTTTAGAACCAAGCACTTGAACTGTCATATCTCTGACTACTCAGTCAGACAGAAAAGCATCAGACTGCATCCAAAGTCAGAATTTTCCTCAATAAATTGCAAAAATAGACTAAACTAAAATAAAATGTAACAATAATTGTGGATTCACTGTATCATTATGACTTAAAACATAATGGCAGGGGAAATGTGAAAAAGAGCATATTTATTTTTATCTCTTTCTAAAATCATTTTAATACACTGGATAACCCAGACTGGTCTTGCTTCTTTCTGTTAAATTACATTTTCCTATGCATCTCTCTTCATCTTTTTATCCAACTTGGTGGGGACTCACTGGTAAGGTACCCTGCCAAAGGCCCAAGGCCAGAGTGTCAGCATTGCCCAACATAAAAAAGAGAAACTGTGTCCTAAAGTAGGTAAGTGAAGTTTTTGCTCACTGGCTCTGGCTTGCCGTGGTGCACAGAGCTTTAGGAATTACAGGGATTCTTGGAGTTTCCTGTAGAAATGTGCCTTGTTCCACATCATCTCCAGCAAAGCTCTGTGATGGACATAGATACTCTCTATCGATCTGCTGGGCCTACTTCAGGCAGAAACATGCACTTTTTTTTGTTCCTGTGTATTTTGGATGAGCTCTGAGTGGAGCAGTAGAATAAATGAAGTGTTTAGCTTCAGTCAGTCACTGAACAGAGGCAGCTATTGTATTGTGGAAATACAAGTTGGTAAGAATGTACTTTGGTGGCTAATGCAGTTTTTACCAATATTTTAATATACTGAAGTTCCAATGAATCAAATTATGTATATAGTGCTGGAAACATACTAGTGTATTCCATATTAGTAATGCACAGCGACAAGCAGTTACATTTCATTTTTCTTTATTGACTATTTGAGGCTTTAAAATTTTAATTCAGCAAGTTAATGTCTCCCTTTTGTTATTTTTAAAGGTATGAGTACTTAGCAGGCTCATACACTAATGATTTTTAAGCTGTAATAGAAAGCACATAGGATATGAACAGTGATGTGAAATAGATTAATTAAAATCAATGTTATTTCAATGAATACTAATTGAATTATTAATGCTTGGATCAGGGTTTTCCCCCATTTTGTGATTATTCAGCTTGTTGGCTGATGTATGCATTTCTGTTGATAAAAGCCATTTCTCCATCTTCCTTGGTTGTTTTGTGTTTTTTTTTTTCTTCTCTCCTGCCCCTCATTAAAGGAATATGTTATCGATACCAAGTAGGAGATAGGGACTTACTCATAGCCAATTTTTTTTTACAGTGCTGTCTCTGTTGTCTTTTCCAGTTGTGTGTACAATAACACACTGGGTTGCAGAGGTAGCCCAAAAGCTCTTCAAATGTGCTATGATCAAAAGTGGGGTCGGCTGGCATCAGGAGGGCTGCAGTGTGAGGCTGTAGCTGGGGATGGCTGTCAGAAGCTGCCAGGCCTGGGTGCCCAGTTCTGCCTCTGCCAGCCCACTGCTGCTGGGCTTCCCATCCCATTGGCCTCATGCACTTGGGTGGAGGGAGTGGAAGAGCTGCAGAGAACCTGCTGCCTTGCTCTCGGCTGAGGAAAGCTTCTGTCTTCTCCTTTTGCTATTAGTGCTATTAATAGCCCTTCCCCCAGGCTACTGGATCATATGATTTCAGTGGAAATAGATTAAAAGTTCCTTTGTTTTGGTGCCAACAATAATGTGATAATTTTTTTGCTGGTCCTCTGGGGTTTTTGTTTTTGTAACTTGAAGGCATAAACTCAGGGTCCAAGGGAAAGATTGTTATTCCATTGAATTTAGGGAGTGGGTTCCCCCATCTCCTCATTTTAACAATTATATTATTAGAAAATAGTCTATTAAAATATATATAATTAATCTCTCATTATTTCCTCCAAATAGAACTGTTTTCTGTGTGTGTGTGTGTGTTTCCACAGAGATAGCATCTCTTGGGTTTTTGGTATGTTTTCAGAAAGTTCAGCGTTTTAATAGCCAAAAAGAGCTGTTTTTTGCAGCAATAGTGCAGGTAAAATAAAACATCTTTTTTTTGCCCCCATAATTAACTTATATCCTGAAAGTGCAAAACTGTTTGAAAGGATTCCCAGAGTTAAAGATTGTCAACAGGGCCTTGGCAAATAAGCAGTAATATTTCGGACTGCTATGGAAGAGCTATAATAATAATATTGAGACCTTTGGCTAAAACATGTGGCATGACTTCCAGTACAGAGCTATTGCAGTACTTGTAGAACATAAATAAGGAAAACATGTTGGTATGTTATGAGTCTTCAGAGAAGCTAATGCTTTTGAATAACATTTTTTATATATTATTTGCTGGATTATAGTGTATTATCCTGGATTCTCAGATACATCTGAGCTTTTAATACTATTCTTTTCTAGCTAGCTAGGACTTGGTCTTCAGTTGAAGGCATTGTAAGTCTCGATCGTAATGTGTAATGTTCCTGTGTTCAGCACTATCTGTTGTTCTGTCAGCTATGTGCAGTAGGGCTCTTTCCTTCCACTGTGAATCAGCAGTATATATTACTTGAATTATTTATTATGTCTGCCCCTTATAGACACTGCATTAACGAGTACTGAGATTTGCATTTCTGTAACACTTTCTATTGCACTTTGAAACATTACAGATTTGCTATAAACCACAACTTAGATTGGAAAACAATTTGCGCATTTACCATGAGTTTTATATGTTTCCTATGTTGTGGGCCCCAAAACTGGACTCAGTACTCCAGATGGGATCTCTCAATACGGGAGTAGAGGGGCAGAATGATCTCCCTCAACCTGCTGGCCACATTGCTCTGGATGCAGCCCCAGGATGGAGTTTGCTTTCTGGACTGCCAGAGTACATTGCCAGATCATGTCGAGGTTGGGCTCAATAATCTTGGAGGTCTTTTCCAACCTAAATGGTTCTGTAATTCTGTGATTCTCATCAACCAACATGCCCAAGTCTTTTTCCTCAGTGCTATTCTCAATCCATTCTCTACCCAGTTTGTGTTTGTGCTTGGGATTGCCCCAACTCACATGCAGAGCCTTGCAGCCACAAGTTGCTGAACCTCATGAGGTTGACACAGTCCCACCACTCAAACCTGTCAAAGTCCCTCTGGATGGCATCCCTTCCCTCCTGCATGTCAACCACAGCTTGGTGTCATCAGCAGACCTGCTGAGGGTGCCCTCGATCCCACTTTACATGTTGCTGAAAACAATGTGAAACCCCGATGGTCCCCATACCAACCCCTGAGGAGCACCATCTGTCACTGGCCTCCACTTGGAGACCGAGCTGTTGACTGCAGCTCTTTGAGGGCAACTATACAGCTATCCACATCCACTAGGTGTTCCATTGTCAAAATCATGCCTCTTCAGCTTAGAGACAAGAATGTCATGCGGGACAGTTGAAGATCCATGAAGAGGCCAAAATCTGCTCTCCACAAGCTTGCTGTGTGCTGTCCTTGCTTCCCTAAGGATTTTGAACTCCACCATTTCATTTGCTTTGCACAAGTCCAGGTGAAGGTAGTTGCTCTTCCCTTATCCATCAGTGCTGTAACCCTGTTGTAGAGGACCACCAAATTTATCAGACATTATTTGCCTTTAGTGAAGCCATTCTGGCTGTGACCAGTCACCCCTTTATTTTTCATGTGCCTTAGCTTTGTGTCCATGAGGATCTGCTGCAAGATCATGTCAGGAACAGAGGTGAGACTGACTGGTCTGTGTAGCATCCTCAGTCTTCCTTTTTTCCTTGTAAAAATGGGGATTATTTTCCCCTTTTCCAGACAGTAGGGACTTCACCAAAATGCCATGGCTTGTAAAATGTGATGAATAGTGGCTTAGTCACTTAATCTGCCACTTTTCTCAGGACCTGCAGATGTGTCTCATCAGGTCCCATGGGCTTGGGCACCTTCAGGTTCTTTAGATGTTCTTGACCCTGATCTTCTCCTACAGCAGCTGGTTCTTCATTCTCCCTGTCCCTGCCTTTGCCTTCTGCATCTCAGGCATTGAGGCTGGAGCATTTGCTGGGGAAGACTGAGGCAAAAAAGTCATTGAGTGCCTCAGTCTCCTCCATGTCCTGGGTAATCAGGTTTCCCATTTCCTTCCAGAGAGGGCCCACATTTTCTCTCATCTTTTTTTTATCACTGACCTACTTATGGAAGGTTTATTTGTTGCCTTTGACATGCCTGGTCAGACTTAATTCTAATTTAGCTTTGCTAACCTGATCCTTGGTTGATTGTACAATTTCTCTGTATTCCTCCCAGGCCCCCTGTCCTTGCTTCCATCCTCTGTAGTCTCACTTTTTGACTTTGTCCAGGAGCACCTTTCATCCACACAGTCCTCCTGACATAGTTTGCCTGACATCATCTTTGCTGGGATGTGTTTCTCCTGAGTTTGGAAGAGGTGATCCTTGGATATTAATGAGTTTCTTTCAGCTGCTTTTCCCTCCAGGGCTTTATCCCATGGTGCTCTGGATGAAGATCCATGAAGAGGCCAAAATCTGCTCTCCACAAGCTTGCTGTGTGCTGTCCTTGCTTCCCTAAGAATTTTGAACTCCACCATTTCATAGATGCTGCAGCCAAGGCTGCCCTGAGCTTCACATTGCCTACCAGGTCCAGTGTAGCACCTCTCCTCGTTGGCTTCTCTGTCTCTTGGGGAAGGAAGTCATCATCAATGCGTTGCAGGAACCTCCTAGATTGCTTATGACCTTTTGTGTTGTGTCACTAAGAGGTATGAAGTTGAAGTTCCCCATGAGAACAAGGGCTTAGGAACATCAGGATTCTGTCTGTCTGTCTGCAGACAGCAGCTTCCTCTGCTTTGTGTCCCTCATTGGACAGCCTGTAGCAGACCCTATAATGTAATCTGTTCTTGTTCTCTCTTTAATCCTGACGCATAAGCTGCTGGTCAGCTTCTCATCCTTTCCCAGGCAGACTTCCACACGCTCCAACTGGTCATTGACATAGAGAGTGAGACCCCCTGCTCACCTTCTTCTTTAGCTGCCCTTCCTAAAGAGCCTGTATCCTTCCATTCCAGCACTCCAGTCCTAGGAGCTATCCCACCATGTCCCTGTGCTAACAATAAGATCTTAGCCCTGCAGCCTTGTGCACATCTCTACCTCCTCTTGTTTATTCCCCATTCTAGGTGAATTTGCATAGGGAGATTTAAATTGGATCCCTGGTGAAGTTGACTTACTGGCTGGAGTGGCTGGAATTCCTTTGTGCTGTTCTTGTGCTCTCCTGCTGCCCTGAGATCCTTTTCCAGGCTCTGATAATGTCTTGCTGCCATTGACAGCAAAATGATAAGAGTGGGATGGATTTAAGTCCGTCTCTTGTTCCTGTATTTCTCTTTTTCACTTTTTTTTTCCTCTCAGTTTCTGCCTCTGCTGATTTCCTTATCTCTGCCACTTGCTCTGAATGAGATTTCTGATATGTCGTGTAACAAGATTTTAGTGATATCTAGCCATTCACCTAAGTAGTTACTTCACATCAAAGGTAATATTCTTACTTTGTTTGAGTAGCACTGAGAACAGCTTGGTGCACTTCCCTTACAACTTGCTGCTGCTGTAGTGGAATGTGATTAATCAGATGTCCAGAGAACAGAATGAGACAACTCACATATGGGACTTGGCACAATGCAGCATCCAAGTCTTATGTCTTTCCTTTATAAACTTCAGTTCCCCACACCCATTTCAAATAACTTCTTTGTAGATACTAGCTAAAAACTTCCATTTTAGACTTTGATGCAACCCTAGGAATCCCAAAGAACTTGTTTAAATGGGCTATCCCATCATATTTGAATATAACCACTTTACAGATTCTTAGGCAAAGCATGAGTTACTACAAAAATTTTACTCTGCTGCTCCTCAGTTAGATAAGAGAGGTTGTTTAGGCATATCAAAACTTCAAAATTCCTGTTTAAGTCTGTGTTCCACAACATTTCTCAGATTATCTTTTGTTAAAAGCAAGAGAGAAAAGGTTATTTAGATTCGATTTCTTGACTATCTGCTCTAAAACTTTCAGCTCAACCTCAAACCCATTTTACTCTTCTCTTAAATTCTCTTGCTGAAAGATACATTTTGATGGCTAGGCATAACTTCTTTTATCCATCTAACTATGCATTCTTCTTCCAAACTTCTTCTTAAGAAGGATGGAATTGAGGAAGAGAGACTGAAAGATTCATCTTGGTGTAAAGGAACTTATTTTTTAACTCCTTTGGAGTTACTTGTCTCAACCTAGAAGGTACTGTTCCCATTATAATATGTATGAGGTTCTCATGATTTGAATTCAATGCTTTTAATAGAATTCCCCTGTAGGGAGGAAGGAGGGCATATCCTACATCTTCCTCACTTGAAGTTAACAATAGTCAGGAACCATTTTATGTGAAATGTCTGTTTTTTATTTCAAGACATAACTTTGTAATACTATTTTTGCTCATTATGCCAAAGGGAGGTCGTTTTTTCCTATGGTCCTTTGCAGTTGGGGTGATAACTGTTTCAGGCAGTAATTGCTGGCCTGTTCATTGACCTGAGCTTAGCTTCCGCAAGAAGACAAGCCTTTCAAACCTGTTGGTTCATTGGTAGAAGGATTCCTTATTCAGGTCTACAGATTGTCCAGTACAGATTCTTGGACTTGGAATTTACATCAGGTGCATACTTTTATCATACAAACATAGAATGATTGAACAGTATAAAGCAAAGTAATTCTCCGTGCCTTCTCTTATGATGTTCTGCAAGAAAAAAGCTTTGAGATCCATCAACATGCTGTTTGATTGCTTCTTTTACCATCTTCATTACTAAAGTAATTTCTGTTTAAAGTATTTTATTAAATTTCCTCTCTCTGATGATGATTCCTTTCCCCCTCCTCTGTGTTGAAAATACTGGTTTTACTTCTTGCTGTCTGTATTGGGTTGACAAGACATGGGGATAGCTATGCCATGTTCTTCAAGATAGCTATGTTCAAGAGAACATAGAACTGATTACCTGTATTTTTCTCATTTCTAAGCTTAAGGGTTGGCACCATCAGATTTTGCCTTTTGTTTATGTACAAAATTCATTATGCGTTGTAGGCTTGTCAAAGAAAATAATAGTTTTATTAGAAATGCAAGGATAAATAAATGGAAAAACACATTTTGGAATAATTCCTGATGGAGTGTGAAGGGGGAATGGAGAGAGTAGACTTACATATTCTTCCTAGACTTTTTTGGAGAAATAATTTTTCTAAAGTAACTTTTAGTTGTTTCTGTCTCCTCAGCTATGGCAGAATGCCTGAGCTTTAAATTGCCTGTGGTAATGAAAGGTGACATCAGGTGAGACTGGAGTTTAGCATTGGGTCTAATGGGATATTTCATGGGACTCTGGTGTCTGTATACAGAAACCAGAAAGAGTAGGAGTCTGTTGTGAAAGCTTTAGAGAATGGCATGTGTACCCATTTGAAAATTAGAAGTAAAGATTAAATTTGTCTTTCAAAGAAAGATATTAAAGGGGTTCCTACTATTATTTTGCAGGGGGGAATGTGTTGTAAAGCATGATCTTATCATGCTCCAAGAAGCCTGTTTGGACTTTTATGGTTTGTTTTTTACTTTACTTTTTTTCTTGCTGGTGTAATGTGGTTACTATGTAGAGAGCTGATGAAAGAAGTTAAAGGTTGTTTAGTCCTATTACTGGTATGAATGAATGAATGTGACTAACAATACAGTTTTAGGGCTTGGTTACTGAATATAACTGAATGGCATCTGTCAGGATATTAAATCAATGCTCTGGGTCAGAGACTGCAAAATTATTGACTCCCAGTTTGAGTCTAGAGCCAAGGTGGCCAACAGACCAGGGAAAAAGTGTGTAATGAACAGAGGAAAACTAAGAAATGAATGAGTAAAAGAAAAGATGCTCAAAAGATGCTTCCTTTGGTGGTCTGGTTTCTTCTTAGAAATATTCTACACATATGCAGCTGCCAAGTGGAGACCAACTGATGAAAAAAGGATAGGTTTCCATTTGACTCAGTAGGAAATATTCTTTTTAAAAGACAGAAATTGTGCAAACATTTCCTATACCGGGAATCTGAGCAGATGAAATTATATGTCCGGATGATTCAGCATCAGCAGCTTTTTTGAACTCTTAAGTTACTGGGATCATTTTATCTTTGCTTGGAATATGATAAGTTAAATTTAACATATTTTGATATGTTTTGTTCCAGTTTCTCTATTTCATTCAATAATCATTTACTGTCTATTTCCTTTATCTTGTGTTTTGTCTGTAAAATTCTTAATAGTTGATTATCCTTGACAAAAACTGGCATTTATCTTCATTTTTGCCCATAGGTGTCAGTCCAAATGCTTGTAGGAGTTTACTGATACCATAAACATTTTTGTTCAGTCACCAAAATCCTTATTGGAGGTTGGCAGATAATGCTGTCTCTGCCATCATGCTTTCTCCAGCATCTCAGTTTTAGATAGCTTTAATAAGTTGCCTCTTAGGGACCAGAAACAAGAGATAAATGTGTTTATCCTCTTTGAAAGAGTGGTCAGGGAATTTCCTCTGAAATACAGTGAAATCTCATTTCCTTCCCAGACTCAGTGGTTCACAATATTCAGATACCCAGCAGAAGGCAAAAATATTGAGGTGTACTAATGTAGCACACCTGCTTTAATGTGGCTGATAGTAGCTGTACAGTCAGTTATGTTTATTCTCTAGATTTTCTTCTCAGTCTGTCAAAATCCTATGCTGCTTCCTTGGCTGAGAGACTTCTTCTGACAGACCTTATTGCCAGAATATATTTTATTCTTTCATTAGAATTAGCTTCCATGGTAGCTCTAGTATTGTATCATTGACAACTATTCCTCTCTAGTGCTTCAGACCCTGTTTAATGTGACCAGCAGGCTGAGGGAGGTGATTCTGCCCCTCTACTCTGGGGCTCATGATTCCCCATCCAGAGAAGTGTTTTCAGGTCTGGGCCCCCTCATAAGGTTGGTGCAAGTCCAGAAGAGGGCTGTGAAAATTGTTAGTGGGCTGGAGCACCTCTCCGGAGGACAGGCTGAGAGAGTTGGAGTTGTTCATCCTGCAGAAGGGAGGGCTCCAGGGAGAACTTAGATGACCTTCCAGTACTTAAAGGGGCCTCCTTCAATGGCAGTAGTAACAGGGCAAGAGGAAATAGCTTTAAAGTGAGCAGGTTTAGCTTAGATATTAGGAAACAAATTCATTGCTGTGAAGGTGGTAGGACACTGGAACAGGTTCACCAGAGAGGCTGTGGATGCCCCATCCCTGGAAATGTTCAAGTCCAGGTTGGATGGGGCTTTGAGCAACCTGGTCTTGTGGAAGGGCATGGAATGCCCATGCCAGGGGAATTGGAACTAGATGGTCTTCAAATCCACCTCCCATCCAAGCCTTTCTATCATTCTGTGTTGCCAATGACACTGTGGATCTGGTGAAAACATCACAAAATTTTCAGCAAAGGTAGCATCTAGTAGGTCTGGAGATGTATCCAGCTGCTTTCTTCAGTCCAGTGTAAATAGAAGCTCTGCTGTTGCCAGCAAGCTTTCCTGTACAGACCTCTGTCCTTCTGGAGCAGGGGTCAGAAGACTGATACCAGGTTCATTTACCAACTCATCACACTGCCCTTGAGGAACTATTACAGCTCAACAGATTAATCAGATAGATTAATACTTCTACTCTCTGGTGATTACCAGTGATCTGTTTTCATGATTCTTATTCTGGCACTTTTCCCACTGAAACCATTTTCCATGTTAAAGTGGAACTAATTAATTCTAGGGCTATACTGAATGCTTACTTTCAGGTTAACAGTTCAGCCAGTTTATGTCTGGATGCTCTAAGTTCCACTGAGATAAACCAGTTGTCCAGGCAGTGTGGCAAGGTTACCTTGCTCTGGATATATAACCTTTTAAGTAGGATATATAACCTTTTAAGTAAGTGAGATCATAAGTAGTTATAGTCTTAAACATTTATGGTTTTCAGTTGCATGGTTTGGTTTTTCTGTCATGAAGGTGTCATGTTTGTCTTTTACTGAAGATCACCTGTATTTCTTCAGCAGTACTTTCAGGTAGACAGCACTCTTCTGCACAGGGATCATAATTTGCCATGTACTAATAGCACGTCGCTCTGCTCCAGAAATGGCATCGTTGTGGTGACCGCCTTTAAAACAGAGTATCTATCATATGATGGCAGCTGAGAGGCATGAGGGTGACATACAACATTGTACAATGAAGATGATACTGTGGGAATTATGTACAATCTTTAGTCAGGCTGTCCAAGCTCTTTTAGCTGAGACAGTAATATAGATATCACATTTGTAACAAAGTAAAAGATAAATCTGCCCTACTTCTGCAATTATCAAATAATCAAAACTTGTGATTGTCAGATAATCAAAATAATCACCGCATCCTTAACCATAAAACTTTACATTAAGGTGTTGATTTTTCAGTGTTTGTTACCCAAGTCAATAAGATTCAATCCTGTGTTGAAAATATTTTCCAGTGTTGTATTATTTTGAGAGCCTGGCCTAAAGTTCAAAAAATTATTTGGCTCTCTCTAATTTTTGGAAATCAGCTTTTAAAAATATGATTATGAAAAATGTTATCCTTTACTTAGTTCCAGAGAAAATGCAATTGTGAAAGATTTTACCGATATGAATCTTCTCTAAGGAAAAACATTTTAAAAGAACCAGGTTGGCAAGCTGATGTCTTGATTACTAAACCCAAATCCAAGAAATTCTGATTTGACTTTAGGGTAGGCACATTGCTACAGAAAACACACAAGGTTTTGCAGTGATTTATATACTTGTTTTGCTAACTCAGTGGTGTGATGTTCAATATCTTGAAGAATGAACTCTCTAGGATTAGGCACTTGGTAGCCTTGAGCACCTCTTTGTTCTCTCAGATTTTGTGCTTAATTGATTTGCTACTTATTTTTGAGTGGTTTTTTTTCTTTGTGCTGCCATTAATAGATTTATTTCTTATTCTTTTCTTTTTTATTCAAGCATACTAGGAGCTCTTAGCATATTTATTCTGTATTAGATACTAGGCTGACAAAAGCCAACCCCAAAGGGACTCTGCCATTTCCAGTTGTGTCTAAAATAATCTCTGTGCAGTTGTGAGCAGGAACTGTCCCCAAAAGCGCTGAGTTGATCCTTGTGACTGGGAAACTGTGTTACAGTGGTTTGATGGTTTGTCATAACTGAGTAGCAAAAGGACAGAAGGTCTTGAAGAAGATGAAGTATATGATCTTACAATTCAGTCAGCAGAAATAAGGGTATTCTAGAGAAAATTTAGATGAAGTGGGGGAGATTCAGTCATTTCCAATCTCCACTAGATTGACAGCAGTATTGCTAGGTTATGTGTCATTTGAGTCAAGGCAGGGTCCATTTTTGCCCTCAGTGTGTTAAGGGAGCAATATACCCTAAGGTACCTAATGCCTTCTCTAAAAGAACCAAAATCTGTGTTCCAGAAAGAGCTTGGCTCATTTGGCAAAGGTAGAGACATTATATGTGGCTTTGTTGACCATTACCCTTCTGGAATTATTCAAAACAATGGCTATTTCCATGTTTTATCTCATTTCTCAGGTGATAGCCACTGTACTGCCTTATATATTACCTTGAGGTCGTTTCCTCACTTCAGTGTGATCCAGCCCACTTTCCTGTTCTCACAACTTGAAAAAATGGCTATAGTCCAAGAGAAGCTGAATAGTCTCCTAAATCTCCTGGCAACACTGTTGGGAGAAGAGATCCAGCCTTTGTACTTCTTGCATCTGGTATCAGACTGCAAGGGAAATGATAGCACAGCATATGATCCAATGGGGAATCCAGCACACAGCTGATCTGAGGTACCATGTTGTTTTTCTGGAGTGATCAAGTATTCTTGAGGGATTCTCAGAAAGCAAGTTGGGTTGGAAGGGACTCCAAACTTATGCTCAGAACATGACTAATTTTAAATTAGATCAGATCAGTCAGAATCTGGTCCTGTTGAGGTTTGACATTCTCCAGGAATGGAGGTGCCCAGCCTGCCTGGGCAGCCTGTCCCAGGGACCACCAGAGAGTGATATCTGTACTATGTCCTTTCCTTCAGCGTGACCACCAAACACAGACTGTTTTTTCAGTGCATTTCACCTTTTATTGTCTTAGAGGAGCAACAGGCAGGAGATAATATATGATTTGCGAGGTGCAGTTTTCGAAAGTACTCTTTTGGCCTGGGGTGAGGAAATGTCTGTGTAACTATCATAGTGCACAGTAGTGAAAATCAGGCACCTCTGCCTCTGAGAGGATCACTTTGTTCTTTCTGGAATTGACACTAACAGAAAGGTGAAGAAAAACTGGTGCATAAGCAGTAGTTATTTTCTGAAGGGAAATGACGGTAGTGAAACATATTTAGTATAGCAAAGAGATTGCCAAGGGAGGACATTGTTTATTTGAGGTTCTTGAAAGCTATAGACATCAAGGAAGCAGAGAAATTCTTCAGAGGGGAACATGGGAATGTTACTAATGGTTTCAGAGAATTAATGGGATAATAAAATAATTAAGGAAGGAGAAATTTCACCTGAGGCTGTCAAATTTGACATAACTGATAGGAGATGGAATTTCCTAGGTTATACTTGAAGAAGAATTAATTCAAGAAGTGTCAATTGGCCGATAAATCATTTCAGTTGGAAATGCAGAAGAGGTCTGCAGCTTGCACAAGAAAAATCTGTTTGTTTTTGTATGTGAAAAGATCACTGCATAGTATGCCAAACTCTGTTTAAATGTTGGCAGACAGGACTCTCTGAACAAAGACTGTTTCATCACTTTAAGCACAGGCATCTTGTGGATTACTGTGCAGTGCGAATTTTATTTATTTATATTTCAGTTGTTTTCTCTCTAATTTCAAAATGAATTTTCCAAATGTTCTTTTTCTCTTCTGTAATTTGTATTTTATTTTCTCAGCTCCATGTTTTTCACAAGCTAAAATCAGCAATAAGGCAAATACTTGGCTAAGAGCTTTGAGTGATTCTCTCGTGTTTCTGGAGATCTTTATTGCTATGCCTCTGTGTTTGGTCTTCCTTTTCTTCCCTTTCCCGGTTATATTTTTGTCATCCAAAAAAGGAGTTAAAGTGGATGGGATATGGGGTGACTCCTGCCCTCTTATTTTTTAGATGTTTTCTCTCTTCAGAAGGGTTGCAGTTGTTTTCATTTTGTTTCTGCTTTTTCAGATGAGAAACTACCACAAAACATATCTGCAAGAGCGATCGCTGGTTTTCTGTGGTGTGATATTCTGCAGCAGAGATAATACTATCAATGCAATGCTACTTCTCTCAGTGAACGAAGATTTTTGTTATTTCATCTTCTTGTCTGTGCAGTTTTCCTGCAGTTTCTGTTGTGGTCCCAGACTTGTGACGAGGGCTGAGTTTGCCACTAAAGGGGATCAAATCAGTGGTTTAGTTTGGAGGAAGGGTAATTTCCAGGCTGTTTTTACTTGATATTTTGCTTTTGTCAATTTGTAGCAACTCAGAGAGCCTACTGGATTTTGTGGAGTCTGCTGTATTTACAGTTGGTGTCAGTGTTACCAGTAAGTAGCCAACAAGGCCACTGTGGAATAGGAGTGACCTTATCAGTCGTCTTTTCTCCTGTCTGGACTTGCAGGCAAGGGAAGTACACTCACTTGTCTGAGCTAGTGTAGGAGGTTGAATGTGGACACAGATGAGAAGAAATTACCTTTATTTATGGGAAGAAATCCTTGTTCCATTTGGAACTGGCAGGCTGAGCAGAACAGTTGCAGTTCTCCTCCAGTAAAAGTGAGATTGATGCCAGTCTTGCCTCACTCAAACCTTTAAACAGTTATTGCAAGACAAGGCGATTTCTGTTTGCTGGCTGGTTGGCCCTCTTGGACATGGCTTCAGCTGCTTCTTTGAAATTCCCATTGAAAATTTTTGAATTTAAAATGAGGAAACATTTTAAGAATATTCACTTTTGGAATTGCCTATTGTATTGGTAAGGTAGAACAAGTATTGGTAGCAATTTTGTAGCAATATCTCACTTTCCATTTCCTTGCTGTGCAGTAGGATTTGTTCTCTTCTGTGGCATTCTCTTCTACTTGAAAAGCTTGACACTAAGTGGATATATATTTTTAAATATAGACAGGAAAGCTATTATTTTTTATTTAGCTTTTACTGTGTAATGGAATTTGTGACAAGGTTATTTGCTTCAATATAATTTTGTGTACTGATTAGTGTTCTTTGGAAAGGGCCTTGAGGCGTGTTGCACGAAAGATGCTATATAAGTAGGGAATGGAAGGGTAAATGACCTTCATTTAAATGCAGTCAAGTAATCATTATCAAAGTTTTAAGCAATTTGAACTGCCTAACAGGAGGTATGATGACAATAATTGCCAATGTCCTTAAAGGACAGCTGTACCCATTTGATCACTGCCACATGCTTGAAGTTCATAAAAGGAAAACCACTTTGCACAATCTCTATGTTGTGTTTGAAGATAACTATTTTAAAAACAAACAAGCAAACCAACCAGCTAATCAAAAAGAAAAAACCAAACAAAAAAAAAGCAAAAAAAACCCCAACCAAAAAACCCACAAAAAACCAAAAAAAATCCACCCCAAACCAACCAACAGAAAAACATATCTTTCAAAATGGATATGTCGAAGGTCTCTGCATATAACCCAACAGCATTTTACCATACAGCAGTGTAGGTACCAACAGCAGAAGGCACGAGTGAATTATAAAGTTAAAAGAAAGAAAAAAAGTGCATTAGTATTTAAATAAGAGTGAAGCAGGCAGTGTATATCTAAGAGGGAATGGTATTGCCATGGAAATGAAAGGAGTGCTGGGCTCTGCAATGTTGTTCTGAGCTTAACCTTTAGGTAACTTGGGTCAAGGAAATGAGTTATGCTGAAGGACTGAGAAAAAATATATTCATATTTCTATTTACTCTTTTCCATACCCAGAATCATTTTGAAGTATATCCCCATATGGCCATGCTCAATCAGAAATGGATTTTTTGGGCCCAGATTGGAACCAATAGTTTGTTTCTTAGTGTGGCTCTCTGCCAAGTTAATATTTCCTGTCTTTATCTTTAATGTTCGTATCACCAGCCTAGTCCCACCAGCTTTCCACAGGCTAAGAAGAGCTCTGTAACCCTTCTGAGATGGGTATATAAAACACATAAGGGCCTAGGGAATCTCAAAGTCCAGTCTGCTACTGTCACTATATATTATAATATAAAATGATAAAGCTGTGTCTTAACATGAGCTAATTATTTTTGTCCTTCAGGACTCCAGTTGGCTGTTCAATAATGTCATTGCCCTGGGAGTTACAAATCTTCTAATTTGCAGCATAAAAATATTTATGGCTATTTTATACTTATTTGTTCTTGTGCCAATGTTGTCTTTTTGACTTCAGTAGTTCATCTCCAGTGTATATGCTTTGCTGATTATATTTTTACAGAAGAGTCATATTCCTATTCAGTCTTGGCAGGGTAGACCAAGACAATGTCTTTTATTCTCTGTGAATGTACACTCTTCATTCCCAGTGTCGTTCCTATAGCTCTTCTGTGTTCTTTTTCCAGTTCAAATTAATCTTCCCTGAATAAAATCAGAATTACCTCTCTGGTGAGGTTTCACTGTGGAATGACATAAATGCTATCTGGAAAAAAAAAATCCTGTTTATATTCTGCAACTACATAGCTTGTTTACATATTTACATCAAATTAGTTGGTGAAAGTACATCTTCCAATCAGTTTATACATTTCAGAGTTTTTTACTTTCTCTTTTCTTTGTGCTTAAGTTTCAGCATGAACCTTTTTTTCACTGTTATCTCATAGTTGATAATACTACTTTCTCTTCATTACCTTTGTTTATGTGGAACATGATATTCTACCAGTATGATATTTTGATTTTTCTTTCTACCTGTGGTGTCTCTTAATTTTTTGTAATCTGCAAACTTCCACTTTGTGTTTCCACTTATGTCTTATTCATACTCAGTAATGAATTTAGGGGAGTTTTGCAGACTGATCTATGAGGAGCTTCATTACCAAGCTTCCTTCAGTTCATTAGATGTCCTTTCAATACTGGCATAATATCCATTTTAGTATTTCCCTAACTAATTTGCAGTCCTAATTCCTGTTTTTCCAGCTGTTAATGCACAAGGTAACACACACACACACACACACACACACACACACACATATATGCTGATATGCAGTTAGATGAATCAGTCATTTCCTTTGCTTAAAATCAGCCGTATTATCAAAGATATCAGCTTGGCATAAATTACCTTACATCAGCCATTGTGAGCCTCTGTTATATCTATATATCTATTTAAACATTGAATTAATAGTAGAATTGTTGTCTGGATCAATTTACCTCTTCTGCCTCCTTAAATACACGCGACTCCTCCTCAATTCCCACCAAGTCCCAATAAAATTGTGGAGATTTAATGAATAATTTCTACAACTGCTCCAGCACACTTCATTCTTTTCCCCCCTTATGTCTGTTATTTTGACATGGCTGAGTGTTTTAGCCAACCTGTCCCTTTTTATGTTTTCACAGTTCATAACATCATCAGACCCCTTTCTGGCTATTTTTGTTTTTCCTAAAGAACACATGCATTTTGGTATCTGTGTTCCAGCCCTGCTTACTGTTTCAACATATTTTGCTTTCCTACAATAGCTTTATTCATCATGCAGCACTCCAGACTTTCCCATTTTGTTTAAGAATACAAATAGCAGGGCAACAAACCTTGAAAGTATTTCTTACTGATTGGATCCAGTTCCTTAATGAGTCTATTCATGAACCATGCTATCTAATTGATGGTTATTTGCATCAAAATTAGTATTTTCTTCTGGATGCCCCTCTTATTCCCCTCTCCATTCTTTAGGCCATTATTTTGACCGTGTTTTCTTGATTTTCCCCTTCCTTTGAATCAAATCCAGATGTTGAAAAGATATGCCTCTCCCAACAGTTGTCCTTTCTTTTCTAGTTTACCACAAATATATGCATAGATGTGTGCTCATTAATGAAGGGAGAGATCTCAATAGAAATTTAGGGAAACAGTGTGCAGATGCAAATTGTATTGCAAAGGTAAAACTCAAAATTTGCCTTTCTGTAAAGTTTTCTCTGGTTTTTTGATAGTAATTTCTCTGTTTTGGATTTTTTTTTATTTTTAAAAAATTAAGTTCCAATGAAGACTTCTGGAAAACTTGAAGTATGTGTCACTATGTTTTAAGTTGACCTACCATGTATCTTACACATGAAAAAATAAATATCTAATACATAGGAAATTGACACAAGTATTTCACTGTCATGACTAAGTAACTTGAAGTCAGTGAAATTCTTCAAAGTTTTGCTGTTCCTCTGGAGTCTCCCAGACTACATCCATATAAACTAAAAGGAGCTTGAGCATGAACTCAAGTGTGGACTCAAGATCACTAACATCCATTCTGTGCCACTTGTCCTCCAGGCTGGAGACTGGGACCTGGCCCACTTTATTTGTTAGTAGTTGAGAAGTTATTTCTGGAGAGAAATATTTGCTGAGTAAGTTCCTATCTGGATGTCTCACAGGAAATATTTTTCCCCCACAGCTAGATGTAAGAAATGTTTGTTTTATTCTTCATTAGTACGAATGGCTGATAGTACTCATGGCAGGTGGGAAGGGTTTGGGATGAGCATTTATGTCTGAGCTGTTAAGTTTTCCAGCCTTCAGCCTACTTGGAATTCAATTGCATTGAGTTACTTGAATTTCTTACAGAGAATCACTGTCCCAGGCTCTGTGTGTGAGAACTGGGGTCCTTTAGAACTAGGAATGTTGTTCCTACATATCTGATGAAAAGACACTGTCCTGGTTTTTGTTCTTCCTACATGCTTACAACTCTTCTCTACAAATGGTTCATACCAAAGTCATCCTCTTTGTACCTTGCAGTCTTTACTATGAGAAAAGATGCTGCTGTTCTCTCTGGACCATCAGGATGCCCTCTTCTCTGTCCTCTTGAGGCATAAAACTAGCCTGTTCTAAATGAACAACTTCTGCATAGAGAGGGAGGAAAAAGCATAGTTTTCAGTAGAAAAAAAATTTTTTTAGGATACTTCATTGAACTAAACAGATTTTGCCTGAGCCTCCTGAGATTTTCTTACTGCTGTTTTCCAATGAAGCTGTATTTACAAGATCATTTTAGCATCAAAACTCAGCTGCATTTAATTCCACTGGATTGCACTTTTGTTACTTCGAGCACACTGACGTGTATATCAGCTCTACAGAGTTCTGAAAGAGATTTAAGAAACAAACATCATAAAACAAACATGTCACAGTAAAAATTCAATTATAAGTCAAAATGTCTTGTGGTTTAGATTGATGAAAAAGAAAGGGAAAGCTAACAAAAGAGGAACATATGTATATTTTTAGCCACAAAAGGTTTTTTGCATTTTTCTCTGCTACTGTGCTATATTATCTCATAGAACAGGTGAGAAAAAGACATCCTGCAAAGAGTAACTTGTATGAGGACATTTTTTTACATATAGCTAATTAACAAAGACAGTTCAGATGCTTACAGAGCTAACACAGGTAATTTTAGTAAAAAAATTGCAGAAAAGCAACAAATAATTAGAGTAATGATGAAATTCTATGACTCCACTGGGATATCTTTTTCAAAGAGACAATAGCCTAATCCAAAGTTGAAAACTGTAGAAATGGAAAGCAAAATTTTAAAATTACTAATAGACTTAAAGTCTTTGCAATGCCATGGCAACTTCCAAAGCCCACATAGGTTTTGGAGTCTCCTTCACTGCAGATATTCAAGAACTACCCGAACACAATCCTATGCCATGTGCTCTGGGGTGACCCTGCTTGAGCAGGGAGGTTGGGCCAGATGATCCAGTTCCAACCTGACCCATTCTGGGATCCTTTTTCTTTTGAGTTCCTGTATTTGAGGAGATTAATTTTATAGTGAGAAACTTTATACTGTCTTATTTACTAGTTTTGCATCTTCTGATACATCTAGCAACACTGCAGACAGAGGTCAGATAAATACAATTAGAATTTTTTCACCATTCTCTGTTATATTGCATATGATTACAACACAACTATTATCTTTGCTTCATTGGGAGCTACCTCTGACAATTATCTTATTCAAAGCTAAAATTCCTGATTTCAAGTTGAGTAACAGTGTTTTCAATGGGAATCTGGTGATGATCTTGAGGAGTACTGACCACTAGGAACTGCAATTGCTCCTTAGTTTGTACTTGTCCTGGGAAAGTAACCGCTGTATTTCTATTATCATGCATAGGCATTAGCCAAAATTTTGACTTTATGGATGGCACCAAAAATGTTGAACACATAAATGTGCTTCATTTAAATCATAAGTTACTTTGTTGAAGCTGAGAGTACATCTTTTCCTGGTAGTAAACTGTGTGATAAGAGTGCAGAGAAATCTGTACCTCAATTTCCATGTCGGCACAATCCTTTCAAAGACTCAATTGCACTATGAGTAAGGTAAGCAGTGCTTTGAATTGATGGAGTATTTCTCACTAGCGAGGTGAAAGTGAAATTAAGCACGTTATTTTTCCTGTGTAAATCTCCTAATACTACAGTTATAATTTAGATGTCATGCATCAGCAGACAAATAAGTCTGTAGAGTTGCTATGCATGAAACAAGTTATCTTATTTAGCCACATGTTGAGACTAACTCAATTTCTTCCTTGCATGCAATATTTTAGCTAAGCAGTAACTTAATTTGAATACACAAAGTAGTAAACTGCTATCTCTTGGAATCAATTTTTCAGAGACATTTAGTCAATGCTGTTTGGAAAGAATAAGTTCAATATATGCTGTCATACATTAATAACATCTAAGTTATTTTCTGGACCAAATGCATTGAAACGTTAGTGTATGCTTCTTTTCCTGAAGTATCTGTGAGCGTTTTCCTTTAGACTGTATCTGACCATTTTTGTGATAGGCTGGCTAGTGCATGGATGGCTTTTATGTGTGAGTGGCTACATTTTATATTACTTAGAATAAACACAGTTACATCTTAATAATGCTTTAATGGGGCTTTCATTGATTATGTGTCACTCCTGTTAGTTCATAGGAGTTTCTATTAAGCATTTACCTGGGTGCATTTTCTGTGATTATGGCAAGCTTTCAATGGTTGGACCAGTTCATTGTCTTTATTTTGCATTATCTCCTTTTTTATCTTTATACATCTGTGTGTATGAAGTGTTATTTTTCAGGGAAGTTTACAATAGTGATAGGAATATTGCATTAAAAAATGGAAGGAAATTTGTGTCATGTTACAGATCATACTAATAGATTTGCATGCCTGTTTATTTGAGAGAATATTTTTTCTTAGGCATCCATAGTCATTTCAAACAGAGGATGCAGTGCCTCAGTTCTATCAGATACTGTGTGTAATGTGTTCACATAAGCCTCTCAAGGCACAAATCTTCAATGTTCAGGAGTTGTTTTATATTCTAGGCTTTCTAAACACTGTACTAACTATACAGACTGTATCAATCTGATAGTTTGGGGCCAGAATTATAAAGCATAGAAGTGCAGGGCTGTGTGAAAGGTGAGGTCTTTGTATTTGAATTTTACTTGAATTGATCCATAAAGTTATTTTTAGAAGTTACATTCTCATAACATCTACATAATCTGGTTTACTCTAATCTGATTTTTCCAAGCTTTTTAAGCAGTGCTGAAAATTACTTTAGGGAATAGATTTGCTTTCAAACTGAGTTTTCAGAATAAAGTTCGGGTCATTGTGTTCCTTAAGAGATTGGCTGAATGCCACTAATAGTATGTTGTGACTGTTTTTAAACCTGACAGTTGGCTACAATACACTTGAGTAACTTCCAGTTTTATTGTCAAGCCAAGGTATGATTTCAGTAGAGATGGTATCTGGCATCCACAGAAGATATTATCATCAGTTAGAAATAAGATGCGCTTCATTTTTTTGCAGGTTTACTCATTAAGTTGTGCTCTGCATTTGAATTAAGTTTGTAAAATAATTTCTTTCAAAATATAAGTTTGCAGTTTAGAAGCCTTTGAGGTGTGACATGAATATCAATAAATAAACAAAGCTCATGGAGCACATTCAGTATCCCAGTTTTGGAGATGCTTTAAAAAATGTTTTCAGATTATGATAATTAAAATTCAGAATCATTGACCTGAGAAAAAAACAGATTTGTAGACACAGACAATATCCTTTTTTAGATTAGTGGCTCTGGATGGAACTATTGAAGAAGTGTTTGCTTAACATCTTGTTTATAAAAAGCATATTCATTACTTTTTGTGTAATATGGATGGAGTCAAAATGAAGTTCTGCACCAGCACATTCCTTGTTGCTGAGAAATGCTAAGTGAAAAACACTACCAATACAGAAAGTGTCACTTCCAAATGTATTTTTTTAAACACCTCTAGATAATCATGCCGCTGCACAGACAAGAAGCCTTTGAGATCGCACCTTCTCAGGCAGTTCTGTTTCTTCCCAGTTCATGTTAGATTAACAGAATTAATGGGATGACTTTTTTATGATGCCTTACTTCCCAAATGTTAACACTTACTTAACTGTGGGCAGTCGATACTCTTTTTTCCTCTGGTTTTTTTAGGTCTCTCAAAATTTGCCATTTCAAATTACAAAAGTCAACATTGCTTAAAGCATATATGTCTTTCTTTTTTCCCCTGCAAAATTTCGTTATTATAGAGTAAGATGTTAGAATGGTGAATCTACACAAATGCATACAAATAACAAACCGGATTCTCCCCTGACATGTCCATTCATTTCAAGAATATAGTGCTGCAAGACAATTGGATAGTTGGGTCTCATAGTAAACTACCATGCTGTAGCTGTATTTATAATCTTGTGAATTTGAGCTGTACCATGGAGATCTTCAGCACATTAAACACTTGTGAACCAATTTATTCAAGCCCATGAACATCAAAAATCAAAGAACTTAAAGCTATTAAAGAGAGCAAAAGATGCAGATTTAGATCCATAATGAGGTTTTGAAAATCACTAGTTTGTGTCCTGAGGTCACACAATGTGATCTTGAGTCTTCAGGAGCTGTGAGCCAGTCATTGCATAGAGGGATGGAGGGTGTGTATCTATGTACAGATATAGATACCAGAGCTGATGATTTACCAAATGAGATCTTTTATTCTAAAGGGCAGCCAACCTTCTGATGCCTGCTTGGGGCTGGAGTTAAGGGGGAGAAGCAGAATGCAGGGGCTGGTCACTTCCATGATTGAGTTTGGTTCTGCCCAGCTTGTGACGTTTGTGCAGCCAGGACCTGAAGGACTGTAGGCTGAGGGGGGTGACGTCTTGGTGACAGGGGCAGCGTGGCTGTCTGAAAAGTTATGTGAAATAATATGCAAGTCTGGCTTGCTGTTCTGGCAGAGTGCAAGTTGTTGGGATGCAGTTTCTGACGTGAAGTGAGTTAATGGTGGGGATGGGGTGTTTGTGCACAAATCCAGATATGGCTCTGCAAGCCCATCTCTGGCTACCATGTGCAGCAGCAACAGCAAAGATGGTCATGCCTCCCATGTAACAGAAATACATTAAAATTTATAGTATTTGTTTGTAAACTCACAGATCATGTGCCATACTGTGTAAAGTGTGATTTTTCTTCTTTTTTCTTTTTTTTTTTCCTTCTTTTTTCTTTTTTTTTTTTCCTTCTGGTTTAATGTTCAGAGTTAGTGTCATCCTAATTAGTTTCCACTGACAGAATAAATATTGTTCCATCTGTGCACTATTACAGGCAGCAACTGAAGGTTTGAAACACTTGAGCAGTGGATGTCAAGTAGTCTGTAAAGGGACTGGAAAGCAACTCATTTTGGATTATTTTGCATATATCACCATTCAGAAGGAGGTTATGGGAGCAATTCTCATCTGCACTGCTATCATCCCAAAATTATGTCAAAATTTTGTTCCCTTTTTTCAACAGAATTTACTTGATAACGATCATGAATAATAAAATTAAAGGATTTCATGCAACATAAAGCTTTTTTTTTTAACAAGTTTGCAAATGTGTTCTAAAAGGGAAACATTTATTACCAAATGCTGAGAGTGGGCCAGATGAACTAATATCCTTATAGACATTGCTGAGACAAGAGGCAGAGCAACTTGTCAGGGATCTCCTTTCCTTTTCCTGTGCATTTTACCATGTAAAAGAAAATGCACATTTGTAAAAGGTAACTCTATTTAAGCCTTATTCCTGGAAATTTCTTAGTCTGTGATTAAAGCAAAATTAAAAAGCAAGTGAGCACTGTATTTAGAGTTCATTTTGGTGTTGTTGCAGAGGGCTTTCAAAAACTAGTCAGGCAGGAGAAACAGGCACATGGACTTCTCTGTAAGACATATAGCTGGCTTCTGGCTGCAAGTCTGTCTGACATTGAAAATATTTCTTGTGAGTAATAATCCTTTACTTAATCTGATGGAATTTTTCCAGTTCAACTTTTTGTAGCTTGATTAAACAAATTAATTTTTACATAATTGGAAATCAGTGCAGCTCTTCATTAAGTTGTTGCTCAATGTTTAAAAAATAGTCTTAAAAGAACCTTGACATCTCAACTATTTGAAAAGAGACAAATCCCGGGCAGTATCCTTAGGAAATGCTATAGACTATATAAATCCGATTACTCAAATTCTTTCCTAGCTGAAACAGAACAATATGTGATGCTATCTATGAAATGTATAGCTAATACCCCCGAGTATCCAAAAATATTCAGTATCTGCATATTATACTCATGGCTAAAGCTGCCCAATCCCTTTAGATATCTTTTTTTTTTTTAATTCTCAGCAACATTAGGGGTGAATGTAAATATTTCGCTAGCAATTCTATAATAAGAAACTTTAATTTGCATAAGATTATTATAGTTAAAGAGCATGCATTCAACTTTAGAGAGAAATTGACTGCCAGCCTAATTTTCAAACCTGTAGAAACCTGTGCAGAGTTCCTGGGGGTGTGTTTGGGGTTGGTTTGTTTGATTTTTGAATTTGGGGGGTTTTGTTGTTTTTGTTGTTTGTTTAGAGTTTGAGTGGGTTCTTTTGGTTTGGTTGGTTGGGTTTTCAAAAAAAGAAAAAGATGCTCTTGCTCTTCTGTGGTTTTTTAATGATAAAAAGTAAAACTTTTGTATACATAAAGAAGGAAAAGCTGCATTTACTGGGAATTTAACAATTCAACCTCCTTTACTCGAAGCTTGTGGTTTTTTTTTATAGATTTTGCTATACAGATTCAATTATATGGCAACTTTAAAAAGCTAGAACTTGTGAAAAAATGGCCTTAGAGGAATGTATGTTCTTCATCGTGTTTGAATACTTAGACTTCTGCCTTACTGAAACATATGTTCTTTGGATTTAAAAAGAGCTAAACCCATGAATATTGGCACAATTAGGAAATTACATTGTGTCAATGATTGATAGGTAGTTGAATGAAAATGAACTGAAAGGCTTGTAGAAGTAAATGTGTATTCTACTACTGCTTAGACAAATGCTCTTGTGTTTACCTGAGTTATAGGAGAGTAAAGGAGGTGAGAACAGGCACCTTTCCTTTCCATGTTTAGTTTGTTCCTGTCAGTGTTTTCACTGTGCAGTCAGTCATAAACAGAACAGGCTCACCCTGAAAGAGAAAGCAATTTAAAAATTTCACAATTTCACAACTGTTTTTTACATCATCTTTACACCAGAAACAAACAAGTGAACAAATGGAAAGCCATCAAAATTAAATATGTGCTGAAACGGCATGCTGGCCTTTAATGCTGACTGTCTGGCAAGGACCCCTTATTTATTTAAGCTTTTTTAAAACCAATTTCTGTAACTGGCTGTGCCGAAGAGATGCTCGTCTCTGAGAAATAATTTAAAGGCTATAATTGGAGAAAGGCCTTTTTCTTTTTCCTAAACCATTTTGTTGATTCTCCCCCTACCCTTTTTTTTTCCCCCCATTTATTATGTGTTCCCTAAAGGCCTCCTACATATTGAAGTCCACAGTGAAACTCACTAGTGGGGATGAAGCACAGAAGCCACTGCAGGACTCCCCGTTTCAAAGCTGAACCAATATTCACCATTGACACATTCATTCATCTGTGCAGGGTCATTGGAAATCCTCTTTCTCTAGTTTTGCCTTCCCTTCAGGGAGCAATGCTTAAAAGAGCAAACCCCTGGTGTGAAGAGATAGAAGAATTCTCAGCGTGGCCAGTGGTGCCAGGAATCGAATTAAAGTTGTCCATTTGCAGATGACTGTATACTCAGCTCCCAGCATATTCAGCTGTGGGGCTTGATGCTGACATTTTATTTGAAATGTTGATGGTGGCACTTGCTTGTATTACAAAAAAAATTGGGGGCAAAAAGTATTTTCTCAAAAAAAGAGGAAAAAATGCTGAATTTCAAAATGTGCATGGTTCCTGCTGTTCCTTTTAGGTCTGGAGGTTGTTAAGGATCACATGCCAGAGAGGTAAATAATTACAGAATTTACTTCTTTGAGTAATTTAACACTTGTCACTTATTCTGCTATTGTTGACATCTCTATTTTGGCATAAATCAGATTTTGACATTACTAAACCTGCAATTTTGTTTTCCTTCACACACATTATCTCTTCCATGTGAAAGGCGCTGGGGAGACACGGGTTGCCATGAAATCTGAAATGCCTGCAGACAACACGAAGAGTGCCTCTTTATTTCAGTTTCATTTCCTGTTAATAGAGATGAACTTGGTGCACATTTGGGCACATTTAGAAATTGTCAAACAGAGATTCTGTAAAAGGAGTTCTAAGAATTTAAAGAAGTCTTTGTCAGTTTGGAGGATGAAAGGATAAGCACAGTTAACCATTTGGTCACCTGCCCCAATTCCCATCCCAGCAAACACCGTCCCCACACGTGTGGGCGGCAGGGGATTTGTCGCGGTATATCCCTGTCCTTCGTGACTGCTAGAAGGTTTAATTCTTGTGACTAATTTCAAAGATATCTCAGGCAAAGAGTATTTCTGTGAATAACGGTGGCACGATCTGCCACCAACATAAATCGCAGTTTCTTCAAGGAGCATCAGGAAAGGAAGGTTGAAGAAAGAGTTGGAGGCTACAAATTACACCACTGCCTAATTATGCAGCTTTAGTCATATGACTAACAAGATATCCACATGCATGTTAGCAACACAGAGGCCTAAATTGTAGACATTCATAACAACTTGAAGAAGGGAGCAGGGGAACTATTCAAACAATTTAAATTCTCTGTCATAGCAACTTGTGACTTTAGATAGAGCCATCCCAGAAATACAGATTAAATTTTCCTTTTCAACTAAATCACACAGGTGGTACCTTTATGCAGTGCATATAAAAGTAAGCTCATTGTTCATCCTGTAACCAGCACTTCTGTACCCAAGTATGTGAGGTGTTATAAAGAGGTAACATTACAGTGAGATATTTTAATCTAGTTGAATGACCTTACACAAGGGGAAGCGTTTTTCCAAGAGGGGCAGCCCAGTAATGAGGGTGAGGTGTGTCCTAAAACGCCCTAGAGCTCATTCTAGCTTATCAACTACTGCTACAATTCCTAATTTGTGGGGCACTTGTGCTTTTTCTGGGCAGTCTATCATTTAAAGCGCTGTGAGAGACAGTTTAATCATTTTAAGAGTATGCTGTGTAACTGATCTTAGAAGTGCCTGGTACTCACAAGAGATTTATTGAAAAAACATTTGTACCATGACTGTCTTTCCTTTGAAAATAGTCAAAATATTAAAAAAAGCCGTCATGCTCAGCAGCAGTTTTCATTGATACATTTAGAGCACTCCTCCTCTTTAGCATCCAGACCTTTTTTAAAAAATGTCATTGCTGGTTATCCTCAATACAAAATGGCCCATCAAACCTACCTTGGTGCAACCTTACCTCTTAAATATCAACCCATGCCCGGTAACCATTTGTTAACAAGTGCCTTTTAGTTCAGTCATGGCAAACTCAGCTTAATATTTAGAATGAAAAAAATGGATAGGACTCAAGGCAATTTTTATTAAATCAAATATAGGATATTTACTTGAAATGTTTTGGATGCATTCTTGAAAAGGTGACAAAAGATCCTTGCATAATAATGTGCCTAGATAATTATGTGCCTAATGAAAACCATGAGAAGTTAAAAAAAAAGGATAAGAAAATTCAAACAGCTAACAAAAAAAAATGAAGTAAGGCCATGGGAAAATTTAAATTTTCCTTAACCTTAGCTTCATACTTAGAAAATACTTGAGTATTAAGGTTCTGCCTCATTTTCCTGTCTTTTGTGGGCTAAAGTTCCTACAGTCCTCATAAATGTGATTTTCTTGTTCCTGTTGTCTACTTTACTCTTTATTCTTATTATTAGCTATATTTTCCGAGCAGCTAACCGCACATACTGGTATGGTGGGTTAGGTACTCTCTTGCCACTTAGCAAGTGCTCTGACAGGCTGAGACAGGATTTCTCCACACGAATTTCACAAGCCATTGGGAGTGAGTGTGTTGAAGGGCTGTGCTGTATCTGCAGTTAAATTCCTGAAGTGAGGCAATCACCCAACCTGGCCTCCAGTACATGAAGAAACCAGAAACAAGCTTGATAGGTGGTAGGAACAGGATGCTGCTTTGTTCACTTCAAAAACCTTTGCTGTCCTATTTTCTGGCCACCCTTTAGCACTGCTGCTCTTGATTTGGCACAGCTTTAAGTTTGAGATAGAGGACAGTGCAGAAATGCATGTAAAGAACTGAGGAATGGGGAAGGGGAGAAGGAGGTCATGTATGTCAGATATAGGAAGAAAGATGCATCTGAAAAATCTGTCTGTTGGAGATGTCCTCTCTTGTTGCCAGTGAATAAACTCATAGCATGGCTTGAGTATAAAAGGAATTAACTGATTTTTTTTTACATTTTTCGTTAAATAAAACTATATCATTCTCTAGGCAGAAATAATATTGCAGTATTATATATAGTAATATATATAATATGTAGTATATATATAGTTATATATATATATAGTGCAGCAGGAAGGTTGCTGAAAAAAGGGTCACTTAGAATTTCTCAAAAGAATACATATTCAGGATTGCAGTTGATATAGTCTGTACTGGGATAGTCCAAAATATGGGGATGCTTTTCTGTTTGTGTGATTTTTCTGTATGTTAATTCCAAACTAGACACTGAGGCATCACTAGAGATAAACATCATCTTTGCTCTGGGAGGGGAAATAAATATATGTGTACATTTATACATATGTATACATGGAAAGAGAGAGAGATTCTCCAAATCAAAGCTTTATAATTCATCTCTTTAAAATCCACATAAAATACAAATACAGAATCAAAACTGTAATAGTGAGGAACGTATTTCCCATCTTGTGCTGCAGGGCATAAGCTAATCTGCTGCTGAGATCAGGCAGGAACCCCCCCTTCAACCCTGGGTTGTTTTTCATTACACAACTGGCTGTTTGCATTATGTTTTTTATTAGAACTTGATTGTTTAATGACAAAGATACAGAGTTATGCTAAAATAAATAGAAAGCTCTATAGTAGAGAAGGAGAAAATAGACTCAATGGAAAATAAAGAAAAAGACTGCTAGATTCTGCTGCACTCACCCCAATCCCTCCAAAGCCTGCAAATGTGGTCCTCACTTACCCATGCATTTGCTTTATTAACCCCCATCCCTCAGAAAAGCCTACAGCTGTATTGTGTAGGACCTGGTGGTGTTTCTTTTGCTTCCTTCATTTCATAAGGAGATATTTCCATAAGCAATTTCAGTCAAGAAAGTTGTGTACTAGACTGCTCTACCCTTAAAGAAAGACCTGCTAGTCAAGTCTGTGTGTTTAAACCAGTCTGAAATGCAGGGAATATTGTCTGCCTTAAGATAAAGGATTGCAGTTCTGTTGGACAAATGTTCTCATCTGCTGCAACTCATCTATTATGTAGCTTTTGTAAATGTGTTATAATAGCACAGTAGCCTTGGCAGTCTGCAGAGTTGGTTTGTGTGCAGTTGTTCGGACAAGTGATTGCTTATATGAGAACAATTGCGTTTATTTTTGGGGTTGGGGGGGGGGATTGTTCCTTTGAAAAAGTCAGCAAAAAAGACCATGCAGAACACCAAGTGAAACAATTTCATATGGTATTTCATCCAAGATTCTTTCTACTCCACCAGAAAAAAAAATCATAGAATTATAGAATGGTTTAGGTGGGAAGGGACCTTAAAAATCACCTAGTTCCAACTTCTACGTTATGGGCATGCTGCACCCTTCCACTAGACCACATTGCTCAAAGTGCATCCAACCTGGCCTTGAAAACTTCCAGAGCTGGGACGTCCACAGATTCTTTGAGTGACCTGTTCTAGTGCCTCACCAACCATCACAGAAGAACATCTTCCTAATACCTAACCTAAACCTGCACTCTTTCAGTTTGAAGCCATTCCTCCTTGTCCTGTCGCTACATGCCCTTGTAAAAAGTGCCTCTCCAGCTCTCTTGTAGTCCCCCTTCATCTACTGGAAAATCACCATAAAGAGAGAGAGAAGAGAGAACAGAAATCTGAGATGTTCTGTACTCGAAGGTACCCTACAGTTGTTTACTGAAGGGCAAATTGTGGTTAATGCTGGGTCTAGCTGGGAGAAGATGAGCTATAATACAGTAATTTAATTGATGGAGAAGAAAGTGTCTATGTAGAAGGTGCAATAAATTTTACATGGAGTCCCATTTCTGCTGTTTATGCTGTCTTTTGGTGGAGTTTTCTGAGACAAGTCACTCCAGGGCTCAGCTCTAGTTTTGATGACAGCAAACATTCCCACTTAAGCTGTCATCTCCTGCCTGGCCCTGTGGAGAGTCCTCAGCCTCTACACCATAGAGTCTCTGGTTGATGGCAACAGCTTAACTTAAATATGGGTGTTAAGGTTCTTCTCACTGTCCTTTTTATAGGATGCTGCTGCTCTTTTTGACCAATTCAGTGTTTTGAGGCAAATTCTGCCTGGATTTTAACCTCCTCTGTAGCTTCACCTCCTTGTTTGACTTCCTACGCTTTTCCAGTTTCTTATGCTAGTCCATACTCATGTATATATGACATGCCATCTCAGGGTAGCACCCTGGAGTAGTGTAAAATTTGGTAGGTCCTAGTTCTTCAGTGGAAACTCCTCTAAAAGTCAGATCAGATTTTTGCGAACAGGCGAAGCAGGATTAGAGATATCAGAAGGAAAAGTCTCAATTTCTATTGAAAGTCAGGCATTGTTTGGGGTCAGCATCTTAGGCGAGCAGATTGGTGTTTTGTAGACTTGATAAAATACAGAGGATCTGATGCAGAAAAGTGATTCTCTAACTTATTGTTGTTGTTTTTGTGGTAGTGTTAGGCTGCAGAGGGAATACACTGCTTTAATTTTGTGTTACGGCTAAGAAAGGATGGTAACCATAGCTTTATAATGATGCCTAAAATACCTCCTGTGCATGCTACATTTCTGTCAACCCCAGTTTTAAACTACAAAAAAATATCATAATGTATGATATTGAAGGACTTACTGATGAACAATTGATGCTTCAGAGCATCTGTGCTTAGTAAAATCAACAGTACAAAATGCATATTATGCATCTTGGACCATCGGGTTGTCACTCACAAATGATGTGAAGTTTAATGCATTATTCACAAGTACAAGAGGAGGCAGTCCAAAGCAGTTGTGGAGTCTCATTTTATTTTATTTTATGTTATGTTATTTTGCAAAGAGCAGAAGCTAAGTATGTGACTTCAAGGTGCAGAGTTTGGAATTGCATGATAGGATAAGCAGCAGCTGGACTAAAAATGTTGGATTTAAGTAAAATTCAGTTCAGGCTTGAGAAACTGGAAGATATTTTGATCTTAAAGCTACAAAAACCCATCTGGGAATGAGTTCTGGGTGTGGGGTTGTGTTGGGATTTTTTTCCTTTTTCCACTTTGTAGTGCAAAGAAGCACATACCACAAAATCAAATGAAACTGGCATTAATTTGGTAGTCTCAGTTCTCATTGTCCTATTGATTCAGAAAGCTACAAACAGATACGGAGGCTTAGAGGCTGCATTTAGGGCTGCTGAAGTTTGGGGTAGGGTATACAAAGGATGCAGTGAGAGCACTCGTTCAGTAAGGAATTCTTCTTAACATCTTAACATGGAATTCCAATATAAAAATATTGCTCCAAGAGAATTGGTCTTCATCATTTTGTTGGTGGTTTCATTATTGATTACTCATGTTTATGCACTTCTTTTCAAAGTCCCAGCCACCAACACAAACCTTGTCCAGCAGAATCTCTAGTAAGCAAAACAACATTTGCATCCCCATGTATTTCTCCTAGTGGGAGAGAAAAAGGTTGTCTCGGTCATTTCTTATTGATAACTTTAAATATTATGTCAAGCTGAAATGAATCGTATGAGAGAACAGAAGCTATTCCTCAAGATTCACTCTGGATATTTAATTAGCTAGAGTTTATACATGCAATTTGTTTTCTTTTTTGCCACTTTCAGCATTTGTTAGGTACTAGTATTGATGCGGCTAGTGCAGCAAGGTGTATGTCTGGTTAAATTGAACCTTCTATTGATGAAAACTTAGCTTTTGTGGGTGGCTGTCTTTTATGAATAATATATGTCACAATATTACATTTTCAGAGCTATGGTGTTCTTTACATTAAGAATTTGAGGGTTTTTGGTGCTAAGTAGATATTAGGAGTTGATAGTATGTGAAACATGTAAGAGAAACAGCATTAGCTGTATCTGTATGTGTGTAAATATATCCATTTATTAGATACCCATAATTTTATTTGGAAACCAAGCAATTCGGTGTTTTTTCACAAGCGTTTTTAGCTGTAACTGTGGAAGGAGAACTGACAAGTGTTTTTTCAAGTATCTCCTGTTATTGGCCATTTTTGTTCATTATTATTCAGCTGGTGACAACATTTATTATTTGTATATTAATGACTGGAATTCTTAAGAGATGGGAGAGCAGTCAAACAAAGCTAGGTGGAATTAACTTTATGCATGCTTTGTAGTTGATACTGGACTCACAGTACTCTGTACATTCCCCAAATACTCTCTGATTAAGTATCATTTATAGACTTAATCCAGCCTCACAAAGTCTTTTAAACAATTTTAAAATTTCCTCTGGAAATATTGAGCCCCAAGTATTTTCAAATATATTTTCAGGGGGAGGAAAGTCTATATTGCAGTAAATATCTATCATCACAGCTACCAATTCCTTGAGCTTAATTATGACACTACTAAATGTGAAAATCTATTCAGTGCTAGGAACACTTTTCACATTACATTCACGCTAAAGATTGGCTGTTAAGAGCTCATTACTGGTAGTTTTCTAAAGAGCGGTTTATTAAACACTGTTACCTAATAAGCATCTTTGGTGGTGCAAATTGCTGAAAACAGTAATGAGTCTGATTAGACTTCATTTCAATTACGACAGCTTGTCTAGCAAAAAAAAAAAAAAAAAAGAAAAAAGGGGAAAAAAAAAAGAAATCTCTCCTTGATGCTTTGGAATCTGGCTACAAGGCATTAGATGGTTTAAAAGGAAAATGCCACCTCTGTGTTTCCTTTCCACAGTTCAGTAATGAATAGAGAGCTGTCCAAGTAGCCATCCAATTTAACACATTGGAAAACTAGATGGGCAGCGTTGGAAGCACAATCCTGTTTGCTTAAAAATTCTACAAAGGCTTTTCAGTTAGTATATCTAAATAGGGTCATATTTAGGTTTCCTCTGCTTCCCTTGTGTAATAATATAAAACTGTAAGAAGAGAGAAAATTAAAATGATTCACTCCTACCTTCTTTGCAGAGGTTATGCATTCCTCTGATTAGTGTAATGCACCTTTCAGTTGTTATCTGTAAATCTTTTACAGATCTGTAAATCTTTTACATGCAATCACAAAACTCTCACAGCATTCACAGTATCTCATAATTCAATCTGGTCTTTGTTTTAACTCTAGAAATTATTTTTCTGGAGTAAAAGCAACTTTTAATAAATGTTTACTACTGGTATCAGATACTTCAGTGAATATGTATTGGTTTATGAACTTAATTCTTGATGCTAAGTGTGTTTAATTATCTTAGTGCCAAGCACTCTTTAAGTCATTCCTGTATGCTACTTACACATTCTGGATGAAAAGAGAAGTGTTATTAGAAAAAAATAATTTAAGCTTATAATTGCTGAATACTTGGTAAGATTCTAATGGTCCTGTTGATAGTGTGTTGCATTTTTAATACTAAATCCATGTGGATGCACTCTTCCAATATTATCTAATACAAGATTAGATGGAGACTTTTCTAACTAAAACCTTGTAATAACGTATGCCTGGAGAAATGGCAGAAGGGGGACGCACAGGGAAGGATGCAGGGCTGCTGAAAGCTGTTTGTTGAATGGGTGTCTCAGAATGTGGCTGAAATCAGACACTGTCCAGTCAGTTTACAGTGAATTTTAGGAAGGTTCACATTCAATAAAGTTTGAATGCCACCTAATTAGACATAGGAAATTAATCAGAAATTGAGCTAGTGCAGTGAATATCAGAACTCTCTATCAAGATTTTAATGAAATATTTTCTGTGGTGAATTTTTATTAAACACATGCCCCAAATACTGGTGAATAAAATATAATTTGTGTAATTAACACATTTTAGTGTGGCACATTTATCTCTTTTGCAATAAATTGTGAACTTCAGTAGCTCTTCTGACTTCAAACCAGAGAAGTGGCAGAAGAATCAAGCCCATGAACCTCGGATCTAAGTATCTTGTATTGGCCTCAAAACCCCTTTTTGGCTCCTTCATGATGCTACATTTCTACCTTGTTTTTGAAATTCTTACAGTTAGCTGTTATATATTGTATATATTTTATGAGAGAAAGTACTTTCATCAGTGTGCATCATCAAACATCAAGTAAAATAGTGGGGGGGCAGGGGGGAGTTGGTTTTTTTTTAGCAGCATACAAACACAAGTGCTATTATTCTGCTATACAAATGTGTGCCTGTAGTGCGCTTTGAGATGCTAATCAGTGGAGCTTGACTTCTGTACCCTGAAGCAAATTTTAAAAGCATTTCATCATTAGGTGACTACATATGCAATAAGACTATGTACAGAATTGCAGAAAAATGACACAGATTATTGTTATTTAAGCTATCAACAATACTCAGCTAGTTATTGATATGATCATTGCATGGTTTGGATTTTTGTTGGGTCTTGAAAGCTGTTTACAGAAATGGCTAAATTTTTGTGATAGCTGCGAAGGAATGTGACATTTTATCAGCTGGGCTCTATAATTTCTTTCTGTTTTTAAAACTAGCATGTTATTTTTTTTCTGCCCTCTTTTTCTGCCTGTGCACCCTCTCAATGACATACTGTGTGTCTTAGGACATGGCATAACTTTTCCTGTTGCAGGATGAGCTTTGCCTTTTTTCTTTTTTTGAGAAAGGAGAATCAACATCTAATATGATGAGTTAGTTTCTTTTCCTTACCACTCTCTCCAGGAATATGGAAAAAATACCAGCATACGCAGAGTTCAATTTCTCAGTTGAGACATTCTCTCTCTAGTGCCTTGGTGCCTGTGTGTCTAAAATATATAAATGGAGAGAGAGAGAGAAGGAGAGAGAGAGATTTCTATATTTGTCTGTAGAAAATTCCCTGTTCCTCCTCTCCCTGTCCCCCAGATAATTTGTCAAGCTAACTGAACAATCTATATAGTTCCTTTCAAATGCTCAGGAAATAATACAATAAGTCCCTAAACCAAGAGCATGCAAAAAATTGGCTATATTCCATTTTTCAGTAGCTAGTTCAGATACATTTTATTGAGTGAGCAAGAAAGAATCTTTGGAATTTGTGAAATTATTGAACAATAATTGAAAGGTTTAAGTGGGGGAAAGATTTATCTCAGCTTAGTTTTTCTAGGATGTCAGTTCTTTGGTTGTGCTTCTGCTTTTAATCTTGTTTCTCTGCTTTGGGGGGAGCAGGAAGGAAAGGAAGGGTCAGCTGCTTGCACAGCCGAGCCGGGGAAGGAGCTGTGCCGGAGCTCTTTTTTCCCTAAGAGCGTGATTAGTACAGTTCTGATGACTTAGCTTAGGTGTTCCCTACCCCGGGGAGGAAATCTCGAGTTCCATGTGGTAACATCATCCCTTCTTACAACAACATGATCTCCCGTGTTTTAATATAGACATCGTTGTCTATTTGGGTTTTTTTAATGGAGACACCAAATCAGTGTACAGGTTGATAATGTAATCCTTTTGCACAGGATATTCTCTTTGGAAAGGCAGCGTGTGCCAGCAGTAGCTGCTCTGATGCATGTAGTAGAGAGAAATGTGTGTGGTGTGTGTCTGGTATGATGGGAAAAAGGAAGAGAGTGGATGAGCTCTGCTAAGAGCTCCCTGCTCTTAATCCTGGGCCATGTCAGGAGCGTTCTAAAGCAGTTTATCTTCATATGTCGTCTTGTATATAAGAAACAACACTAAACCCACCAAAACTCATTTCATATGTAGCTTTTTCCACAGCCTTCAGATCAAAGTTATTTTCTTCAGGCTGGACTAAATTATACACAGGTCCCAGGAGTGAAGGACACTGAATTAATGCACTATGTCAACCAGTCCTGGTTATAGAATATTTTTACTGAAGTGTGAGACGCAACATCTCTTTACTATTTCATTAAAAATTAATGTGCAGATTGCCAAAGAGCATAAATAACATAAACAATTTTTGTGAAAGCTTTATATGCTGTGGACATATGTTAAGGATTTTTTTTTTTACTTGAGTATCAGATTACTTCTATATATACATTTAATCAGTATTTGTTCTCATTTAGCTAATTAGCAGAGGTACTCTAATCTGAGTAAAGCAACTGTTCATACCTATGCTACAAGGGTAGGTTTTGAAATAAGTGCTTTAAAAGGAAAGCAGTATTCCTGGTTTCAAGCTGGAGCATTGTTTTACTGTCCTGTATAAATCTGCTTTTTCACTTTTGTTAGTTGATGTAATGGGTCAAACCTGACTACAATTATTTGAAACTTATTGGAATTGAGCTTTGCCTTCATATTTATAAAGCAAATAGAGCTGGCTAGATGAATCTCTGGAATTAAGCTTTTGTTGCTATACATAAAGCTGTGAAATACATACCTACTTTTTTTAGGTATGATGAGTGAAATATAGATTAAAATTATATTGTAGTGGAATTTATACAAAGTGCTGCTGCTGTTAATTGAAGGGAAATAAATTTTAAATAACTCTTGCTGTCTAACTTGGTCTTATGTTATAAAGCAAGGTGATTTTCTAATATTTTGGAACAATGTGATATAAAAATAATTCAGCATCAGTTAAATCTGTATTTATTGTGCACCCACTTTGTTCAAATGAAGTATGTCCCTGTATGGCAGTTTTAACCCCATTTATCCTCATGCACAAGTGCTCACCTGTTATTTACTCACATAAGAGAAGGTCGATACTGCAGAACAAGGGGAGTCCTCTGTTGTGACATAAAACATACATATTCATTAGCTATGCTGTCCCTTTGGACACGTGTGGTATGTCCTGATGATCTTCATTTGGCAAAAGGAAGTGAGCTTAAGAAGGAAATTGTCTTAATGGATTTACAATACATGAAAAAAGGGTTTTAAAAAAGCTTTATTAGTGGCAAGGAACCAAAGCAATAATTCTTAAGTGTGAATGAAAGAGTAAAAGGAAACAATTTGCTAAAACTTGATTAGCAACAGAAATGGAAAAATAATAGAATCCTATATTTGAAAATTATAATTTTCAGATATTAAAGTTGTTTTTTTTTCCTAGAAGCATTTAGGTCAAGATCCGAATGTTCCATGACAGGCTCCCTAGTGCTGAAAATTTATTCCTTTTGCCTCTCACTTACTTGCTGAAAAACAAGTTCAGGGTTTTGTGTTTCACCTGCTTCAGCTGATTATGTGAGAAACACGATAAAGCATGAGGGTATTTTGTCTGCTCTGCTTTTAAGGATTTGTGTTATGCTCTTTCAAGGTAAATGTGCCTCAAACTCCGCTTCTTGAAGGGAAACCAAATAAAAAGCTACTTCTGCTATTTTGTTGCCTAAAAAGAGAGTGTGCATTTTGCTGCACTTCTAAAAGCTTCAGTTGGGTTTATGTGAGATTTGAAATAAGCGCTTCAGTGGAAGCACAGTCACACTCCAGGTCTAAAATATTTTGCATTTTTAAATATGCATAAATACTTGTGCCAAGTGGCCAAACTCTGTATTCATTCATTATTATATTTTATCATGTGAATATTCTAATTCTCAGAATCACTAGTAATCCTACAGCAGTTATATTGCTTTTCATGTTTATATGGGCATAAATTGCAGATTATGTGGTATATTAAATCTTTTAAAAATACATTATAGCTGTAAGTGCATGTTCAGTGGGCTGCAAAAAGTAATTTTTTTCATGTAAGTTATACTTGTATTTGTTTACAGCTATTGTTCTTCTGAGTATTCTCTCAGAAATAAGAATGATCTTATTCATTTGGCACTGACAAAGCATGCCTAGGTCCTTTAAAGACATGGTGCTGTTCAGAGCTACTTGACAAAAACAGCTTAAAAACGTTAATCCTGGCAAGAGGAAGTAACATAATAGAAGAAAATTCAATTACTGTTTTCGTTAGTGTGTTTTCTAGTTGGTTTCGGAAAGCATTATGAGCAAATTAGTATGGTGAGGCCAGGCTGATATAATAAAATACTTCAAAGATAAACTGCATTTAATCACGAATATGACCAATCCTCTGCATAGATGGGTTCCAACACACGTGTGCGTGAATGGTTTCCCTTATGGCACACGGTGATTGTGCATCAATGTGATTACACGGCGAGGATGGCGCCCTGAGCTGAGGGTGTTTTTGTGTCAGGGGCTGCTGCTGCTGAGATTCCAACACCTCCGAGGTGGGCAGCGTCCTGGGAGGTCCTGGGAGTGCCTCAGTGGCAGCTCCAGTCCCTGCCAGCGGCGTCTGCGGGCTGCTGCAGGGCTGGCCTCCGCACCCAGCCTGCTGCTGCTGCCAGAGTATGCCAGTGTCATCTCTGGACATGGTTTCCCCTCGCTTGCTTGACTGTTATTTCCCCTTATTTCTGTTTCTTAAGGCCTTTGAAGCTAATGGATCTTCTAAAGGCTGTTTAGCCAGAAATGTCTTTGTGCCTATCAAAGGCTGCTTTATTTAAATGGCAGGGAGGGGGCTTGTGGGAAGAGAACTCATTTGCTGTAGATGTATTGCAATTTGCTGTTGTAAGGTGTGAAAGTGTGATTTTAAAAGAATAATCATTTGACAGTATTTAAGTTAGATAATTGGAGTGTATTAGTTTGGGAATTCGTTTTTAATTCTGTAATTTCGTTTTTAAGCGTTCCACGCTCACATAAAATATGTCACATTTTTCTTACCACTTTCATATTGAAGTGCTGTTGACATATATGTGATCCTCAATATTACTCATGATTTAAGTGTTTTGTTTTAAAGATTCAAATGCCTTCACTATCCTTGCTAGATGGAAATCATATTGTAAATACTCTGCCAACAGCTTGCTCCCACTGATGTGTGGGGCATGCATATATAATAAGACAAAGAACAGACCCCTACCAGGAAAATGCTGAGAGCACTTTCCAGGCCTGTTTTTGTGAGTTTGTGGCTGCCACTTACTGAAAAAAGCTTACAAAGTTGGGACTGTACAGCTGGGCATCTCAGTTGGAGGCTCATCCTCCCACCAGGTCCTTTGACGTCAAAGGAGTTCCTCATGGACTACAGCAGAGGTCTTCACTGAGTAATTAGAAAATAAATGTGGGAATCATTTTCTTTCCTTTTTTTTTTCTTCCCTGCAAAACATAATTAGCTCAATCCACTCTTCAAAATCCCTCCTGTTTCCAATTAAGAGAGATCAGTTGCACTATCTTCAAACAGCTGAAATTATGCTTATTAATAAAAAATTGAGTGTAAAAGAATTGTTTTATCTTGAATTAATTTTTATTATTACGGGACATATGACAGTATACAGTCTTATAAAGTATTATCAGATTTAGTACAAATCCAGGGAGCTGTGTGTCCTATATCTTGAACAGCGGTTACAGCATGACTCATTTATTCAGCTCTGCCCCATACTTGAGAAGGACTTTAAAATGTGCCTTTAGGGCCTGATCCTCAAGGTACTAATACCTTCAGCCCTCCCTGAAGTAAGGGGTTTGAGATATACTGGCATGTTCCCAAGGAAGCACCCATCCAAGTGGATAGCTCTTTTGGCAGAGCCAGTCTCCGTATGTCCACAAGAAGCAAACCCTTGGCTAAAATCATTGTGGTCTGTTGTGTAAACACTCAGTGTCTTGAATGACTGGAGACAGGGCTGAGGGTAGTAGTTCAGTGGGCAGGGACAGTTTTTGGGGTCCTAGGCTAAATGTGTAAGCAATCCAAAGTGATGACATTCACATGCACTTTCAACTCTAGGGGGAAAATGGTTGGTGGTGCTTAGAGCTGTGGCTTTGGAGTTGTTTCCTACCTTGCAGCAGTGTGCTCCTACCCGTCTGCTATGGATACTCAGCAGAAGCATCCATTTACTTTCACCCCAGTGCAGTGCAGCCCTTTTCAACAGTGCATTAGGCAGTTGTTCGGATCATATTTAACAGCAGGCCTAAAGTTAAGAACCTGCTTGAGCTCCTGATGCTTGCAAAGGAAGCTGCAGATCTGTGCTAGGTAGGACCTATGCACTGCAGGGGTGAATGGGGCAAGAAAGGAGAGACCACAAGAAGAGAAGAGTTATTTTCTTTTGCCTCAGGTATGTTGAAGGAACAGTTGAAGGCCCCTGATCCAAACTGAAACTTTGGTAGCTGGTTGGGAAGGTTGGTGTACTGCCCTGCTTCTAGTGCCTTGAGCACAGCAGCTCTGGGACATTTAGGTTTTTTCACCAGCATCTGTAGAAGTGCAGTGCAATATCTTCCAGTGTCTTCAGAAATTCACAGCTGCATATGATTTAATTTTAGTTTGATTATTTTATTAGAGGTGTGAATAGATGAGAGGTTTACTGAAGTCTCAGTATCCTTTCTCTAAAGCACATTGTTGCTAGGCAAGCGAGTGAGCTGGGACACTGTAAATCCTTTGTGGTCATTTTACCCAGTGTGGTCCTATTTCTGGATCATGTTTCCATGCCTGTTTTCACCAGAAACCCTTGTATTTAAATTGAAAGCAAAGGCTAGTTATTTATCTTTTTTGACAGATATAATCCTGTAAGGGGATGAGAAGTTTTGACCTGATACTGAGGGCACCAACACTGGGGGGTTCTTTGTATGCACGATCTCATCCTGCTCCGAGCAGGATCAGGCCCATTGGACAGTGAGGATGTGTTCCTTTTTGCGTTCAGATTTTAATGTTAGTTTTTTGGAACTCTGGCTTCTTTTTCCTTTTTTTTTTTTTTTTTTGGTTGATTGTTTTTAATTTTAATTCATATATATGAATATGTAAGTGGCTTTTGGCCATATGGAATTATTATGTGTGCAACTGATAAAGTGTTGTATATTAGATTTTCTGTTTTCAGGCCAAGTGCACAATATTAGAAGGGAAAATATGATCAAACACTTAGTTTGAAGTAATTCCATAATGAAATTGTTGACTATAATTACTTTAAATGTAATCTGGATAGATCCAACTGTAAGAATTATGCAGCAGGGATGTATAGCAAGGCTGTAAGGACAAGGAAAAATAGATACTGCTAAAAAAGCCTACACTGCCTCTCTATATAATGTATTAAATTTATCTTAAAAGCAATTCTCTGATAAGTCCATACCTGTACTCAAAGTACAGAATCCTTTCCTCTTGCCTCTTACAGCCCATACCAGCACACTTTACACAGTTCAAAAATGTCAAGAGTTAAGAGGATTCCTAAGTTAGCAAAGATTTTTTTTTAAAATATATTCAGCCTTGCATTGCTTCTGGATTTTCAGAATGTTATTAACCAAATACACGGTCTACAGGACTGTGGTTTATGTCAGAGTTTAAATTACACTAAAATAAAAAATTGCAACCTCTAAACATGCCCTGATTTACCTGATTTTAGATATTTATATCAGCATTTGGATACCTAACAAAAGAAATGCAGGAAGATGTATCAGCTCCAACAAAAAGCAATTAATAAAATACAATTTGAAATACAGAGAGGAAGTGGCTACGAACATTAAGCAATTTGGGCCCGAGGGTGGGCAGAGGGAAGGGGAATGTTCGCATAATTAAAAAGTACAACAGCTGCTGCTTCTTCTTTCTCCCAAATCAGACATTTGACTTTTGTCAAACATTTTGTGAATTATTATCAAATAGAGTCAAACCTAGTGAAAGTTTTCTGCTTTTTCAATTAATATCAAATTGAGGAAATGGCTCTTTGTGCCCCCCAGTCCAGACCATTCCAGTAGACTTCATGCAAATTCAGATTTCTTCACTGCTTACTAATGGAAAAAATATGCTTATGGTTAACTATTAACCTATGCTTCCAAATAACACTAATGATTGTGATGTGCTGGAATAAATGCTCATGTTTCGTGGGATGAGAACAGTCCTGTTCTTTTAAGCTTATCTAATCAAAGCCTAATCCTGCCTTTACAGCCTTTGTTAAATGCACTGGTATTTAATATGCATCAATAAATAAACTTTCAATTATTGTTCAGTGAGCATATCCAAAGATAGCATGACAGTGTGAAACTACTGGTCTATCTAGCAATTATTCTAAATAAAGAATGCTGATGATGTGATTTTCCCCTCTTCTTATAATGGATAATTTAGATTTTCTGACATTCTTTTGCAGCCTCATAATAAGGAAAAGAAATTAATCTAGACAAACAAAATTCAAAGAATTGAATTTTTACAAAATCTAAATACATCTCCCCACTGTGACTATAAACTTAATTATTTTGTTTTAAAAACACATGATCCATTCTAAATAAAAGACAAATTGATGAAATTTTTAAAGTATTTTGAAAGGTATTTTGAAAAGTTTACAAGAAGGTAGTGTGTGATGTATGTTGTTGAGTTCTGACCTAGTGCATTCTTTTATCTCTTTAAATTGAATAGGCTTTCTTTTAGAAGCAGTTAAAAACATTGTATCAAAAGCATATTCATTAACTACCGTACAAGTACAGCCCTATCAGGTTCTCTGCTCCATCCATGTCTGTTTTGCCTTCTTTTTCCAAAGTTTCACTGCAGCTTTAGAGCATTCTTTGCAAAGAGTCTTTCCCATGGCATCTGTTCATTCGTATCTAGTGAAACATCAACCTACTCAAGTTTTTCTGCATCTCTGTAACAGAAGCTTTCTGTGTTTTGGTAACCTTATAAGCAAAACATTGCAGAACACAGATAGGGTTTGTTTGTTTGTTTGTTTTGTTTGACATTTTCTTTTTTTAATGGGGCAGTGAACTTGTATGCTGTCATGCAGTTCTATGTTACTGGAACATTAATATTTTTGGCTTTTAAAAAAGCTTGTGGTATTTCTCATGACATTTGAATAATTTCAGATACTGATTACTTGCAATTGGCTCTTGGTGATTTGTTCTTCAGATTTCCAGCAGAATTAACGAAGTGTGATTTCTGGAAACTTCTGATAGTTTCTCATTAAAATTGCATTTTTAAATGCATTTATTTAAATGCATAATTTCTATAATTTCTCCCAATTTTGTGATATACTTACTCCCTCTGAAAGATAACGGTTGAAACATCAGAAACAATTAGCAAAAAGTATTATATTAATGCTAAATGATAGAAATAAATCTGACAAAACCTCAGTCTCAAAGATGCATTTGTCAAAAGCACTTCTCTGAATTAACTTTTCTAGGGTAACTGTATAATTGTTAACAGACATTTTTATCAAGTTGTCAAAGTGTTTGAAAAATGGGAGAGAAAGAGAATGCTCAGGAAGAAAAAAATCCGCAAGTAATCAATGGTACGCTCAGGGGGAGTGGGATTTGCAATAGTTGTACTAATAAAATATAAGGCTCAATTAGAGGTACTTTGCCATTTTCAGCCTAAATTTAAATGATTTGGTGATTTGCAAATACATGAATCCAAAGAAGAAAAAAAAAAATCCAAATGCAAATGAGTGCAACCACAGTAAAATATAATTGCAAATGAATCTGTTGCTTTATTCATTTATTGTGTAATTACTGCAATCCTTCCCACCTTGTTTTCAGTATTTCTTAATCATTAAGTCGGAAGCATGACAGCAGTGCCAGCCCTGGCATGATTCTCTTTGACTAAAACCTTGTAAATTAACACAATTAGCACAGCATCATCCTGCTAATTAACTTCCAGTGTCTGGTGCAGTGGTTTTGCAAACAAGGAAGAGGGAGTCAGAAGGGAATAAACATGCCATTCTGTTACCAAATTGTGTGCTGTGTTAGGTTTAGCTCAGCGAGGCTAAGCTGGCCATGTCAGATGCCAGAGTCAGGCAATGAAGAGCTAAAGGGGTTGGGGAGAGAAACAGGAGGGGGTAGAAACTGTCAAAATAGACTGCAGTAATTCAGAGGGGAGCTAATGCCACAGATGCTTCATTTCGACTAGGCCTCCTCCTTATCAGGGAATCTGTGCCAGAGGGCACAAGACTGTTTGCAAAAATCACTTTTGGTAATACGAGAGAGATTAAGGAGGTCTATTTGATACAGCTGTACAAAACCCAGCAATGTGTCTACCATGCATACGTACAAGTTGGAGGGGTTTATTTTAACGTTTGTAAATTGCTCTTACCTATCACAGTGGATTACGAAGAGGAGGGATAATTCACATCACATTATTCAAAGATTAATTGCTTAAAAATGACATTTGCTTTTTTTTTTTTTAATGATAGGTTTGGTTTTGGTTTTGCATTGTTTGTTTTGGAGTTTTTTTATAGCTAGCTGTGGAAGCCACAGAACTTTTAGGGACTTGGCTTCATTTTTTTTTTCCTTTTCTTCATCTTTTTTTTTCCCTTTATTTTTTTTTCTTTAACCCTCTTTCTTTGTACCCTGGAGGCTGTGAAGCAGAGAGGGGGAAGAGAAAGCAAGCAAGGAGATCGACAGACAAGTCATGCTTGTTTTTTTTTTCCAGACCCTCAACAACAGAACTGAGAGGCAGAAAGGAGCCAGTTGTAATTCATACCGAGTTGTAGGCTTTGTGTGATGAAAGCGACAGAGCGCTGCCTGGGAGATTGCTTTGCTGCACTCCACGAAGCAGATTTGAAACTGTCGTGGACCACTTTAGATGAGAGTTGGATTATGGAATGACCTGCTATGTCTGTGTCATATTGTTCTGCGCAGGGTGCATTATACTCTGCTAACTAGGTGTTCAGTACCAAATAAGAGAGGTATCCTAGATGTGATCTGTCAGCTGTGTCTCATATTTTTATATTGGTTAAAATATAAAACTGAAACAGTGATGAAAGAGGACAGAGCAGTTGGGTGCCTTGTATGTTAACAGTAAATCGCCATTCAGACTATTTAAAATACACTGAGTTTTATTTAATTACTTTGAGAGCTATAGCATTACCTGTAGTTTTTAAACAAAAAGTTGACCCCCTGCTGAATTGGCAAAAAATCTGTCTATGCGTGTATGTGCCTGTAACAAACCAACCATCCTGCTTCTTAAGGGCATTACATTTTCTTTCCTTAAGGACTCGTGGTGTTAAGTACGGTATTTCAGAGAGCTGAAGAAGTTCACAGACTGTATGTTTGAGAACTCATTTAGAAACACAGGGAAAAAGCTGAGGTCGCTGTTAACTTTGTTGTTTCCTGCTGCCCTAGGCTTGAAGATGCAGTGGACGCCGGAGCATGCCCAGTGGCCAGAACAGCACTTCGATATCACTTCAACCACGCGGTCCCCAGCCCACAAGGTGGAAGCCTACCGGGGGCACCTGCAGCGCACGTACCAGTACGCCTGGGCCAACGACGACATCTCGGCTCTGACCGCCTCCAACCTTCTGAAAAAGTATGCAGAAAAGTATTCCGGGATTTTGGAAGGCCCGGCCGAGCGACCCATTCTCAGCAATTACTCTGAAGCTCCCTCGGGGCTGGTGAATGGGCGGAAGAATGAAAGTGAGCCTTGGCAGCCATCCCTGAACTCAGAGAGCGTGTATCCCATGAACTGTGTCCCAGATGTCATCACCGCCAGCAAAGCTGGGGTAAGTGCAGCCCTCCCTCCCGCAGATGTCTCAGCCAGCATCGGGAGCTCTCCTGGGGTGGCCAGTAACCTGGCTGAACCCAGTTACTCCAGCAGCACCTGTGGAAGTCACACCGTTCCCAGTCTTCATTCAGGGCTCCCATCTCAGGAATATGCCACAGGATACAACGGCTCGTACTTGCATACCAGTTACAGCGGCCAGCCAGCACCTGCACTTCCATCCCCTCATCCATCCCCTCTGCATAGCTCGGGACTTCTACAGCCCCCACCGCCGCCACCACCACCAGCCCTTGTCCCTGGCTACAACGGGACCTCCAACCTCTCCAGTTACAGCTACCCTTCCGCCAGTTATCCTCCTCAAACCGCTGTTGGCCCTGGGTACAGCCCTGGGGGTGCCCCACCACCCTCGGCTTACCTGCCTTCAGGAATCCCTGCTCCAACCCCTCTGCCCCCTACCACTGTCCCCAGCTACTCCTACCAGGGCCACGGTCTGACACCAATCGCACCGTCTGCCCTGACAAACAGTTCAGCCAGCTCTCTCAAAAGGAAAGCTTTCTACATGGCAGGGCAAGGAGAAATGGACTCCAGTTATGGAAATTACAGCTATGGCCAACAGAGATCTACACAGAGTCCAATGTATCGAATGCCAGACAACAGCATTTCAAATGCAAACAGAGGGAATGGTTTTGACAGAAGTGCTGAAACATCATCCTTAGCATTTAAGCCAACAAAGCAGCTAATGTCCTCTGAACAGCAAAGGAAATTCAGTAGCCAGTCCAGTAGGGCTCTAACACCCCCATCCTATAGTACTGCTAAAAACTCACTGGGTTCGAGATCGAGTGACTCGTTTGGGAAGTATAGCTCCCCAGTAATGAATGAGCATGGTGACGAGCACAGGCAGCTCCTCCCTCACCCACTGCAAGGCCCGGGACTTCGTGCAGCTACCTCATCCAACCACTCTGTGGACGAGCAACTGAAGAATACTGACACACACCTCATTGACCTTGTTACCAATGAGATTATCAACCAAGGACCTCCCGTGGACTGGAGCGACATTGCTGGCCTAGATCTAGTAAAGGCCGTCATTAAGGAGGAGGTTTTATGGCCAGTATTGAGGTCAGATGCATTCAATGGACTGACTGCTCTACCTCGGAGCATCCTTTTATTTGGACCTCGGGGAACAGGCAAAACATTAATGGGCAGATGTATAGCTAGTCAGCTGGGGGCCACATTTTTCAAAATCACTGGCTCTGGCCTTGTCACAAAGTGGTTAGGGGAAGGAGAAAAAATTGTCCATGCCTCCTTCCTCGTGGCAAGGTGTCGCCAGCCCTCGGTGATTTTTGTTAGTGACATTGATATGCTCCTTTCCTCTCAAGTGAGTGAAGAACATAGTCCAGTAAGTCGAATGAGAACGGAGTTCCTTATGCAGCTGGACACTGTACTGACTTCTGCTGAGGACCAAATAGTAGTAATTTGCGCCACAAGTAAACCAGAAGAAATTGATGAATCTCTTCGAAGGTACTTCATGAAACGACTTTTAATCCCACTTCCTGACAGCACAGCGAGACACCAGATAATAGTACAACTGCTCTCACAGCACAATTACTGTCTCAATGACAAGGAGGTTGCACTGCTTGTCCAGCGCACAGAAGGCTTTTCTGGACTAGATGTGGCTCACTTGTGTCAGGAAGCCGTGGTGGGCCCACTCCATGCCATGCCAGCCACAGACCTTTCAGCCATTATGCCCAGCCAGTTGAGGCCAGTTACATATCAAGACTTTGAAAATGCTTTCTGCAAGATACAGCCTAGCATATCTCAAAAAGAGCTTGATACATACGTTGAATGGAACAAAATGTTTGGTTGCAGTCAGTGATGCTACTTAAAAAAAAAATGTAATGAATGTTGGCACACACAGAATCTGCTACATAGGGGTAGAGAACCCTTTTCAGTAGTGTTAAAATTGCAAAGGGTACTGGGAAGACTACAATTTACCTTGCCTCTAAAGAGCCAGGGTATACTTGAAGGAAAAGTGCATCAAACAAGAGCTGCTGATCTGAAAAAGCCACACATGACAGAAAGCGCATGTTGATGCTCAGTTCTGTTCAAGCTAGACAATACTCACCAAGGAGCAAGGTGCAAGTGGGTTGATTTCAGAAGGACATGAACCCTGTGTGTTGATTCCATTCTGCTGTTCTTGAGATTTAGTTGCTGTCAAGTGCCTGAAGTGGTGCTTTATTTTTTGTTTGCCTCACAATTACATTGGTGGCATGTGCTAATATAAAGAGCTTTAACTTCAAACATTATTGGACTAAAGAGATGAACGGTTGTGTTGCGACAGAGAGCCAGATTTTTGCTATTCTAAGAGCAACAGTATTCCTCAATCCTGTCTGTTCTGTGGTGTTAAACTAAGAACAGGTAAAACAGGGTAATGGTAATCTGGACCTTAATTTCTGCAGTTCATTTCTTTTAATGTTCTGTCTGCAAAAACTCAGGAAAGTGATTGTGATTTGTACAGTACCTCAAAGGAATGTGTTGAAAGCACTATGTACTGCTGAGAGTTATAGGCTAGGCTTCAATGTTACTTTATATTAAATATGTATGTTTACCTCAACAATTGGAATATGGCAAGGAAAATTACTTTGAATGTATCCAGGAAAAAAACTAAAGCGTGATATGACTGAAGCTTTACAGTTTTTAAAAATAGAAACAGAAGCATTTCCCAGTGTTCAGGAATGGTTCTTTTGCCAATTTCTCACATCAAACCAGAGCAGAATGATTTTTCTTGTTGGTAAACTGTAAGAGTTTTCAGCATATTGCTCCTTGATAATAAGGTGATACAGTCTTTAGAAGGTGCATAGATGAATGAAAGAGCCACTTAATCGGTTTATGTTAGCATCTGAAACAGTCAAACATAAGATTTGGTAGGATTCCGAGAGGCAAATTACCTTAAGCTATGACGGCTGGCCTTTGTTGCATGGCTCTAGTCGTAGTTTTGAGGCTATTTTGGTGAAGCTGTAGGGAGTGGAATCAGTGTAGGTCGCTGGCAGAGCTATGGGTTGCAGAGCTGTTTATAGCAGTGCAGTGGACTGTGACCAAACAAACAGTACAAATAACAAAGCAAAACTGAACCCTCAAAGTACATTTATTTCCCTTCCCAAACTGTAAAGTTGAGTTTTTGTTGTGTACGTATGGCTTCATTGTCCTTAATGCAATCTTCATTTAGCATCCATTAGATATCTTTCAGGCTGGAGTGTGCTCACCATTATTTCTACCTCAGTTTTGTTACGTTTCTCTTGGAAAGCAAAGTAAGGAATAGGGCAAAAAACACCAACACAAGTCAGATTACATTAGGAATGCGAACCTGCTAAACAAGTTTCAGAGAGCTGCTGTTTTTTCCCCTGAAGTCAAGTTTTTCTCTGTGTTAGTGCTCTTTACCCCCTCCTTTTTCCTCCCCCAAATATACATATTCTGATGTCTTCCTTCTGGACAGACTATCTGGCATGTGTGGCATTTTGCTCAGTTCTCCCCCACCCCACCCCCCCTTTCTTTTTATCCGTTAATGCTTTCTGTGCAACTCTTTTGGTGACAGCTGACTGATGTTGGGTAATGTCTCTGAGCAAGAGCAGTGCGTGTTGCAGCTGCCCAAAGCCTCTGCCATCACATGAACAAAACAGCCTTGCTTTTTTGAATGTATTTTTTGTTTGTTTACTTTAAAGAAACAGTAACAAAACTGTTGCAAAGCACTGGCATTTAATGTTTCTCTTAAGTAATGTACGTCAAGACCATTAAATAAATGCACTGAAAAGCCCCAAGAAGAGAGATACCAATCTGTTACTAGGTTATGTTTGTCTTCTCAAAAATTGTACAGACCTTGTCCGTTTTGTTAAATCAATGGAGACGTTTAGCATTCAGAAAGCTAATGAGGGATTTTGTGATATTGCTGGAAATTTATGACTCTTGATTATTACTTTTCTTTATATTTCTTTTAAGATATATATATATATATTTAGATAGAACATGCTAAAAACAGAGCAAATAAACCAAAATCTAATTTAAGATGGATTCCTGGCAAACATTTTGTCTATCTAAAACTTTATGTTTTAAGCATAAAAGTACCATTTTAAAAACAGTGCCTTTCATTAAGGATATAGAAAGTAAGACTTAAGTACATCACCTGCTTTTCTTCTTTTACTTCTTTTTCTTTTCAGCATTAATTACAGTCTATGATCCTTGTTATGACCCAGTCTTTCTGCTTCCCCAAACCTCCACAGGCTGCTCCTTCACCCCGGTCATTCCACCATCCTCATATTTGGGGGATACTGATGTCCCCATTAGCTTTAGGTTCACACTGATCACAATGGCAAATACACTATTGCAGATCGCTGACCCAATTTCTGTCTTGGACATTGCTTTTCATATCAGCCATTGAACTGTGCTCATTTAAAAGGCTCAGACAAGTTTTGATAAACCATTTCTCCCAACTATACTCCTATCAGATTTATTTTTCAGCTTGTAAAATGAAAACTACTCACTGAGTGTTTTGTTTCTTTTCTTTTTATCCTGTAGCAAAACCAAAAGCAAACAAAATTATAGACAGTCCCTTTGGCTCCCAGCTTTAAGTCACTCTATTTAAAAAGTCACTCTGGGAAATGGATTTTTCAAATGTTAACCAAAGTGAGAAGCAGGCAGAAACCGAAATGGTGTGTAAAAAGCAGGTTCCACACACACATGCTCACGTTCTCCAGGTCTCAATTCAGCTTTGGGGCAGCAGAAATAGAAAACTTCACTCTATCTCAGCTGCTGTAAGAGAAGGAAAACAGAGCCAGATTGTTACCCAAATCTTCCCTTAGCAGCAGCTGTCCTTGGTATAGCTTTGTCAGGGTGCCTATTGAATTTGGTGAGAGCTTGGCCAGGAACTGCTAACAGGAGGTACCTCAACCCTTCTCCAACTCTGTTTCTGGTCACTCCTTTGATGGAATTCAGATGTGAGCTGGCTAAATCCCCTGCCATGTCCTGTCCTTCTTATTGCTTTCCTTCCTTCTCCCACATTCAGCCCCTGTTTTGTCCCAAGTGAGCAGGTTCTGGCAGGTTGCTGGTCCTTCACCTTTCTCAGAAGCCTTCTAGTCAAAGAGCATCCAGGAAGGCTGAAGCACGAT